>QLTV01001177.1:4553438-4569425 GCA_003457575.1 Thermophis baileyi | reverse complement strand
TATATATATATATATAAGGGGTGGGTTCCTCCCGGTTCGGACCGGTTCTCCTGAACCGGTAGCGGCTCGCTGGTGATGTCACGATGATGTCACTGATCCGGTTCGGTTGGTGCCGGTCCGTGGGAGCCGCCATCTTTTTTTTGAATTTTTTTTTGAATTTTTTTTTGAATTTTTTTCCTTCTGGGCATGTGCAGAAGCCGACTTTCGGCACTGTGCATGCGGTCGCCATCTTTTTTCCGGCTTTGTTTTTTGTTTTTGATTTTTTGTTACTGCGCATGTGCACGCACGTCCATGCGGCGCGCGAGGGAGTGAACTGGCAGCGAGGTAAGTT
This sequence comes from Thermophis baileyi, assembly GCA_003457575.1. Taxonomy (NCBI): domain Eukaryota; kingdom Metazoa; phylum Chordata; class Lepidosauria; order Squamata; family Dipsadidae; genus Thermophis; species Thermophis baileyi. The sequence goes on along the minus strand of QLTV01001177.1, from coordinate 4,569,094 downwards.
GGAACCCACCCCTGATATATATATCAGGGCGAAAGGCGAAAGGAAGCAGTATGCTCCCTCCCATATTTGGGTACACCAGGTGATTCGACAGAAAAAACAGATATACACACACACACACACACACACACACAAAATGTAATATTGTCTAACTGTAGGCCTGTGGAAAAAAACGTGACACAGTAAGGCTGATGATGAGAGAGAGAGAAGGGACACAATAGGCAAACCTGTTGAACTGTAGGAATTCCCAAGTGCCAGAAACCTAAGACTGCCAGAAATGTTCAGAAATGGTAACCACACACAGATATTATGAGTTACCACAGGGAAAAAAAGAAATGAAAAGGCATTTTGATGTAGTGATTAAAGTGCTGATCTAGAAACCAGCACACGCCTAGTCTCACTTAGGCACGAAAGTGCCGGCTGGATGGACTTTGGGCCAATCACTGTCTCTCAGCCCAATTCTCTTCACAGGATTATTGTTGTGGGGAAAAGAGGAGGCGGAAGGCGTATTAGGCGTGTTCATACCATTGGTATGGCATATAAATTTTAAAAAATAAAATGTCCGCTGCCTTGTGTTGCATATGAAAAATGTGGGATCAAAATCTTTTTAAAAAAACCCCAAAACAAATATTCTATATTAGAGAATTACATGTTACAACCATGCTCAGAGAACACCCTCATTTCGAGCTACAAATATTCTCTTTTATCAGAATTACATATGCTGTAGAAACAAACAAACAAACAAACAAACAAAAGTATACAAGCTATGCAGAAAAACAAACCTGTTTGGAACCTTGTGCTTATATAAAACAAATGCAACACTTTGCAGGAACAGCCACTGTATCTCGAGTACCCATGCAAACAACTAATAAAGTACATACTTTGCTGGCAAAAAGTCTCAGATTCAATCTCTGGTATTTCCTAGTAGGAGAATCATATATAGGAACCTGCAATGCTGCTGCCAAGTCAATGAAGACACTGCATTGGCATTACTGAGCTCCATAAACCATGTTCTGGCAGGGCATAAAATGACTATGTTCCCAGTGAAAAAGCAAATACAGTAAGGTAAAACCAAGTGTATTTTGGTTTTTAATGGTTCTGGGTGCTAGGACATTAACTGCAAGTATATTGGCTAGAAGGACTGATATATGAGTTAGGTTAAACTCATGGATGTAAATATGAAGCTCACAAGTCTTTGAAGGAGTTGCACACAATAAAACCAAGACAAAATCCAGGCATGCATAATTCCCCAAAGGATTTAGTTGCATTAAAAGAAGATATTAAATTTGCTATGAGTTGATTATTGCTGATGTGGGATCAGATTTTATAACAACTTATTACTTGAGCATGAGAATGATACAGAATTGAAGAGTATCACAGCCACTTCTCATGTTACAGGTAGATTATTATTGTATTCGATTTGCTTGTTCCATATATTTCGTCATTTACTGATGAATTTTACTGGACTTCAGCAAGGCAAGCCCACTGAGCATGCCGTAATTCCCCTACGTCCCATAATTTAGTTGATCCTTGGGCAGAAAATATGCTTAGGACTGCAGCTTTAAAATCTGATCCTAATATACACTAGTAATAAGGAACACCTTATGTTTCACTCCAGGCAGCAAAATGATAAGACACAGTCCTAGTAAATCCCTTTGCGTTGGAAATAATTTACTGCCTGATAAATATGTTCCAAACTAGCTGAATTTCATCTTTTTTAAGAGACTCAATATACCCATCAGCTTCAGCCAGTACCTCTTAGAGCTCTATGAATGATGTGCAATATATGCCTTTAGTTGCCGTTTAGTTGCAACTTAGCTCAAGACAACTTTCTGAAGTAGCATTCAGTTGAACAAACTGCCTATTAAATTAGTGATATATTATTCTATCAGTAACCCTCAGATATGTCACGAAGATTAAGAAGTTTTCCATAAACTTCCAACAAAGGTGTACTTCAGATACTTCAAATTATTTATACAGCAATCAATCTCTGTCTCTTTGCACTATCATACAAAGTATTACCAAATATCTGCAATTATATTCAGTACCCGAAATGAACAAAGTTCAGATGTTTTGATTTGGCTTCATGATCCACTTAAAGAGGCACAGATCAGGAGGGGGCTTAGTGAGAAATTGCTTTTCCCTCACAATAACCTTGCCTTTTAGAATGTAGGAAAAAAAAGCATATAGAAAATATTAAATCAAATGACCAGCAAGTAACAGAAAAAATGAAATACCGGTAGGTATCTTTGCAGTCGTCTAGCTCAACCTGATGTGCAATAGAGAAGATGTAATGTATGGTACCAATTACAGAGATGGCCATCTAGCCTCCGGTTAAATATTTCCAAAAGACAGCTCAACATGTCTTGACACTATATCACCATTGAACCACCTCATTTTTAAAGAAGATTTACCTAGTGTTTCTTTTCCAAAATGTATATTTCTGAAATTTCTACTCATTGGATTTAGTTTTATGTATTTATTTATTAAACGTATATTCTGCTCATCTCACTGACAGGCAATGGGGAAAAAATGTGTTCCAACCATGGAATGACAAATGTCCAAACACTAAAATACAGTTATTCTGTTTCCCAAAGAGTATAATTCAGCTTATTGCAACTCAGCTTATCACGAAAGGCCTATCTTGGTACCTGTATCACAAAAACAGGTCAGGGAAATTTCATATGGGGATCAAAATAGATTCTGGAATTTAACAGCTTTCTATGCCAAGTGTTGTTAGATATTAGACAGGCAAACTGATCCTCTACAGATGTTTGGGACTCACAATGTCCGTCAGTCCCTCCCAGCATAGCAAATGAAAGAGACTGTGGAAATTGCATTTTGATTATCTAGAATATTCCAGGTGGCCAACTGCTGACATACTGAAAATAGAAGTCAAACTGACAGATTTTGTAAAGCCATCTGGTTAGTTCACAGAAGAGAATTTTTATATGGCATGTGCATACATGCGTGTGAATTGCAAAATGCCTTTGCATATACATTTTTGTTTCTAAACATTTGTTCTTGGTTTCTATTGACATTTTGGTTTCTATTAACAAATTAGCTATTCTGTTGCAAACGATCTGAATCAGAGCTAGAAAATCTTCTGTTCAGAAATCTGTCTCTTACAATGGGAGTATATTGTGAATGTATGATAGAAGAGCCAAGACAAAACAAAACACATTAACAATATATTTTAATCTTTTTGTCCTTAGACCAGAATTCAAACACTGTAAAGGAAATGCAATGTTTATATAAAATTAAATAGCAATAGTTGAAAAATAAATACATATCATTAACATAAATACATAAAGAAATCCATTCTACTGAAAAGCTTCAGCCAATAGTATACTCTTGGTTCAAAAATCTCCCCTAATAATAACAATAATAATAGTATCATAACATCATCATCATAGGAAGCAACCCTCCATCTGTTACAGATGAAGTATAAAGATCTACAGCAGAAATGTATTAATAAATGTCAGAGCTAAAAGAAATTGCAATTCAAAACTAAAATACTCCATTGCTATATTAGTACCGAATGATATCAAAACGAGGTAGACAAGCATTTTGAAACAACAAGCTTATTTTCTTGGATAAGGTTTGTTTTGGTCAGCACCATTAGTGATTTCATTCTGGAGAAATCTTAACATGCTTAAACTTTTGTGGATTTTATATTTTTAAAACAGTGATACATTTGGGTTAGGATACAGAGATACGGCTCAGTCCTGCAGATATTTTCGTTGTGTGCGTGAGTATATGTGTGTGGAATATTCACATACGAGGACTGCTGCAATTTTAATGAAGGCCTTTCATAAGACTCTTCCCTGAAGAGCCAAAAGCAGTTCATATAACAGAAACGTGCAAAGATAAAATATCTTAGCTCAGGATTAATAATAATTGAAAGATAAGTTGAACAGCAAGAACTGAACTAAAACAGTGTTATTTCAGTTCTGCTATCATTTGCCTTTTCGCATCAAACCTTATATAGAGGCAAGTAGGAGAATGGAATTATGCAATTAATGTATTTTCTCACCATGTTCTGTTTCAGAATCTCAATATTCAGAATATTTTAAGTATGTTAGGCCCACTTCTTTGGGTTTTGGTTTTCTAAACTATTGCGATTGCATGTTTAATAAAATGACAGCAGGGCATTTTATTTTTAAAGCTATAGAACAACACACAGAAAATCACCCAACTAAGTTATATTTTCTACTGAGTTCAGATTTCTAGTTTTCGCTCCTGCATTAAAAAAATACACAGGTATCATAAGGCTTTGGTTTATTTCTGTTTTAATAAAAAAAGCTCCTGCATTAAAAAAATACACAGGTATAAAAAAGCTTTAGTTTATTTCTGTTTTAAAAAAAAAAAAAAAACAAGACATTGGGAACTACAGACACCTCAAAGTGTTACCTAATTAAGAAATGTCTGAATGACATCTCTGTTTAAATATTAAGAGGAAAAAAAAATCACATTTTTAGGAAGAGGAACTACATTTAATTCGCCAAAGAATTCTAGAATAATTACAGGAGGGAAGCAGGGCTGCATTTCACTGAGTAGCTTTTTATTTCATGCCCTTTGGCTTTTGAAAATTTAGCTTGAAGTAAATGTAATTCACTATCAACAGCAGTTCTCAATACACAGTTTGGAAATAAAGTTAACATGTAAATTTACCCCTTGGAATTAAGAAGGCTTCACTAGCATCTTGGAGGTAAAATATTTTACAGCTCTGTCCCTTGCAATGATAAAGCACCAAAAATATGATTTATGCATATGTATTTTGGCTGTTCAATGTTTCACCTTCAATTCCCAAAAACAATTGATGACTGTAGCACCTGTCTGCCACTCACCAAAGCTACTGTATCTTTTTCCAGGATTGTGCAACTGCCTTTTTGGTTCCTGGAAAATGATGTGGCTGCTTTAAAGACTTGCAGACAAGAGAGACATTTGTGCCCTTGCAAACTCCAAACACCTTTTGGAATTGAATTCAAAGCATTGCACAGCCCTATTCTGCATGGCTATTAAACCATTCATTGAGGTATGCAGATTAAAACTATTACAACACACTCCTCAGAAACAGCAGTGAATAAATGAACACAGTACTATTTTTGCAAATGAAATATAAAAATCAGGCAAGGTTAGGAAGTTTATAAATGGATAGAAAAGGATTCTCTTCTCTATATAAAGTGCTTTAGAGTCAAATTAGGCCAAACACACGAAATAATGGCGTAAAATTTATTTTGAGTCTGCTTTGTATTCAATTTTGACAGGGGCATCGGTAATCTACCATCTGGTTAATGTCTAATGTTCTAAAGTTATTCAGCTGAGGTGAATATCTATTAATTTAAAAGGACCAGAAATTCAGCAATGGTTATGTGCCTCCTGCACTATCATTATAAGAAGGAAGGATGAGTTTATTAGATAAGCTCAGGGCCTCTCTTCAAGTGGTAAATTTGCACAGGACAGAAAATAAATGCTTATTTATTTATGTACCAGTGTTTATGCTATCCCACAAAGACTTATCTACCAGTAGAATCGCTGGCATCAGGGAGTTGTTTGTGAACAACCGAAGGCTGCCTTGCCTCTTTGCCGGAACTTGTGAGATAGGTTGTATTGTGAAGGTAGGTTGTATTGAGGTCAAGATCTTTGCCTGCCTAGGCCTTAATGGACCTGGCAAGTCAAGAAAGAATCAGAGAGAGAAAAAGTCTCTCCTTTCTGCCATTCCATGTATCTGTTTGGTAAAAAACTCAGCTGAGCTCATTTAAGGTTAATTTGTGGGAACTCAGGGACACTGAAGGAAGCCCAGTTCCTTTATAAGACATGAATCTATTACTAGCATGGAATTAAATATAGGTAAAAATGCAAATTGCAGAACTTCTAAGGCAGGGGTTTCACATTGTCGTCACATGATTTTCCCCCCTTTGCTAAACTGGGGGTGGGCGTGGCCAGTGCGTGACGCATCCAGCCCACGGACCACGAGTTTGATACCCCTGTTCTAAGGATTATTCCCAAAATACAAGCTGATATAAACAAGCATGCCTTGCATTTTTCACCTGAAGAAAGTGACTGAGAGAAGCCTGTGGTAATCAACCAAATGTCCCATGTAAGGAAAAAACTTCCCATGAATACAGTATCCACAAATGAATGAGATCTTTTCACTTGATGGTTCCTCTCTGCAGAACATAACCAGCCATAAAGCATTCACAAGGACATCTTCTAGAAATCTTCTAGAAATACATATGCACATACTTCTGAAGCACTTCACAGCATGTTACAAACAAAAGCCAACCCAGTCTCAAAACAACAATTAAAACCCGGGCAAAATCTCAGTTCTTTTTAAATGGAATGGGACAACTTGCCACAGCCAACTCATCATGGCCAACTCATCACGGCCAGCTCACCACAGCCAACTCACTGCAGGACAATTTGCCGTGGGACAACTTGCTGCAGAACAATTTAACAATTCTATTTCATTATTTAAAATAAATAAAAAAAATAGTTTAACTTTTGCCATTCACATTTCATTCTGTCCCATTTTGCATCCTTTCTTCCACGATTCTATTCCACTATTTCTTTGATATTAGTGTAACTCTTGTCCTGCAGCGACTTGTCCTGTGGTAAGCTGGCCGTGGTGAATTGTCATAGACCCATTTGTAAATATGGCAAAAAAGATGTACCTGGAATTGGTGTCATTATAAGCTGCTGTGTTTGGGAATAATCAGTCAGATCCTGAATCATTATGGAGCTTGCTCAGAATTACGGCTGCCTATATTCTTTGATATTTGAATATGAACCTGGGACTCATAGTGAATGGGTTTTTAAAATTTACTATGTGGTGTGTATGACTAACTGTCAAAAATTGGCATCATTGATTTCTGCCAAGGCTCAGATCCCAACAGGAGAGTTATTGGCTAGGCCTGTTGCATCTTCTAATGCTCTTCCTTACACTTGCTAATTTCTGAACAAGTTGGATTTAAGTACTGTTTCTGTTCTATACAGCAGCAGTCCCCAAGCTTTCCTGCTTGGTGCCCCGGCAGGAGGGGAAGAGGGGATGGTTCTGTGTGAGTGTTAGGCGTGTGCATGAGTGCACACAGCTCTATTTGCGCAAGCAGGTGCACGTGCCCGCCACTTGTGCAAGTGGAACTGCGTATGTGCTTCCTGCCGGTTGTGTGGCCCAGTTCTGAACGGGGTTGGGGACCTCTGCTATAGAGAAATGCTGTATGTTGGCTCAGAGACATACGACAACAGACACTTTTTTGAGGAAAGTAGGACTACTTAAGAAGGGGTGCTCCTAAACCTACCTGTTTGGGCTGATAGATAGTGAGTTTTGCAAGTTAAGACATGCAAAATGCTTTAGACATGCCTAAATTTCTATACTAAATTTCTATCAATTGAGTTTATTCATCATCACATGCCAGCATAGTAGCACTGACTTATGGAAAAAAATATATTGCCTGCTTCTCCATTACTTATCAAGGTCTTGATGAGTTGAGAACTATCTATAATATTTGGAACATTAAAAATAAGGACTTGGAACAATTAAAAACAATCAAGAAGTCTACTGATAAAGTGAGGTTAAAAGGAAGTCACTTCAATCTCTACCTTTAGATTCAGGCAAAGAATTATACGATATGCCCTTAACTCTAATGATTTCTCCCTCATGTAATCCCACAATTACACTGTTTGTGTGCTATTCTTGCATATGGGTGTGGAGAGAAGACTACACAGATCGGACAGTGGTGCTTTCTCCTAATAGCTCCACAACATTAAGGATCTTCTAATAGATAGACTGAACCAATTCCTGAGGAACAGCATTCAGTGCTAGACTGAACCAATTCCTGAGGAACAGCATTTTGCAATTTCTTCTGCAATTATAGCGAAAGCAATTTCCTGTTGGTGGGATCTCTCACCCAATTCCATCCACTGAGATTCTGCTTGTCCTGCCAGAGAGCAAAGGTGCCATCTTGCCTTGCCTTGCTATGCTTTACTTTATTCTCCAAAGCTGCACAGAAGGAATCTTTATTTGTCCCCTCACTAAGCGGTGGGTCGAGTTTTTAATTATTTTCCTCCTTTCGAGAACAAAAAGAAAGCACACCAAGGAAAGGAGGAAGTGGGGTGAGGTGACAGCTGGATATATTTTGTACACCCTTCCACTGGCCAACTGGAAGGGACCCCTGTCTGGCTCCCTTCCAGTTGGGGTTAGGGCTCAATTGTGGGGATACTTTCCCAATGCTGTGAAGTTGCTGCAGAGTATATGCGAGACAAGGGTGGTGGATGCATGAAAAGGCCCTTATTTCTATTCCTTATTATAAAAAAAAAAAAAAATAGTTACCAGACAGTTAAGTTTGTGCTACACCTAGAAGTAAGTATGCAAAAAAAATGGCAGTACTTTAAGATGAGAATTCCAAGGCACTTTTGCAGAGGGTTCAGACTGTTGCTAAAGAGCTTAATCAGACCGATGAAGACAAAAATGAAAAAGGTTGTGTAATGGAATTTGCTTACAAAATATTCTTCATGGGAAGACGCAAAGGGTACAGGACTCGAAACGGGCTAATAAAGTGTACAAACTTCACTATCAAGCAGAAAGTGCTTTTTTAAAAAAAAAATGAACAGATTTGGGAGATGAAGCTTTCCCCACATGTCTATACTACATGGAACTCATCATTTCTTTTTTCTTTTCTTTTCTTTTTTAAAAAAGAATTTTAAGTGAAGATTCGTTTAAAAAAAGACAAGCAAACAACCACACACCGCCAAATATCAGGACCGTGACTTTTAAGGACTTCGTTCCATTCCTAAGAATAATGTGTAACATAATAAAATAATTATGTTATGGTCGTACCGAGCTCCAAGGACCAGCATTCCAGGCAGCTTCTCGGGGACAGTCCTGCATATTGCACTGCTCGCGGTCTGGTGGTTTGTCAAGGATTTCACAGCTCAGATCAGTAAATCTCTCTCCGTTCGAATGCTGGCATACGACTAGTCTCGTTCTGGTTCCTCCGCCACATGACTTTGTACACTGGAAAGAAAAGACATTACAATGATGGATAGTACCAGTATTATTACTACTTTACGCTTCCTTGGTTTGACTCAAAGCCAGTTTGGACATTAATTTTTCTGCCATTCAACAGGCCTAGGATTCCAGAGGGGGAAGAAAAAAAAAAACTTTCAACACAAAAACAGAGTGAGTTAGCAGCAGTGATGGAATGTGGGGGGACATGAGATTATTGATGCTCCGCACACTAAGAATTTCTTTTCCAAACTTATGAATTAATATATAGAGGTAGTCCTTGATTTATGTGCATTCATTTAAGGATAGTTCAAAGTTATGACGGCACTGGAAAAAAAAAGATTTATGACTGGTCCTTACACTTAAAACCATTGCAGTGTCCCCGTGATTACTTGAAAAAAAATTGGATGCTTGGCAACTGGCACATATTTACGATGGTTGTAGCATCCTAGTATCACATGACTACGTGACTTCCCAGGGTTTTTTCACAAACAAAGTCAATCTAGAATCTAGGGGGAAGCTAGATTTGCTTAACAACTGTAGCACAAAAGGTTGTAAAATTGGGTGTGATTCGCTTGTTGACTGCAGTAATGGAAATTCCAAACTCAATTGTGGCCTTAAGTTGAGGACTATCTGTACACTGAAAATAGTACTGATTGTGCCAAAACAATATGGAGAGAGGGAAGGGAAAGAGAGAATAAGATTAACTTGTTGGATATGCTATTAGTTTTCCAAGCTCAAAGCCTGAGGAAAACAGAAAGGCGGCTGTGAAAACCTGATTATTTATCCAGATCTGAATGGGATACTCCTGTTTGTGATGTTTTGTATTCACTTCATTGTCTGGATTGCCATCTTGGAATTATTTTGTGGTTATGCTTGTACTTGGTCTGGTTAATTTCTTGTATTTTGTCATTTTTATATCACTCTATTCTTGTGAGCTGCACAGAGTTAGATGGAGTCAGCTGGCATCCAAACTGAATGAATGAAAGGATGGATGGATGGATGGATGGATGGATGAATGAATGAATGAATGAAGCATTCAAAAATCTGGTTCCTTCTATCTTTTAAGATTAGTTCTGATCTTGGCCTCACAAACATGGTTGACAGAGTGGGGAGAAGGAAGTCCTGCATGCTCTAAACTACTTCCTTAAAGATAGCCCGAATTCAGCAACTACTACAATGGTCTGTTAAAATAGCTTCCTGTCATATCCAGCTTTATAAACAGAAAAATTATAATATACAATAAAGGAGAGAATAAAAACATCTACTCCAGAATAAACTTTCATTAGTTAATATCATGTTTTAATTTTACGTGTTTCACTTGCTTTTATAGGTTTTCATTGATATACTGTTTGCAATGTCTTGATTTAAATTTTTTTCCCACCCCAGCAGACTTTAGTGGTCACTGACACACTGTGCTAAATAAATACATGCATTCACATACCTTCCCTCCACTCTAATGATCATGATTTTTCAGATCAAGATCATTATCCCTGGACCAAGCCTTAACACTTTTGGAGAAACCCTTTTGAAACAATGAATGAAATTCACTTTCAAATGCAATCAAAGCCTGTGTAATTATAGTACTCTATTACTAATATATTATAGTAATAGCAATAGCACTTATATACCGTTTCACAGTGCTTTACAGCCCCCTCTAAGCCCTCTCTAAGTGGTTTACAGAGTCAGCATATTGCCCCCAACAATCCTCATTCTACCCACCTCGGAAGGAGGGAAGGCTGAGTCAACCTTGAGCCTGGTGACATTTGAACTGCCAAATTGCAGGCAGCCACCAGTCAGCAGAAGTACCCTGCAGTACTGCACTCTAACCACTGCGCCACCATGGCTCATAATGCTAAATCATTACCATGTAATGGTAATCACATACATAGTAAAAGAGTTCACTTGTTTTTAAAGCTAAACGGAAAACGGCTTACCTCACTCCAGCTTCCATAGGCCCACTGAGGGCAGGGTCCCGATTCGCAGGATCTTAGCTCATCTGGTTTCATCCTTGCATCACAGTTATCAGCAGCGTATCCATTTTCATCCTGGCATACGACTACTCGCCGTTGAAATCCACCAGCACAGGTACTTGAGCACTATAAAATGTAATTGTCACAGGCTCAGGATGTTTACTGTCGGTTGCTGCTCCTGTTTCATCCTTGCTATAAATCCAGATCTCTTAAGTGTATAAAAGCTTTTGTATCTTTTTTGCTACTAGCAGCAGTGATTAATATAAGTGTTAGTAGCAACAATAATAATAAAAATGTCAAAATATACATCTACAACAAGCAGGTAAAATCTTTATTTTCTGATGGGGAGATAACTATCCTCTCCTCAGATTTTGTGGAATGTTCCCTTGTAGGTCTTTGTCTCATACTGGACAACCTGTCACTTTTCTGAACTAAATTCCCACTATTTGCAATCTCTTCCAGGCTTCATTCGGAAAGTTGAATTGAGTTCACCTTCTGATTAACTCATAGACCTATGAATCTATGTCAGTGGTTTTTCAAACTTGGCAACTTTAAGAAGTGTGGCTGAGGAATTCTGGGAGTTGAAGTCCACACCTCTTAAAGTTGTCAAGTTTGAAAAACACTAAGACACGCAACAAAAACAATAGATACAATAGTGAAAAGCAATAAAATGCTTGCAGACTCTTATAGAATTATGTGATTTTTCTCCTTGCATCAACTCATATATCCTTAAAAGTCTACTTTAGAGGGCTGGCTAATCTCCTGCAACAGATTTTAAAGTATGGGAGCAATTGCACTGGGAAAGGAAGTCCTTTCCCTTCTGTTAGTAGAAAAAACTTCTATTAATGGCAAAACAAAACTGGATTCTACCTAATAATTAATTCACTTCATGTATTTCTATCCTGGCCTAATCTTCCCCTTACAATAGACAAGTAAGAAGGGTTATTGGTAAGATGCAAATTGGAGTCAGGGATTGAAGTAAAACCTGTCTGGGATGGGAGATTAGTTGCACAACTATAGCTAGTTGCAAATCTTCCCTAGCTGGCCAGGTTTGATGCCAGGTATCTAAACCTTGAGTACTGCAATAGGTTCTATGTGGGGCTACCCCTGAAAAGTGCTGGAATTGCACCTGGTACAAAATGATGCTAGCCAGTGTTAAGTACAGTGAGTGCATGGTGCCAGTAGCAAATGTTTGCTGCCACCTGCCAATTATCTATGATAACTATATAAGGATAGTGTTGCAAAGCCACTTGTAAATCCTCCGAGCAAGGATTTTGATTGGTGTCATTTCTATTATTCTTTGTTTCACTGATTCAGAAACCATATGATACCAATCACTATGTCTTCTCCACCTTTCCATGTTCTTGGGAACCTTTAGTTCTCGGGGGGGGGGAGAGAGAAGGAATGCAGGTTATATCTAGTGTACAACCCGATTCACAAGGGGACAAAAAACAACAACCCAGCAACTACTTACTGCTCCCCATGGCCCAGTTCGCCACTGGTTGCCTCCATGTCCATGACCTTGATTTCGGTTTGGGTGCCCACCTCGATTGTTTTTTTGATGATAGTCAGGGTAAGGAAAAGGATTAGCGGGCCTGTTACCCGGGTTGATCTGCTGACACGATGGCATAGAGCAGTCCTGCTCTGTCGCAAGGATATCTTCAGCATCACACTCGTTTCTATCGATACTCTGGTCATTGTAATCTACGCAGAGTATTTGCCTGGTCACCTTACCTTGCCCACAAGTTACAGAGCACTACATTAACAAGGAGAGAAGAGAGAGAATAGCTGGCCATAGCCCTAAGATAGATTTTGAGAAATACAAAACAACAACAACAACAACCCAAACAAATAAATCCTCATGCATATAAACCTATTTTAAGTACCAGAAGTTTCACTAAAGTGGATTCAACAGATCTCATTGTTTTATTGCTTTAGCAGCTTACAAATCTGCTTTATATCAACTCAGAATACTTGCATCTAGCTCTTTGGGTATAGGTATTTGCCATCACTGAGTACCTGGTCCTTTTAACCACAGATGGATGCCAGGTATGGACTAGGTCCTTCTTCACTATGTATTAATCTGATCATTGGTAAAACCATCTTGACTACGTTCCAACAAGAGTACTTGCTACATTATGAAAGAAGAGCTGCCATGATGGCCAACAATGATGTGCGTTTTGTCTTCCACCTAAGAGCAAACCACATCTTCTCCTCTTAATGGTGAATTATGCATGTTCATCAGAGGATCAATGGGCAGATATTTGGCATATTTAAACAAGGAAGTTGCTTACTGAGCTCCATTCCAAGGCTTTCCACCGGCCACAAGATATTACAAGACACACTTCTGTTGCTGATGGTTTTGGAAGATGGAAACAGGCAACTTCGTCAGCCACAGAGCCATGATCATCACGACAGCTGACATACCTCATCCTGGTGCCTTTCCCACAGGTAGCAGAACACTAGAGAAGATCGACAAGAATGCCTCTGAAGAAGCAGATTCCTTTGACAAGTGTATCATAATCTTTACATAGATATGGTTAATTATCAAGGGAAATAAAAAAAATATAAACTAAATTGGTTAGTTTTAACATACAGAAGTCCAGGATCCAAATCTCCACTGGGTTCTGTGACTGCTTTGCTTGATTTCTGGGCTGCTAGGATGGAGACGACATGGCACTGTTTCACAGTCCTATTTCATAAATAAGAGCATTAAAAAATAAATACAGTATCAGATAACTGATATCACAAATATTTTGTTACAGCTTAGGGATTACATTACTGCAATGATAAAAGATTAAAATTATTAAATCCCCTCTCTGTCCAGACACAAATATAACTGACTCATCTTCTATTAAAAGTGGATATATCCAATATATCTGGCAAATCATAAAATATAAATATATATATTATATATACATGCATATAAATTGAATCTACCGCTAATTTGCTTTGACCATTAGTAGTTCAGATTCTTGTAGAGAGCTTAAACTTGCAATAATCCTTTATATTCATTTGAACTGCCTGGATTTCTTGATTTCCCGCGCTTGACAATATATAAATTATTACTAGTTTTATTGTATCAGGTAACATCTCTCTGGAAATCTAAAGCATGGTGGGATTTGGTGTCAAAATGTCCCACTACACAAAAACCAGCATTTATAAACATATACAGTACAAACAATTTAGATAAGAATATGGTGGTACTATTGATTTTTTTCCACAGTATCAAAATGTATCAGAAAAACATGCTCTTATATGTACTGCAAGTGGTTTCTAGCCCGAGTCACATCACAGAGACTGGAATTTATTTCAATAATTATTCAAATGATGAGACGGAATTAGGAATTAAATTAGTTAATGACAAACAAGGAGAGCACGAAGAAAGAAAACTCTAAATGGCACTTTTGAACAGGCACAGATTTACCAATTGGGTAAGATACTGTACCTACTTCAAATAAAAGACAATCACGAGAAAATGAAATAGAAGAGGGAGCTAAAATATGATTTAAAACTGCAATAACAACATCCTCATTTTTCTTGGATTGTCCTATTTAACATGGACTGGTCCATTACATTGTTAATGCCTTCTTATTAGCCGAGGTGGCGCAGTGGTTAGAGTGCAGTACTGCAGGCTACTTCAGCTGACTGTTCAGCAGTTCAGCGGTTCAAATCTCACCGGCTCAAGGTTGACTCAGCCTTCCATCCTTCTGAGGTGGGTAAAATGAGAACCCAGATTGTTGGGGGCAATATGCTGACTCTGTGAACCGCTTAGAGAGTGCTGTAAAGCACTGTAAAGCGGTATATAAGTCTAAGTGCTATTGCTATTGCTATTGCTATTCTTACATTTTAAGAGTCACCCTACAGGCAGAAATCTTTAAATGTTATAAAATGGTTAGAAAAATTGCACTAGGCTGAATTCTTCCAAAGGCGCTCATTGCGCCTCATGGGTTTCTACAAGAAAAGCCATTTCATCCGAGATGGTTGCATGCCCCTCCATTCAGTGGGGGATGGGTAGTTTCTAAATTAATTAATTAATTAATTAAATACAAATTTTCAATGACGTTTCAATCTTTGTACCTTGGGCTCCACAACCCTTTTGAAATGTTAAAAAAAAAAACCTGAAATGTCTACTGCATGTCTACTCTATCACCACACCACACCTACCTGTGTATCTGTTGGCTTGGTTGCCGCATTGCATTCATTATCATCTACTACAGAAATGTAGGCACCAACGACACATTTCACTGCCCTCATCTGATAGCCTTGCCCACAGGTTACTGTGCACTAGAGGGGGAAAAAAATCCACAGATTTAAAAAAAAAAGGTCTGAATATATCGATTCTGCAAATAAACGCTTTTACTGATTCACATTAGCTTAACACACTGATGTCCAAGGAAGTATAACCTTGGTAAGAGTACAGAAAGCCCAACTTTCCTAGGTGAGAAAGGCTTCCCTAGAACCTTCTAATTGTACTAATGCCTTGCCTGATTCACAAAACTTTAAAGGGAAGTGGGAGTCTAGATGGAAGCCTTCTGTTTTTTTTCCTATATCTTCTTTGTTTAACATTTAAAAAAAAAATGTGAAACAGGGAATAACCGCACAATACTTTCGGATTAATAGTGCTAGGAAATCTCTATCTGGAAGCAATATTGTAATATTAATATATAATAATATAA
>QLTV01001177.1:4515201-4552887 GCA_003457575.1 Thermophis baileyi | reverse complement strand
TAGTATAGTATAGTATAGTATAGTATAGTATAGTATAGTATAGTATAGTATAGTATAGTATAGTATAGTATAGTATAGTATACTATACTATACTATACTATACTATACTATACTATACTATACTATACTATACTATACTATAATAATATAATAATATAATATCAAATAAGACCTTTACCACAATATACATGGATGATTTCAGAAATTAAATTCCTCAAATATACAATTTTGTCCTGCCCAATGCAGGGAAGAGCCACTTTGGTGTAGTGATTAAGGCACCAAGTTAGAAACTAGAAGACGTGAATTCTAGTCCTGCCTGAGAAAACAAAGCCAGCTAGATGACTTTGGATCAGCCTCTCTCTCTCTTTTTGTCAGCCCTAGGAAGAAGGCAACCGGAAGCCACTTTTGAAATCTTGCCAAAACTGCAGGGATTTGTCTAACGGGTCAAAACTGACCCAAAGATGCCATCCCGCCTCCCCGAATAGAGAGAAACTTACAATAAACAAAAGTTCTTTCTACTGTTTCAGTTCCTTCTGCTTCCAATTACACCGAACAGTTAAAATATATTCCTTTCACTAGAATCCCAAATTCTTCATTTATTTCCCTCAAATAAATGTGTGCAGTGATTTATGGATTAGAATGTCCTCCCCCTCCCATACTTATTTTCATTGGGTTATCTACCTTGAAGACCACACACTATATTCTTTGCAGGTTCAATCCATTTTCCAGATTACAGCATAGTTAAGTGTCAGGGTTTAAAAGGACTTCTGATGTGGAGCTTGACACAGATAGCTTGTCACATTTCTTCACCAAATGTGAAGTTAGAGAAATGAGGTGGAGAATTCTCTGACTTTCTCCAGGGAAGAAGAAATTTTCCAATCATTTCTCAAGGGTAAGACTTCCATTTAGCAAGGACATACCAAAGTTACTAAAAAAAACCCCATCGTTTTTTACTCTACTCTCTACTTTCTCAAGGGATTTAACTGAATTGTAGAAAGTAAAGGAGGCTGTAACTTCTGGAAATGTCATAATCAATGTCCCATCTTTCATTGTATATGCACCCCTTGCAACTTGTAAACCAACTAATGAAGACGTGAGAACACCATATTCCGCTGACAAGAATGTCAAAGAAATTTTCTGCTTTAGAAATTCTTTCAAAATAAAAAAAATGTCTTACATAAAACTGAATGAGAACTGTCAGGAAAAAAAAATCAAGAGGCTTTCTCTGGTACTAGTCTGTGACCATTTTCATTCATTTAATTTTTATACTGCTACAACTGAAAGTCATAGCTATAAACAGTATTAGAATTGGGCTCAGGAACTTGTAATCTGACTCAGTATAAATTCCTTTTTACTTTTTTTTTTTAAATCAGGGCACAGAAGTAGATACAGTTAAGAACTGTACCAAGAGCATGCTGTAACTCCTGTGAGGACCAAATTAGCTATGATTGTTTAAAGAGATGAATCACTACTTCAGCAATAGCATGAACCTGGCTTTCTTTTGGCAAGACAGTTACACACTGGGTACAGTTATGATCTGGTTATTAGAATACTGCGTTAAAGTTGATAAGATTTTTAAGTTGCCTTACCTTTCTTACCTGGAAATTATCAAAATAAAACTACAAGGGGTAGGAGTCACATACACTTGGAGGAAAGGTGGCTTATAAATAAAAAGACATTCAGGCAACTTGCACATATTTTTTTTCATTTCCTATTGTTTTAGCTTCAATATCCCAACTGATTGCCTCATCATTATCACCACCACCATCATAATTGTTGTTATTATCATTAATTCAATACTTTGCTTTGTGTCTTGCTTGGTACCCTTCAGTTGTAGAACTAAACTTTTTTTTTTTTTGTAGAATGATTGACATATTTTGGAAAGAAACTAACAGAAGAAACAAATAGCTTCAGGTACCTGGCCCCACAGTCCTACTTGCCACGCTGCACATTCTTGCTGCTGGCAGTCTTGCATGGAATCTGGTTTAGCCTCAAGATCACAAAGTCTGTCATTGATCCGATCTTCTCCAAATTGGCACCAGATTTGCCGATGCTTGTGCCCTTTTCCACAGGTTACCAAACACTGAAAGAAGAACATATCTACCTTAAGCTGGCCTCACTCATTCAATGCCTTATCTTCTCAAAAAGGTTAATAAAGTAATACAAGAGTTTATGGAAGGGAACAAGCTTGGGCACATCAAGCCTGAATTTAGCTCTTCTAACTAAAGACACATTGTTCAAAGTAAATCTTGGCAAAGTACAGGCCAAATAAGTTCTACGCAGCCCAGTGGTGGGTTGCTACCGGTTCTCATCGGTTCGGCAAACTGGTGGTGGCGGCGGGAGGCTCCGCCCACCTGCCCGGACGTCATCAAAAACGCTCTGCGCATGCACAGAAGCATTGCGCGTGCGCAAAGCCCCCGCGCGCTCCTGTTCCCAAACCGGTACCAAAGGTAAGAGGAACCCACTACTGACGCAGCCCCATAGGATCCATAAAGCAAAAGTTAAATCATCGTCATACCTATCTTCTCTTTATCTGTTTTATTATCTGATGCTAAATGAACTCTGAGATCCGCTTTTCAAACTGAAAGGAGGCCTACAGTAGCTTGTCTAATTCATCATGCTAATGACAGAGGAAGATGTGAACAAAGTAAACTAAGGAATGGAGACGTGAAGAAGATTATCTGATCTGAATAACCATTTTAGTGCAATTTCGCTGTGATTAAAATTACAGGGTTTTGTTTCTTTTTTGTCTTTTAATGACCCCATAATCCCTTGCATCGGGGTGAAGTCGGGGCAACTGAATGGAGCTGAGTGTTTATCGGCCGGATGACCTTCCTGTCGCCAATGCGGAGTTCTCGTAGCAGATATATTCTCATTGTGCCCAGAGAGAGAAATATCTGCCTCTACCTAGGATCAAACTCACAGCCTCCTGATTGTGAGGTAAGAGCTCCACCTCTAGGCCACCATGATTAAAATTACAGTATTAATGCAATATAACATTCTTACTTCTGACCAATCTCCTGTTTTCCAGTGTGGGCACAGGAGTTCGTTGCATCGCTGTGCTGTCACTTTTTCCTGCTGGCTGCATTTACTATCCTCCAAAACATCATTGAATGTGTTCATGCAGACTGCTCGACGCCTCTTTGTGCCACCACCGCAGCTCTTAGAGCACTTCAGGGAATAAAAGCGAAGTCAAAGTTAGGGACTACTACAACAAGGTCAGCTGAAAATGCCCACTCCTCCATATTCCAGGTCGGCATATGATTGAGTTTTAAGTGTGTGTTTGTCGAAGAGTTCTTTACAAAAACAGCCAGGAATTTCTCCTTAGAAAATTCCAGCTATAAAGTACATGCTAATTATTGCTACCCTGACTCTTTCGACAGTCTATAAACTGAAGAAATTGTGCTGTATCTAATCTGGCTAATAATTTAAGCCACCCAGAGTCCTTCGGGAGTTGGGCGGCATATAAATTTTATAAAATAAATAAATAAAATAAATAATTGCTAGTACATATATTTAGCATATCCCAGTAGTACTAAAAAATAGCTACTCTTAAAAAAACAATAGGGAAATCCTTGAGTCACTATGGCAGGGGTGTAAAACTCAAGGCCTGGGGGCCGGATCCGGTCAGTGGGGTGCTTAGATTTGGCCCGTGGGGCTGCCCTAGAAACAGCGAAGGACTGGCCCGTGGTGCCTCTGCCAGCGAAAACAGAGCTCGTGAGGGCTGCGGGCGGCCCTCCCGAGCTCCGTTTTCGCTGGCAGAGGGTTGTAGGAGGCCGTTACAGCCAAAAATGGAGCTCGGGAGCCCTTTTTCGCTGGCAGAGTGCTCGGGCCACCACAAGCGCCCCTGACACAAGTGATGTTGAGCTGGCCATGCCCCCCTGGCCCCCCTCTGGCCCCCCTAGGTCAAACACAACCCTGAAATCAAGTTTGACACCCCTGTACTATGGTCTTCACAGGCTGATAGCCCATATAAAGAATTGCTGTCCCATCATGGCAACTGTTTGGGTGATGCCTTTCATTTCTAAGCTCCTCGTCAGCTAACTGGCTTATTGCCAGCTAATTGCCATCTTAAATGAGAGGATAGGATCAAATCCTTTTAGGGGCGGTTGTTGAAAAAGTGATTGGCTTACAGCTCCAGGGATCCCTGGAAAAATCAGATTATCTGGCCCTCTTTCAGTCAGGATTCAGGCCTACTTAAAGTACTGAGACAGCACTGATTGTGTTATTGGGGTTATTGTTTATCCTTGGATGCTGGTGGTTTATGTGTGGTAGGTTTTTGTGTTTTAATCATGAAAATCACTGAGATTCACTTGTGCAAGTTGGGTGGCTATATAGATCAGATACAGCATACAAACAAATAATGTAAAATACAAAGTAAAATATGAGCAACTGGACAGGTGAAAGAATAAATATTCCAGTTGTTAGGGAATATAATTCAGTGGCTTAAATCACTTCTAGTTTAAATATTACATTGAATCCTATTTCTTTTATGTAATATAAATGCTTTTGTTCCATTTTTTAAATTTCCCTTTTTATATTTTGCATATTAAAGCAACCTCCCTCCATCTAATACTTTTCCCATTGTTTTTTTAAAAAATAGGATCAATTTATAGTGGTTACTGAATTGAGAGATTGGTTATGCAGCATATAGATTACTTAATGTAAAATGTAAGTTGTTTATACCACACACAGTTCTAATCATTTTGACTTCCTTTCATATCATTCTTCTCTCCCACCCTGCATGCCCTGCTGCTTTTATCCCACAAAGGACCAACTTACTTCAGTCCAGGCTGAGTAGCGCCATCCTCCAGTGTTACAGTCTCCTGAACACTTTTCCCTAGAGTTTGGCTTGGATATGCCACTACAGTATCGGTCATCATACTTTTCAATTTTGCCTTCAAGCTTGTTGTACTTGGCACAGGAAATTTCCAGAGTTTTATAGCCCATTCCACACTGCACAGAGCATTCACTCTTTCTGACAATATGCCACCTATATATACAATTGAGAGCATGTATTAGCAAAGGCAATCACTGCAAGAGAAAGCTCTTTAGATGGTCAAAAATGTGCCCGAGACAAAAAGCAGGGGAAATATGTAGCATAATTGTAAGCATGCTTCATTTTTTCATTTTATCTGAAGCCACTTTATATTGAATTCATATTATTTGTGTGGATCTGAATTTGAGTCAATGCACTGCATGTACTTCCAAGTGATTAAGATATAGGCAACAATATGGGGGTTTATAAGATAGTGAACAGATTAGGGATCCCAGTTTGCATAGATGAGTATGAGGTAAAATTGGGCTGTATTTGGGTTAGTGGCATGCTAGCCAAAATGTGCCTAGAACTGCCCTTAGTATTTTCAAGAAATGCTGCAAGGGGCACAGGTGTGACCGAGATTAGTAATCTAGTTTGCACCTTCTCTGATTTACTAAAAATGTTATATGAAAGTCTCAAATTACCGGCCAGGCTCCAAAAACCAAGAAAGACACATTCAGGCTTTTTAAAGCAATTTCCTTTATTCTTCTTCACCTATAGCAGGGATGTCAAACTTGCAGCCCGGATGTGTCACACGCTGGCCACGCCCACACCTGGTTTAACGAAGGGGGGAAAGTCACGATATGTCATGTGACGACGCTGTGACGATGTGAGTTTGACACCTCTGACCTATAGACAGCAATCTTGGCAAACTAAATCAGACAACTTGCATCATTAAACAAGTACTCTGAGAACTGCTAGGGAGGAGCCATCTTAATTGTCTCCCATACAACTATCAGAACTTTTGGGCTAACATGACACTAACACAATAAATGTATAATGTAATACTATGAATGTAATGAGAAAAAGGCATGTTTAAGGTTAAAAGAGACAGAGGAAATGCAAGGCGCTTTGATGGAAAGTGAGTGAAGGCGTCTCTACAAGAATGAACTGAATTAAAAATAAAAGTAAATACACCATTTGGGATGAAACCAAAGTGAGAAAATGCTGGAAAGAGAATTTGAGAGTCAGCTCTACAGGAATCACAAGGTTGAGGGATGGACTTAAATGAATGCTGCATATTTTAGCATCCAATTGTAAGGATGTAAGTGTAGACGGTATAATTGCAGAAATGTTATAATGCGCGTGCTTATTGACTAGCTGTTCAACTTGTTTAACATATGTGAAGGCTGTATTTGTGCCTGACTATTAGAAGAATGCTCTACAAAGATGTTTGTCCTGCAAGGTAGTCTAGACAAAGTGCACACTCGGGAGTACTAGCTTTCTCTTTATTGTGATGTGACACGAATAGAAACTTTCAATCCTGAATGCATTCCCCCCCCCCTTCAGCCCTCCCAGGTAAATCAGACAGGAAACATGACTAGATGACTTAATTCTACTTTATTGTAAGGCCGCATTAACAGAATCTTGCAAGTCTGAAAGTACAAATTTCCCGCTGTCACTTTTAGCAGCCTGATCAATGAGGGTGAATCCATCCTAAGTTTCTTTCTCTGATTGTTAAGCAACTGTGGGCTCCTCCCCCTTTCATCTGATGCTTCCTGGAGTACCAGAAACAATGCAAGAGGTGACAATGTGCAATATTTGAGAAGGGCAGTATAGCTAGATGAAGCTGGAAATGCAATCCAGGCTGACAGCTTTGCAGCCCGAACACTCTTGATGAGGACCAATTGAATAAGAGCTGCTTGGCTTGAGAGCGGCTCATTATAGCTGCTCTTACTTTTGTTGTTAAAACCTAGGGGAAAAAATATGACAACAATCCGGCCACCACCACTTATTACTAGAAGCAACGTCTACTGCTAAAGCACCCATATGGTCAACTACTGTTGTACTGTTACTGTCTGTCAGACTTTGCGTGTACTAACTCTTTGCTCTACGGACCCCAATTTTTACAGTCTTCTCTTTTGAGAAGGCAGGCAGAAACAAAGGAGCTGGTTCACATGTACTTAGAAAAGCAACATATTTGAACACTCCCCAGATCATCCCCAAAGGAAAACTAAAGACAAAAAGCCCTTACGGTTTACCAATTTCAAATGCTTTTAAAAGAAAGGATCTGTCCTGGATAAATTGGACAATTTTCTGGTTGGAGTTGTATGAATGCAGATTCCCCACCCCATCCTCTTTTTTAAAGTAGTATTGGGAATAGAGAGAGAGAAAGACAATATGGGTGTTTATTTTATGGAGCTTAGTGTTCTGAAACAAGAACTTTCTTCTATGATCTATCGAGCTGTGATCTTTTTGGGGAGAAAGAATGGGAGAAACTAAAATACGGAACCTTTATTATCCTTTCAAATAAAAGGCATCTGGCAACCTTCAACATATTCCTTCAGCTACAATTTTCAGAAAAGTTTTTCTATTGTTTTAACAGTAAGAACAGAAAATGACAACCTAAGCGACTACTTTCTGCTACCAATTAATTTTTCTATGGAGCTAAATTTAAAATGGGTTATTTTTATTTACAATCTATACCACCCACGACAGAAATATTCTCAACACTCAGAAAAAAATACAAGATAGTAATAACAAGATAGATAATTAAAAAATGACCAACTAGAAATTGGCAGCAATATCAATCCCATAAGCTCAAAGACTGAAAAAATATATGAAAATGAGCAGAAGTGGGATAGATAGCATCACCATCAGATGGATTTGTAACTGGCTGACAAACCGTACTCAACGAGAAGTCCTTAATGGTACTACATCTACATGGAGGGAAGTAAGCAGTGGGGTACCACAAGGTTCTATCTTAGGCCCAGTACTCTTCAATATCTTCGTAAACGACTTAGATGAGGGAATAGAAGGGGAACAAATTTGCGGATGATACTAAGCTGGCAGGAATAGCCAACACCCTAGATGATAGGCTCAGGATCCAGAGGGATCTTGACAGACTTGAACACTGGGCCCTATCTAACAAAATGAAATTCAATGTAGAGAAAAGTAAAGTCTTACACTTAGGCAAGACAAAACCAAAAGTACACATATAGACTGGGCGAAACCAGGCTTAATAGCAGTAACTATGAGAGGGAACTTGGAGTCTTAATGGACAACCAATTAAAAATGAGCCAATAGTGTATGGCGGCAGCCAAAAAAAAGCCAATGCAATCCTAAATTGCATTAACAGAGGGATACAATCAAGATCAAGTGAGGTACTAATACCACTCTATATAAAGCCTTAGTAAGACCACACCTAGAGTACTGCATCCAGTTTTGGTCACCACACCATAAAAAGATGTTGAGACTCTAGAAAGAGTGCAGAGAAGAGCAACCAAGATGATTAGGGGACGTATAAAATATACGATGAATGGTTGCAGGAACTGGGCATGGCTAGTCTAGTGAAGAGAAGGAGCAGGGGAGACATGATAGCAGTGTTCCAATATTTGAGGGGCTGCCACAGAGAGGAGGGGGTCAAGCTATTCTCCAAAGCACCTGAAGTCCAGACAAGGAATAATGGATGCAAACAAGGAGAGGTTCAACCTGGAAATAAGGAGAACTTTTCTGACAGTGAGAGCAATCAACCAATGGAACAGTTTGCCTTCAGAAGTTATGGGAGCTTCATCACTGGAATCTTTCAAGAAGAGACTGGACTGCCATCTGTCAAAAATGGTATAAGGTCTGCTGGGGTGGGGGGGTTGGACTAGATGACCTACAAGCCCCCTTCCAACTCTGTTAATCTGTAATCTGTAATCTAATCAGATCTGACTGCTGCCAAAATTTCATAACTATTGATGCCATCACTAAGAAGCCCAGATGACAGCCCAGATGAGAACCCCATCGATAAAGGAATTCTGGCTGGTAGGGTCCAGGATATAATCTCTTTTTTTTTTTTTTTGCCATGGCTCCCATCCTCTGTAAGATTGTGCCCCTTGAGGTGAGATTCACCCCCATCCTCAAGGCCTTCCAAAGGAGCCTCAATTTCTAGATCTGCTGGAGTGCTCCACACTGGAGGTGGTTTGTGGACTAGGAAGAAGATTCCCGCCTCCACCCCAGTGTATTTTAGTTTTTAACCTGTTTAATCTCTGTTTATTTTAATATTTAATATTTTAACGTTTCTATCTCTGGTTTTAGGATATTGTAAGCTGCCCAGAGTTGCATGACAGTGAGATGGGCGGTATATACATTTCATAAATAAATAATTAAAGAAGCCTGAGGGCAAACTAGCAAAGAAGACAGGAAATACTATAAGTAATAACTGGCATTCAGTTCTCCCATTCAATCTGCATTCTTTGGGATTATGAACTTTGTGCACTCTCTAATATGAGATGAAAAAGAATAGTATTCTTAAAGGTTCCAATTGTTTGATGGCAATTGTTTTGCCTATGAGTGAGCGAGGTTCCTATTAATGCAATTTAAAAATGTGTGCGCAGGGAGAATAGAAATCATGTCCAACGTATCATTAGAGTCAGGCACAGTCTCAGCGGGAAGGTCTAAGTATCATAAAAAAGGCAGAAAATGGTTAGTCATTTAATGGATTTTGGCTATCAAAGAAAGGGAAATGCACTTCTGGGATTTCCTGTTACATGTGAAAAATAACTTGGCTGCTTTTCAGGACTATGCACTTTGATTAGGGAAGGGAAAAAAATGGTCTCACCCCCCCCCCATACCCCTGTTATTCTCATTAATCACTGAAGAGCCCCAAATACTTTTTTTTTCTGAGGGAGGGGGAGAAGCACGAAATAATAGAAAATTGTGGATGAAAGGAAGTGTTTAAACACCCACATTCCAGACCCCTTTCATTTTAAAAACAAAAGCCACCTAATCCCCTCCCTATTACATGACTGAGGCAAATCCAGATTGTCAATGGAGGCTCACCCACAGCTTGTGGGACACATGTGGGCCTCAGGTGCTCCTTTGGGGGAGGGGCACGCATTGTTTGAGGGAGGCTCACCTCCTTTTTCTGCTGTGCAGTTTGCTGTTAGATGGGGATAAACTAATGATTGTAGAAAACGGGAGAAACAACCATCTGCAGAGTTACTGAGAGGGAACAGCAGGAGGCTTCCCAAAGAATGAATGAGCATTCACAAGATCATTGTTACCTTCTTAGCATTACCATCAGGGGAGTAGGAATCTAGACCACGATAGGACAGGGGGAGCAAGGGAATGGTTAAACCTTTCTACACTACAGTACACTACAGAAAGACAACAGATGTGTGTGTAAACACATGTATACAGTAGGTAAAATCAAGAGCCAAAATCGTTGAATTCCTAATCAAATCAACCAATCTGGAAATAGCACGTGCTTCCTTCAGGTTCACAAGTATGGCACAAATGCCACCTTCATTTTCACTGTTGCACCCCCACTCCAGTGGCACTGGTATACAGTAATATGCCACAGTGGTGGGTTTCAATTTTTTTTACTACCGGTTCTGTGGGCGTGGCATGGCTTGGTGGGCGTGGCGTGGCTTGGTGGGCGTGGCGTGGCTTGGTGGGCATGGCAGGGGAAGGATACTGCAAAATCCCCATTTCCTCCCGATCAGCTGGGACTTGGGAGGCAGAGAATAGATGGGGGCGGAGCCAGTCAGATACCAGGTGGTATTTACCTGTTCTCCGAACTACTCAAGATTTCCGCTACCGGTTCTCCAGAACTGGTTAGAACCTGCTGAATCCCACCTCTGATATGCCACCTTTGAAGCTAGAAAAGTGTTTCTCAACTTTGGTAACTTTAAGATGGCTTGACTTCAACTCCCAGAATTCCCCAGCCAGCATGCTCTAATTCCCTTTTCAACCTGTATGAGTTAGTAACTAGCTTCATCTCTAATAGCATCAAAATACAGTAAGTGAATACTTTGAGTACAAAGAAGCAAGCCATGACATGGGCAAAACAGAAGGTTTAATGGAATTATAGTATCTACAAATATATTTTTTGTGATCAAAAGTGGAAGAGCATTTGCCAAAGCAATCATAACAACCTTACTAAATTTTATTGTAATCTTAGAGAAAAGTATGATCTTCGGTGCAACGCCCAGTCTTCATAACTGTGTTCTGGGGAGGCTTACGTAGGGCCATTGGAAAGTGGAAAGTTTGTCACTAACTAAACTAATGATTTTGCTATAATTAATTGTTGTTTAATTTGATTTTTTTTTGCCATTTAACATTTCATTATGATTATTTATTTTAAAACTGAATTTTGCTTTGGATGCTTTTAGTGCCCCAAAGGCTCTTATCACTAATAAAATATTAACACCTATGAGGTTACACAGCAATGTACTTTCCTTTAAGTTTAGGCTGACTCCACAGGAAATGGAAGTTATATAGAACAAACAGCTATGATGTTAATGCTCAGTGGTGGCAAAATTGTGGATTCGCCGCAACCAGCACCAGAAGGCAAGACAAGAAACAATGGATGGAAACTACTCAAGGAGAGAAGCAACCTGGAATTAAGGAGAAACTTCCTAACAGTGAGGACAATCTTGCCTTCAGAAGCTGTAGCTGCTTCATCACTGGAGGTTTTTAAGAAAAGACTGGAAATGGTATAGGACAGTGTTGGCAAACCTTTTCGGCACCAAGTGCCAAAACGGGGGGGGGGGGGGCATGCGCATGTATGCCAGAAACCGGAAGAGCAGCTGCCCAGTGCGCATGCATGTGCACCGGCCACCTGGTCTTCCGGTTTCTGGCACGCAAGCATGTGCGAAGACCAGCTGGCCGGTGCGCATGCCGGAAATCAGAAGATCATCTTCCCGGCGCGTGCATGTGCACCGGGTGGCTGCTCTTCCAGTTTCCGGCGCTCCCGCATGTGTGAAAACCAGCTGGCCGGCGCGCTGGAACCCGGAAGAGCAATGGGCGACGGCTCGCATGCCCGGAGAGATGGCTCTGTGTGCCACTTCCAGCATGCGTGCCATAGGTTCGCCATCACGGGTATAGGATCTCCTGCTTGACCAGGCGGTTGGACTAGAAGACCTCCAGGGTCCCTTCCAGCTCTATTCTGATTGATTGAACCCAAAAGGAAGGAACAACATTCTACACTTTGATGTACAGATGTTTCTTCACATACAACCCCAACTAGGATCAGAATTTCCATTGATAAGCAAGACAGTTGTTCGGTGAGTCCTGTCTGATTTTATGACCTTTTTTTGTCAACAGTTGTTAAGCAAATTACTGGAGTTGATAAGTGAAACACATGGTTGTTAAGCAAGCATGGCTTCCTCCATTGACTTTGATTGCTGAAAGTTGACTAGGAAGGTTAGAAATGGTGATCTCATGACCATGCAACTGTCACAAATGCTTGCCAGTCGTCAAGTACCCAAATTTTGATCATTTGACTTTGGGGACGCTACGATGGTCCTATGTGCAAGAACAGGTTGTAAGTCACTTTTTTTTTTAGGGCTATTGTATCTTCAAATATTCGCTAATGAATGGTTGTAAGACTTGTATAACTTTTAAAATTTAAATTCATCATTCATCATTTTAGCCATCGTCTATCCACTGCAGGATGAAGGCCTTTTCTACCTATTTGCTTCACCCAAATTAATAAATAATATGGTCCTGAGCCTTTTTTTTTTTTTGCCAGTTGGGCCTGCAATTTAAATTATGGAGTCTAAAACAATGGAATCCACATATATAAGACTGCCTTACCTTAATTCACAATTTAAATTACACAGCTCTGTCACTGGATCAGGTTGGGAAATTTTATCACATCTTTGGTCAGATACCATGAGCTGATCGGATTCCCGGGTGCAAATAGGTTTCCTTTTTCGTTCCCCTGAAAAGAATGAAACAAATACAATTACATAAAGGGTAAAGAACTCATTTTCCCCGTACATATGTTCCAAAGTAGGCCTATATTTAGATTTAGGTTCTAAATATTGTTTATGCCCTTCCTAAACAATTTACATTGGCTGACTGCAAGGAACTGAAATGCCAGGATATCTGAAGTTTATTTTTCAAAACCTGGCTATATTTGAGAACTTCTTTTAAAATCGCTACTTGATGTAACTGAGGTTTACCCCACTCTCCCATGTTTCATTTGCAAATATGTCAAACATGAGGGGATTCCTAAATCAAGCATTTTGGAGATGCAGGGTTCAAGTCCCCCCTCCAAACAATGTGCAATGAATTTGTGCACTTATGTTAAATTATAATGCAGCATCTACTGCTGTGTATGAACATAACACAGAGCTTGACCCATAGACATTGACTGCAGGTATGATTATTCCATTTGCTAGGTTTCAGTAGGTTTAAATAGCTATGTGCTCTCTTCTTTGTCTTTTGTTTCATTAAGGGAAGAATAATGAGAAAGAAATAGTGGTGAGGCTAACACAGTGGTTTTCAACCTTCCTAATGCGGAGACCCCCGCCCCGCCGCCCTGCCCCCTCCCCGCGCGCAATGAGGTGACAAAGGGGGCGTGGCGGGCTAGCGTGCGCTTAGGCGACCCCTGTGAAAGGGTCGTTCGACCCCCAAAGGGGTCGCGACCCACAGGTTGAGAACCGCTGGGCTAACAGTTCCATTCCTCTCTACCAACTGCCCATTAGAATGACTGCTTCGCCCAAATTAATATTTGTATAATTTATGCAATTCTTCCTGGCTGAAGGTGTTGTGCAGAAGCATATACCAAAATCTTTCAGCCAACATTTTTTTCTCCTTTGCATCAATGATAGTAGAGTTTGTGGGGCCAAGCCCCACCCTCAGCAGCTACATTCCATCTGGCATTAGAAAGAGGTCTGTCTACAGACTTTTCAGAGTTCCTGTCTGCAGATGAAAGTGTTTAGGTATATCTTCTCTCATAATTTACTGCATATTACATGAATAAACTTTTGGGCTCTTTGTTCCATGAGTATTTAGTTTCGTTTTCTGTCTTGAATCCCAAAAAATCTACTAGCACCTAACTAGCCATCGAATGTCAGAACCAGAGGTGGGTTCCTCCGGGTTCGCCCGAACCAGTAGCGACCTGCTGGTGACGTCACGATGATGTCATGGAACCGGTTCTGTTGGTGCCGATCCGTGGGCGCCGCCATCTTTTTTTTGTTGAATTTTTTTGAATTTTTTTTTGAATTTTTTTCCGGGGTTTTTCATTGCACATTGTTTGGAGGGGGGAATTTTTTTCCAAGTTTCCGGCACTGCGCATGCGTTGCCATCTTGTTTTTGGCTTTTTTAAAAAATTTTTTGGATTTTTCAGCACTCTGCATGCGCACCCACGAGGTGCGCCCACGCGGCGCGGGAGGAAACAAACTGGCAGCGAGGTAAGTTAGAACCCACCCCAGGTCAGAACATCTGCTCTCCCATTAGAGTCAGGGAGACCCTGTCTCCCCCTGCCATCACTAAATGCAACCACACATTTTGGAAGAACTCATGACTCTTCCTCTAAAAGATCCTCCTAAACTCAGCCACCTGAAAAAAATCTGTGCTCCAAACTTTGATTGGCCAGAAAATAGCAGAAAACACCTTTGCTGTCTGCTGGAGTTCTGCATACAAATTTCCTCCCTCTTCATTCCTTCACAAGCATCAAAAAGGAAATGAGAAGAGAATGAAAAAAGGGATGAGGATGAGAACTCTATTCCCAGTGTTAGCTGCTGCTGAGACAACAACTAGCTCAGGAATACTTGTCTGCTGCCTCCTTCGTTTTGCGCTATTCCTTCATTATCACTTACTGGAATATTGAACTTGAGGTACCACATCTGCTATGCAAAACTCCACCAGATGGCAACAGAGAGTCAAGAGTTTCTATATCTCTTTGCTGCCATGTCTAGAGGTCATCTGAGTTTTACAGTCCATATATGCTAGTCCTACCACACTATCATATTTCTTGAAGGCATGGGGAAGCCTGGCAGGATGTACTGGATCCCAGACCAGTTATCTCACTATATTTAGGCCACTGTTACAGTGAATACAAACTGTAATAATGAAAAAGGAAGAAATATTCAGCATAAAAGTCACAGTGCAAATCCTGGCCTTTGGTATTTGCATCCAAAAGTCCTAAAGTCTGCATTACAATGCACATTTTTCATTAGCTCCTCTCTGCAACTTTCACCCCCCCCCCCCAAACAGTTGCCTATACTGTGAACTGGGAACAAGTAATTCATACATGGAAAACCTTAGATAATTTTTGACACATCCAGTTCTCAGAAGATTAGTCTTCTTCTTTGGTTATAATAAGTGAGCTATTAACTGATTTTTCCAGACCCCAGAACAGTGGCGGGACTTAGGTTGGTATCCTATTGAACATGAAAAAAGAAGGAGCAACTTGTGCTTTGAAAATGAAAGAATAACCTGAATCTGTGAGAAAAGATCTACCGAAAAGATCAGTCTCCAAGGAAAAAGTAAAGCCAGGGAAGCTAAATTAATTGCAATACAGACCCAGAATTTGTAGCACCGCAAGACTGGTGAAACATGTACTTAATCAGTAAGATTTTGCACATGTTAGGAACAGACTATCAAGGAGAACATATCTGAAGGCCAATCTGGTTACTTCCTTGGCCTTTCTCATACATCCTAACGTTATCCATTCCATTAACGTTAATTTATCCTACAATTAGATTATTTTTTTCCTCCCGCACCAACTTGAGAACTGAGATTTTTGGCTCTAGATAGGTACAGCTATTGTGATCTAGGAAAGGAAGACTTAGCCTTAGAAAAATGTTAATCAACCCATTGCATAACGTAGGGCAAAAATCACTGTTTCTCAGTTTGAACTCCCCATCTGTAAAGCTGTAATAAAAGCTACTGGTTGGAAGTTTTAGAGATTGAAATGGGTTTCTAAGGTTTGTTAACTTAATTTCAACTTGGAGCAAATTTCTAGCAGTAAGTTATTCCAAGGAAAGGGGCTATTCATGTCAGTCAGCCATTATGTTGTCTTGGACAGAAAGGGCTACGAAAGATTAATCAGAGCAATAAAATCTTTCTAGGTCTGCTGGTTGCCTAGGTCAGTTGGGACTTATTCCTTGGCTTTGACTCTTCCCACTACAGCAGCAAGATACAGCCCTAAATTTGATATTCATAGATTAATAGTGAAAGTGAAACTATAAAGACACAGCACTATGCACATTTTGCCAACAATCATGGCAAAAAAAGGTCATAAATCAGTTGTAAGCTAGGTAATGTGTTTAATAGCCTTTGCTATTACTCTGTCTTGAGTA
Organism: Thermophis baileyi; assembly: GCA_003457575.1. Classification (NCBI taxonomy): domain Eukaryota; kingdom Metazoa; phylum Chordata; class Lepidosauria; order Squamata; family Dipsadidae; genus Thermophis; species Thermophis baileyi. The sequence goes on along the minus strand of QLTV01001177.1, from coordinate 4,536,825 downwards.
GCACAAGCGAAGCCAATTTAATGTAGAGTTGTTGTTTTCTTTGATGTCTTAGAGTCAGTGTTGACCCTGGTGAATGCCTGGACTGGTCCCCAAATTTTCTTGGTAAGGTTTTAGAAATGGCTTGTCCTTGTCTGCTTCCTAGAACTGAGAGAGAAATCACCCAGCTGGACTTGTGCCTAAGAACTTATCATCTCCTGGCTTCTAGACTGGTGTTAACCACCCCACCAAACTAGCTCTAATGCAGAGCAGGTGGTCATAATTTTGAGGTAAATATTCCCTCAAGTCAGCCTAAAGTACTAAGAAGGGTCTTAATATTGTGAGCAGCTTAAAAGACAGCATCCATCATACCGCTACAGCTTTTGGAAATGTAAAGTTTGAATTATTTTTCAAATCCCTTTAAAGCCACGTACCTTGGCAGAGTTTACTGCAGGGCTGCCAAGGTCCATAGACATTCCAAAAAAACTGCTGAGGTTTATCTTCAATGGGGATATTGAATGTGTATCGAACATCAGGGTTATATAAATTACCCACTGATAAAACCTGAGAAGAAAAAGATACAGAAAAGCATAGCATCAAGGGAGCAACTGTACTATTTCATCTACATAAACATTAAAACAGAGCAATATATATTTGATTTTCTTTTAGAAAAAGAGTTTTTTTTTTACCTGAAGAACTATTTCTTGATCAATGCGGTAAGTAGAATTGATTCGTTCAATGGGAGTGTCTGAGCCACTGTATTCTATGACAGCATTTCCAATTTTGATTTCCTTCTTAAACATACTGACAACATAGTCTCCATTTAATATGAAGCCCTCATTGCTTGACAATGCTATGTTCACAAACATAAACAAAAAATGAATCAAAGTAATTTTCTTGTATACACCAAGAAGGATATTACAGTGCATTTAGTATCAATATTGATTTATTTATTTTACTTCTAGACAACCCAATGATTGTGGTTCTTCCGGCAGTGTAGAAATCAATGTATTTACATAATATGAATTCTATAATTTAAATTCTGCTTTAAAAAGCAGCCTAATTAGAATAAATTAGAAAATCATAACCATAGAAGTTGTGTTTTCCAGCTGCAACCCCTCAATACCAAAAATCATAACCTGTAGAATTGTGCTTTTTAATGAACTAGACTACTCAGTTACTTTGGAATACTCTGCAACACCTTTCCAGGTATCCTTGAACTGTACCTGTATTCAGAATAAGGATATGATATAATGCTGGAACAAAATCTGTTATAGAACAAATTACATATTTTTTTTCCAGAATGAATCTCATTTTACCTGAATGTGATTTCAACAATAACCAGATCAAAATATAAGGCAGGCAGTCCTCGACTTATGACTGTAATGGAGCCTGCCTATTAGAGGTAACTAATTGTAAGTAGTGATGGTTGTAAAGTGAGTCACCTATGTAATTGACTTGATTTTACAATCTTTTTTTGCGGTGGTCGTTAAGCGAATCCTGTGGTTGCTAAGTGAATCAATGGTTCATTATGGGCAGATTTTGCTGAAAACTGGAAGTAAATGGCACCCCCCCCCCAAAGTAATAAAACGTTGTTATGCAGCTGTAAATGTAAGCTGGTTGCCAAGCACCCGAAATGCAGTCAGATGATGGGGGATGGGTAGGCATGGGCAGTCATTAGAACCTTGTAACAGAATTCTAAATACCCCTGGTGAGGTCCATCCTAACTTCAAATCGTCATTAAGTGACCGGTTGTTAAGTCAAGGACTTCCTGTAGAACAGGGGTGTCAAATTCGCATTGTCACGGCGTCATCATATGACGTATCGTGACTTTTTCCCCCTTCGCTAACACCCCTGCTGTAGAAGAAAGCTATGTGTCATTCTTAATTTTCAGTGACTCCTGGTGTGCTTAGGTGGAATGTAAAGCTACTCTTTTTATATGATTTCAGACAACCTGTACAAATGACGTTCTAATTTAGTGCCATTTAATCTTGGACAACCCAGCAACAATAGTTCTTTAAAAGTTAATTTTTAATAAGGAATTTGTAGAGTCTTCAAACGTAACTCTACCTATGGTACATTCCCAATTCACTTCTGTTCATTCGTAGTTGTAGCTGAGTATCAGCCAAAGCCAATAAAAGGATTTCAATTGTCTCTCAGATTATTTTAATCTCAACTATCCAAGCTGGGTCTTCAAGCACCTCCAAGTTATGAACTTGATCTTAGTGAAGAAAATGTATCCCATTTAGAGCAAGCTGTAGTTAACTTAACCAACCACAACACTTAATCCAGGATAAAACCAAGAAATCAATTAAAATCACAGGGGAAAGAAAAAAGTAGTTTTTGCCAGTATGAGGGAATACATTTCCAAACAGTAATCCAAATTGTAGGCAGACTAGTTTTCAGTGCAAAACCAGGTTACCAGGAAATTGAACCATGTTTCTTCAGAATTTAGACTGCACTCTCTCCAAGGGGATAATGGAGCCATATAGTCCCTTGTTCCAAATTGTTGGCTTGACTTAACTCAAGTAATCTAACTAGGCCCAGTTAAATCAAAATAGCTTTATCCTCAAACATGTCAAACTGGTCATGGCAGACAGTGTTGTTGTGACTCTAAGTGCCATAGAATAGGGCCTGATTAACCAGATTCAGAATGTGTTTTCCTCAGTCTGTATTCAAGCATTTTGCTTCATGACTTAGTTGTACCATTTTCTACTATGAAAAGGAGGCTCAGCCAAAAAGGAAAAAAAAAAAAATCACCTCAACATCTCAAAAACAAGGCTTCACAAAATGTAAATCACCATTCTAGGATTTTCTGAAAGGATTTAGCTTCTATGGATCCTAACAGGTTTCTGTGTTTCCAGACAGGATAAAGAAAATCAGAGCCTAAAGCTTAATCAGGTTTCCTTCCAGTTGTATATTTTACTTGTGTATTAAACAGATGTGTGCCTGTGTATGAAGGGAATATATATGCTGAAATATTTCCCACTACTTATAATCACAGGAAAAAAACTCATCTCAAGCACTACCACAAGCACAACATTATGCTATTTCAAATTTCTACCTTCCAGTCTACCCTCTTACTCATCCAACATCGTAAAAAAAGAAGTCATTTATTTGTACAGAGTGCAATTAATTCCAAACTGAACTTACAAATGGAGAATTAGAAAGTCTTGTGTTTGCATATTTTATCTTTGACTTGAAACTATATACGAAATTATACACTAAAAGCTGAAGACTTCAAAGCTTAGAAGAATAGTTCCCTTTTAGTTCAGGAAACCAGGCCTTCCTTTAAAATGTATTGTTTCCTGAATGACAGCAGTCTGCTGTTATCATGTAGTTAATTTCCTAACTTAGTTTCTCACCTGTTTCTTATCACTGCTACTCTACTGCCCTAAGGGAGTGCTCAGTGGAGACTGAACAAGACTGCAAGATAAGACACAACTGATAGAGAATCCAGGCACGATCACATTCTATTCTATGTTTGCATGGTGCCAGAGAATAATGGCTAGACCCAGATATATACTTACAGTAGACTCAATTAAATTAATTAAACATGAATTGGCCAAACCATTAAAAAATATGAAAAAACTGAGAAGGATGAAAGTCTGAGAGAAATGAAATTCCTCCAAAACATCTAAGTATCAATGTCAGTTTTAATAACACAGGCCATTATAGAAGGCCTCATAGTCTTAACTGCATAAAAATGTAAATACATTGTATTGAAAACTTCTATAGACATTTCAGTTAAGGTACATTTGTTCTGTTCCAGATTTTGAAAGAAAGCTGAACTGCATTTCAAACCCAAAATAGAGAAAAATACAACAATGTTCACTCTAAAGCAGGGGTGTCAAACTCGATTTCATTGAGGGCCGCATCAGGATTGTGTTTGACCTTGGGGGGAGGGCATGGCCCGGGGGCATGGCCAGCTTGACATCACTCGTGTTGGGGGCGCCTATGGTGGCCTGAGCGCTCTGCCAGCGAAAACGGGCTGCTGCGCTCGGTTTTTGGCTGGGACGGCCTCCTGCAACCCTCTGCCAGTGAAACTGGAGCTCTGGCAGGCCGCGCGCGGCCCTCGCGAGCTCCATTTTCAGCTGGGATGGCTTCCTGCAACCCTCTGCCAGAGAAAACGGAGCTCGGGGTGGCCGCACGCAGTCCTTCCGAGCTCCATTTTCGCTGGCAGAGACACCGCGGGCTGGTCCTTCGCTGTTTCCAGGGCAGCCCCGCGGGCCAGATCTAAGCACCCCGTGGGCCGAATTAGGCCCGTGGGCCTTCAGTTTGACACCACTGCTCTAAAGCCACCTCAAAGGAGTTTTTTAAAATGCAGGAAAAGGAAAGGAGACAGACCTGGGCATCTGGACCATAATACACACAATAGGTAGAGGGGGGGTTAATTCTACCCAATAAAATGCCCCATGTCTACGAGATTTAGCCTTTATCCTTCACATGAAGTGATAATATCAATAAAAATGTCTATTTTCTACCCTCCCATCTGAATAGGGAGGGTGATGTGGCCAGTTATGGTACTATTAACACTTGACTAAATGGCCAAGTCTGTTAAGAAGTGTTCATATGAGCCTAATGCTAAAATGATATAGAAGGCCCAACACAAGTAGTCCTTGACTTATAACTGATCACTTAATAACTCTTCAAAGTTACAATTGGATTCTTATGACCTCTGGCCACACATACCACATGCATCACTGCATTATGGGCGTTTGGCAACTGGTACACGTTTACCGCCATTTGCAGCATCCCGTGGTCATGTGACTGTGATTTATGACATTTTTGCCAGTGTTTGCTTCCAGTTTCGGTCAAAAAACGCCCCATAGTGAACAACGGGTTTGCTTAATGACCATGACGTTTGCTTAACCACCACAGTATTCGCTTTATGACCGCTGCAAAAAAGGTCCTAAAATCAGGCACGGTCACATGGTGACCTACTTTACAACCGTCACAGCTTATGACCGAAATTGCAGATTCAATTACGGTTGTAAGTTGAAGACTGCCTATGTGATCTTTCTGTCTTTTTCCAACCAAACATTTATATGATAGTAGAGCATTTATTTTTTGAAGGGAATAACATTAATTTGCAGTTGCTGAAGAGCATCACTTCTTACCAAGGTAATTATCATCTTCTGGTTTCCCTGAGTAACTATGCTGCCTTACGTCGATATTTGTAGCACCGGCTGGAATGCGTATCACAGTGTTATAACCTGAGAAGACAAGCCAGAAAGACAAGCTTATTATGCACGTGCAGCCTTGATGGTTTTTTTTTTTAATAACGACAAAAAGAAAAACTGTGCTACGATTCGATATCACAGTAACCAAGTTGATGCTTTCATGTTATCATCAAATTAGCAAGAAGCTCAAAATATGAAAAAAGTGAAAGCGAAATCTTCTTCATCATAGGACTGGTTTTTCAAAACATGTCACAGATGGTTAAGTTTGCTAGCAAACAGGTTTTCTCTTCTTACCATAGTGCACCGTATTGAATGTCCCTGCAATGGTTTTGCATGATGAATTATCGCCACCACACACACCACATTTATCCCTTCTGGCTTTGGAATTGAGCACATGATCACATCCAGCTTGCTTTAGAGAAAGAAAAGTTCAGAATGAAATTGGACAAATATGAAAATAAGATAGAATTTACAGAGTTGCAAATGAAAACCATACTACCAGCAATGGCCTCTGACGGCACATTCATTCTTTATTTTTCCAATATCCTGTTATGCTATAATAATCATAACCATCTTCCTATTAGGACATGAAAAGTAAGCATGTTTCAAGCCACGTGAAGTGCAAAACCATATAGCATGCTGGGAGATAAGTGAGACAGGATAGGCAGGTGAGCTCCTGGAGCTACAGAGAAGATTACACGAAGTTTATTATGCCTTGTGGAAATGGGTAGCAGTTGTAACAACAACAGATGAGTCTGGGTTATTAAGCGCTAGGCTTATGAAGCTTTCAGCCAAATTGTGATGCAATTGTGATCCCAACAAAATGACTACAATTGCTCCAATTATCTATATTCACTGGTCCATAATAATGCCAATCTCAACTATGTAGGTCTTCTGCAACTCTAAGAGAGTGAGATTTCTAATAATAATAATAAGTTTTCCACTTAAAGTAGAAACTTACAATGATGTGATCTTAGATGCTTAAAACCAGCTTCTCAAGAGCACAACATAATCTCATTTACAATACAGTAATCCTTGCACCACATTTTCAGAGTTCTTCAGACATTCAGGGAAGGAAATGCCTCCCATTTACAAACTTCTTACAGTGCACCGCAGGACTCTTTTATATCTGTCCTAGTTAAATTATATCGTTTTATGGGAAGCCTGGCATCTAAACAGTTCTCATAAATACGTATGTGTAAGCCAATCCTGTAAGTCTCTCTAGAAAGAAAAAAACCAACATGGCTGTTTCAATTCTGACAGAGGAAACAGAGGAAACAGAAAGCCCAGGATACTTATAATGTACTTTTTTTTTTTTAGCCTCTCCACTGCTTTTCAATCATTTTCAAACAAAAGAGGATTTACAGGCAATAGAGAATAGAGCTGATTTATACTTGAATCAGACAATTAGCCCATTTAGTTCAGTACAATTGTATTGCATGTGGAACAAGTGGTGCACACATGCAACACTCAGAGGACTCCCATACAGATCAATACGGGCTTTCTGGTTCCCATCCGTGTTCCCTGCTGCTGCAGCTGCTGCTTTGTGAAGGACGATGACACACAAGGAATTATCCTGGCATGCTGTCTTCCTGGTTCAATAATACTCCTAAGTTAGTGGAAGTCCGATGGAAATGTGGAAAATGATATTCTACTCACATCTCGTCTCTTGAAACTTAATTGTCTCTCAATAGCTAACAGGTTCTTTGGAAGAGAGTCAGGAAAGCAACTGAAATGGGGAAGATGGTGTGGGGAGCAGGGCTCTCCTCAGATCCAATCTTCTCCATTTAAATTTCATGCCAAGACTGGTCCCGAGATAACAGAACAACAGAGTTGGAAGGGACCTTGGAGGTCTTCTAGTTCAACCCCCTACTCAGGCAGGAAACCCTATACCATTTCAGACAAATGGTTGTCCAATCTCTTCTTAAAGACCTCCAGGAAAGGACAGGTGTAAAAATAATCTCAGCATGCAGTGAAGGAGATTTCAGTCTCTTATCTCTGCTTCCTGAAATGGGGAAGGAGTTATTTTTGCCTCCCTTGCTATGTAAGTCCCCAAGTGTAAGTATTTGGTGAACGAGAGGAAAAAGGAATAGAAAATTTGTATCAGCTTGCATTTGCATGAGTGAGAAGACATAGTGCGGCTACTAATTCAGTCTGGGTTCTATGACTATCAGGATCAAAAAAGGTCACCTATTTTAAGCTCAGCTGAACTAAAGAGATTGGTGTAGTGATCAATGTGCTGGCCCAGAAACTAGGAGTCTGTGAATTCTACTCTTGCTTTAGGCATGAAAGCTGGCTGGATGACATTGGGCCAATCATTCTCTTACAGCCCAGCCCACTTCACAGGATTGTTGTTGTGGAGAAAATAGAAGGAGGTAGGAGTTTATGTATGTTCATTTCTTTGAGTTAACTATACGGTATTAATGGCAGGATAACGATTTAATAAAATAAATAAAACTGACAGCAGTTCTTCAAAATTCAAGCCTCAGATCTTCCCTAAGTTACCGTACTTTTCGGAGTATAAGATGCACTCCCCCCCCTAAAAGAAGGTGGAAATGTCGGTGTGTCTTATACACCGAATACAGCCATTTTTGGCCTCCCGAACCCCGAAAACGGGACACCCAAAAACGGGATGCACAGAGGGTTTGGGAGGCCTGCAGAGTGCTCCTGGGGGCTGGGGAGGGCAAAAACGGGATTCATGGGGGGTTCGGGAGGCCAAAAACGGGCCCGTTTTCGCAAAAATGGGATGCACAGAGGGTTTGGGAGGCCTGCAGAGTGCTCCTGGGGGCTGGTGAGGGCAAAAACTATTTTTTTCCTTGTTTTCCTCTTCGAAATCTTGGTGCGTCTTATACTCCGGTGCGTGTTATAGTCCAAAATACGGTAACTTGGAGCTGCTGGACATTAAATGGATTTTTTCCCCACTGAAAACAAATACTATACTATTAATAGGAACTGTTCTTGCTTACAGAGAAATGGCAATACATTCTGCTAAAGCAGGAATCAATTAGTAGAATTTAAATGCTAAATCCAGATCCATTTAGGATTGGACTGGCTTCCCCCCCCCGCCCTGTAGATTCAGTTCAGGCTTTTGATGCCTCCAAGTTCTGACACATGGCATTAACGTAGGCATGCATTGGGATCAAGCAGCATCTCTCTTTAGGATGGCATTTATTTATGCTTGACATACTTGACATTCTGTACAATTTGGAACTTTACTACTGTGGTTAGCCAAGGAGTAATACAAAACAGAAAAACTATTGTGTAAATTATATAAAATAGTGCTCTGGCTTAAATTAAGGAAATGTCACACAATTATCAGTTCATGTGAGGAGAAGATGGAAAACGTGACCCATGTTTGAAAATGGTTAGCTTGTTAAATAAAATAAAGTAATATTTACCCGACAAAGTCCTTGTACACAGATGTCATTTGTGTCTGGACCACAAGGGGTGCCATCAATAACCCTGTCCCTGAGCTGATAATAAGCTGTATTTCCTGCCACTCTGCAGAAGAGCTTGCACCGGTCTTTCATTAAAACTGTCAAAGCAAAATAATCCGGTTATTTTCTATCTGGTCTTTTCACTTTCTTTGGTAAGAAAGTTCTCTTGTCATTCATCCATAGCACTGAATTCATGCTGCGTCCTTCTTCGAGTCAATGCACTCTACATGGGGCTATTCCTGAAAGCCATTTGGGAGCTTCAGCAGCAGCGAGAGCAGTCTTCGGGGGGCCCTAGAATGGCCCATAGTGCAGCTCAGCTCCGTGAACTATACTGGCTACCGGTCTACTTCAGGGTGCAGTTCAAAGTGTTGATGATGACCTTTAAAGCCCTTAATGGCATAGGTCAGTGATGGCGAACCTTTTCAGCATCAAGTGCCCAAAACGGAACGTGCGCGTGCGCATGCGTACGTGAGCGCTGGGAACCCAAAGACCAGCTGGCCGGTGCGTACTGGCGATCCGGCACGTGCGAAGACCAGCTGGCCGGCGTGCATGCGCGTGCCGGAAACCAGAAGAGCAGCTGGCCACGGCGCAAGTGCCCACAGAGAGGGCTCTGCGTGCCACCTCTGGCAAGCATGCCATAGGTTCGCCATCACGGGCATAGGGATAGGCTAACTGATGAACCATCTCGTCCCACTAGGACAAGCCTGCTCCTCTTGTGCTGGTTTACAGATTACAGATTAACAGAGTTTGAAGGGACCTTGTAGGTCATCTAGTCCAACCCCCCTCCCAAGCAGGAGACCCTATATCATTTCTGACAAATGGCAGTCCAATCTCTTCTTGAAAGCCTCCAGTGATGAAGCTCCCACAACTTCCGAAGGCAAGCTGTTCCATTGGTTGATTGTTCTCACTGTCAGAAAATTTCTCCTTATTTCCAGGTTGAATCTCTCCTTGATCAGTTTCCATCCATTATTCCTTGTCTGCCCTTCTGGGTGCTTTGGAAAATAGCCTTACCCCTTCCTCTCTGTGGCAGCCCCTCAATTAATGGAAGGCCTATTGCGGATCCCATTAGTCAAAGAAATCTGATGATCAGGATCCAGAAGAAGAACCTTCTCTGCTAGTGCCCACCCTTAGAGAGTCAGATGTTCCAAAGGGTGGGCACTACAGCAGAGAAGGCTCTTCTTCTGGTCCTGATCATCAAGACTTCTTTGACAATTGGGATCCGCAATCGGCCTTCTCTACCAGCACAAGTGGAGCAGCTGATTACCTCCAGATTCCTATCCTTTTGAAAGAATAGCAATAGCAATAGCACTTCGACATATACCGCTTCACAGTGCTTTACAACCCTCTCTAAATGGTTTACAGAGTCAGCATATTGCCTCCAACAATCTGGGTCCTCATTCTACTGACCTGGAAAGGTTGGAAGGCTGAGTCAACCTTGAGCTGGTCAGAATCGAACTCCTGGTAGTAGTTAGAGTTAGCCTGCAATACTGCATTCTAACCTGAAGACCTGGCTCTGTCAATTGGCCTGGGAACCCAATGGGGGAGTACAACACTGGAGGTAGGTATTGGATTGATAGCAAACCCCACCTCCCCCTTGCTCCCTGCTTCCCCACCTGCCCATCTTTTATTCTCAGGGGACAGGAGAGCTTGTCTTCCATGAAGAACAGGGACAAAAACAAAGAGGAGGTAGAGGAAAGCAAAGGAGATTGTTTTAAGTTGTAGCCCATAAAACCAAAATAGTATTAATATCTATAAATACTACATATTTTTCAACAGAGGAAAAAAATATGAAAATGTGATGTTTCTTCTTTACATCAAAAGTGCTCAATCCCACTTTTGACAAGATTTTCCCAATGTACTTTCAATGTTTATTCATTCAATTTCTTATTTACCTCAGCTGAGAAATTTTTTTTCACAGTAATTCATCTCATAACAATAATGCAGAGCTAGGAAGAACAAGCCCTACAATGGCATTGAGGAAGGGAACAGGTGGCTTTGGGCCAGTGACTCTCTCTCAGCTCAACCCACCTCACAGGGTTGTTGTTGTTGGGAAAATAGGAGGAGGGAGTATGAGCCTTGAATTTGCTGTCTTGAGTTACTTATAGAAATAATAAAGGCAGGATATAAACAAACAAGCATACAAACAAATCCTTCACAAATTCTCACTTCTAGTTGCCTTATTGATGTACTTACTTCCACTATACTTGGGAACCCAGCGCACATTAGGAGGTAGACCGTTAATGTTAAAATGCTTCCCATCAAAGACAGCACATTGTTCATCACGGAAATCTTTCTTTAGTTTAGAACATGGTTCAGTGTTGCACGATTTAAATTTCATCCTGCGTCCCACACAGTATTTTCCACCATTTTTTGGCCTAAAATAAAATTTAAAAAGATATGTTTATGAATGACATTAAGAGCTTTCAGATTCTTTCAGATTCAGCCCCTCCATGTTTGAGTTCATGATGCTTTTCTCAGCTTTTGTTTTCTTTCCGTTATACGAAGACTTTATTGTGTCTGAATTAAGTTAGCTTTTATGTTTCCTTTTCAAGCAAAGATGGCAGCTTTCTTTGAAAGTTACCAGGCTGGCAATGTATGCTACATCTTAGGATGCTACTTCTTGTGAATCAGTTCTCTCACAGTGATGAAATATATTTATAAAGACTAAGGAAATCATATTCAAAGAAAAGGAAAGTGATAAATGAACTATTATCTTTAGATGTAATTAAATCAGTCCAGTGTGTTTTAGTGAGCAAAGAGATGTATTTATTAAATAATGAAGGTCCTCTTAAATTTGAACTAGGAATCATAACTTCAATTTAAAAACATCAAGATAAATATTTACAATCAAACCTTTTAATTGGAGCTTAAATCTCACATTCAAATGTAAAAGGAAATTAGGTTAGCATTAGCATTTAGCCTTAGATGTGCTGATGAAGTGTGCAAAGGAAGAAAAGGAAAGGGAAGTAGAGAAAACTTATAACCACACTTATTTTCCACCTGAGGAAGCACTGGACTGAAATGGTTACATTTCAGGATCTGTTCAGAGAGGAAGAGAAACCATTTTAGAAATTAAACTGATTTCAATTTCAACATATATAACACAGAGAGACCAAATGCAATCTCCCAGTTATGTGGAATAGCCGTCTAAAGGCTAAAAACCAATATTTTCTTATTTAACTGGGACTGCGAAAGCAAGAGAATGGTCAAACCCATGAAAAGCCACACAATGAAGCTATACCCTAGATTTAGTTTGACAGGTAAAACTGGTTTCTTTTCTATGCCTTTATATTCAGGCAGAATTTTTTTAAAAAGGTGCATCAATCTGATTGTGAATCACTAATGCCACCTTCCAATACTTAGGAAAATAGGTAAGGTGAAAATTATCAAGTATGTAGCCATTCAAGAGAGCCAGTTTGGTGTAGTTGTGAAGGTGTTGGTCTAGAAACCAGGAATCTTGTGAGTTCTAGTGTTGCCTTAGGCATGAAAACCGAATGGGTGACTTTGGGCCAATAACTCTCTCTTAGCTCTCCCTACCTCACCGGGTTGTTGTGGGGAAAATAGGAGTAGGAAGGAATATTAGATATGTTTACCGCCTTGAGTTATTGATAAAAAATAATAAAGGCAGGATATAAATAAATATATCAATAAATCCAACCTAATCCAATCCATGCCCTCACTGGATATTTAACTTGCATACTGTACTTCACATCTTGCTCATCACTTATGGAGAAATTATTTGCTCAGGAAAATATGAAAGTTCAATTTTTTAACGTTAACATATTTCAAGGGCAATGCTGCATTTGATGAATTTCATTTCTTTTTCAAGGCTTAATAATGTGCCAGGAAATACAGAGAGACCTCAATTTACAACCGCAGAATCTTAGCTGCAAGTCATTGTTTTTGTCAAGTGAGATATCCATATGACTGCCTTGCTCAGTGACCACAATCCCAGCTCTCCCCATTGCAGTTGTTAAGGGTGCCTAAGGGGGAAGTCTTGGGAGGTCCAGCGCCCAACTGCAAGCAGAAACCAACTGGGGCCCAGAAGGACTTGGCCAGCCAGGTCCCAGCAGCATGTGGGTCTCCTCCTTCTCCTCTCTTTTGCAAGAGACCCGGTCTTCTCCATCCCACTATGCCAACTGGCTAGACCCAGGGGCATGCAGGCCTTCTGTCTCCCTCCCTCCCTCCCTCCCTCTTTCTCCCTCTCTTTCAAAGGAAGATGTCTTTGCTAGCCTTCTAGCTGAGCCTCGTATCAACTGGTCATGCCTGTCAGCAGCTATAGGGAAAGGGAAAGGGAAAGATAACTGGACCTAGGAGTAGGCAGCTGATGCCTTCTGGCATGGTGGGCAAAGAGAAGGTCCAGGCCTTTTGGGAGTGACAGAGGGGAGATGGGAGCCTGCACATGGTTGGGCCTGCTCAATCATTTGAGGCCTTCTAGCCTGTGAGAAGTCTCCTAGGCAGCTGAGGACTCCTGCTCTAGATTTGGGGGGAGGGGAAGTTGCAGTATTCCCATGGTCGTAAGGGTAGACCCATTGCCAAGCACCCAAATTTTGATCACATAATTGTAGGGGCAATGCAACGTTGGACTGTTATATATAGGTTCATTTAGCGCCGTCATAATTTCAAAAGGTAATTCCACACCTATCTATGTAAGCATCCAGAGGAAAAACAATGGAAAATTACATACGTGCCGTGACATCACAATACAAGCCCGATCATTACACACAGCCATCCTGAGGTTTCACGCATTTACTGCATATAAACCATGCTATTTGCCTTCTGCCCCTCCCACTCCCCCAAAGACAATGATGCCTGGATCAAATCACATAATTATATGGGATCTGTTTCTAAAACAAACATACCTATGAGGTTTGTACACATAAACAATCACTCCTTAAGACTTTTAAACATGATACTTTTTCATTAAGATGGCATGCACTTTTTAATCTGATGACAGTAAACAATAATGGATTGTTTAATTTATCAATAATGGATTGTCTAATTTACATGAAACTAGGTTTGAAGGCCACCTACAATAATTTCTGAAAGGAATACTATTCTCCCCAGAATATTGTTTTTTTAACATCAGAGGTAATATATAACAATATTGTTTTTTTTAATATCAGAGATAACATAATATGTATACAAAATTGTCACAAACTGTACAATGCCAGGTTTTTCTTCCAAGCTATCACTTACAAGCTTCAGAGTGCTATGATGGAACTTTCTGTCAATTGAGATGAATGGGTTAATACGTACTGCTTTGAAATGGGTTTCTTTTCCATTTCTTGCTCCTAGATATTCTGACAAAGTTATGAGACTTTGGAAAATTTAAGGCTTAATCTTGCTTTTCTTAGAAGCAAGCAAATCTGGATCGCAAACTAATCCCACTTCAAAAAGGCCTAGAAGACCTCTGTTGCATCATGACTTGTAAATTGAGCTTTACAAATCAACTTTTTAAACATATTAATGTTTCATCATGAATCATTAACCAACAGATTATTATGCAAAAGTCTATTTTATGGTCTTGAAAAATTGAACAGCTCTACAGTTATCAATATAAGGCTGTGGTTCTAATGTGGTTAATTTTAGGGACGGTTAATCAAGTGCTTTTATATTCTTTTCTTAAAACTGACACGTTTGAGCAGGGCTGTCAAACTCACGGCCTGCGGGTCGGATGTGTCACACGCTGGCCACGGCCAGTTTAGTGAAGGGGAAAAAAGTCACGATATGTCACGTGCCGCTGCCGTGACGACGTGAGTTTGACACCCCTGAGTTTGAGTATCAAACATTTGGCTAGAGGTAGCCAAATACAAGACTTAACTACTGAAGACAAAAAGAGGACTAACTTTATCTTGATGCTATTCCCTGCCTCTAACATCTATATTCTGAATGAAGATATGTGCAAAAAATATTGGCTTTAGCAGAATGTATGTAAATGCGCCATATATCTGAAGTTCTAGATATTACTACCGCTCCAGATTTTAATGCAACCCATCACAACAATAATCTGATGAAGAGGGTAGCGGCTTGATCAAAATGCTGAGGAATTGAGAAATGAGCTGCTTTACCAGTTACATATCTTCATTCAAATTGTGATTGCAGATACATGAAGATGTGACAAAGATAAACCACCAGTTTGTCATATCTACTCCCAGAAGACAGGAAGGGGTGGGAGGAAGCAAGCTGTTTATCCTAGTCCTTTATTCATGGTTTCCCCCCCCCAAAACTCAATTCCCATGTGTTCAATAGAGGTTATTAACAGGTAAAGTATCTCTACATTGCAACCTTGCAATATAATCCTATGCATGTACTGTATATCTGAAATTCAATGTCACCTAATCCTGTTGTTGCTTCCTTTTAATTAACCAAGAATGCATCTGTTTCAAAGTTTAACTTTGCAGTTACAAAGATGAGAAACTATTTTAAAGGTAAATTCCTTTCACACTGTATTCCTATTACCTTATATTTAACTGTGAGCCCAAAGAAATTTTAAAACATTTGTGAAGTCCTAACAGCTGACTAAGTTTTATTGAGCTAGCCTAGAGGTATTTCCTATATTACACCTGGAATCACTTCCAGATTACATAAAAAGTAGTACAGTATATTGGAAATCAGTTTCATATTGTCAGGCATAGGGGCTTTTAGAACTTCACTCTTTTCTGTATCCTTTTCTTAATTTTGGCATACGTTTCCACTATCACTATAAACAATATTATTCATTTGAACACCTGTGTTTGGGAATGGATGCTATATCTCATACCCAAAAATGAACAATTATTAAAAAAAAATATTGAAGGCTTTTAAATATGAAACAAAATAATGACATGTTGTTCCATATCATTTAACATGTTTATTACAGCCTTTTTCCCAATATAAATGTATTTCCCAATGTACAAACTGGTCTTGATTGCAAACAATCCTCCCCCACCATGAATTAACAATCATGTAACACCAACTTGATAGAATTCTCATGACATCTGGCAGATTGGTACAAAAACAGAGAAAGAGTCTTATAGTTTTTGCCTCTACCAACATCTTTCTGCCTCTCTGCATCAATGTACCATTAACTGCCATCCTTATTCTCCCCAAAACCATGGTCATGGTTTGCAGGCACAAAAAGGTGTCAATATTCTAGGAAAATCTTCTCCAACCAGAGCGTTGAACCAACTAGAAAGCAAAATACCTCATAACTGCATCTCTATTCACCATGATGGTGAATTCCAACAGTTCTAAAAGGACCAATTTGGAAAAGACAAAGTGTCTTTAAATTTCTCTTTACATAGCAAATTGATTACAACTCTCTAAAAGAAGTTTGCCTTGATATATTAGGTATCATGGCTTACTCAGAGCCACCATAAACAATAAAATGTAAGCAGTAAAACAGTGGAATGGTCCTTATGTAGGTGCTTATCTTGAGATGTTTTGTGCTTGGGTGGGTCAGTACTCTAGAATGACAAATCATACACTAACGCCGGTTCCTATTACTATATATGGTATGGAAGCAGCTTATTAAAGCAATATTTAGAAGACTTTATTTTCTCCAGACATTACGTAATTCCTTTTTACCCCATAGCAAGCCTTGTATGCCATATTCTCCAAGTCAGACCAAGAAAAGAGCTGAGCTGGGTGTCGCTAGGGTTGTTGCTCATCGGAGGAAAGCACTTTTCACCCACATTGCAGAAACTATAACAGCTTCTTAGGCCAGGACCAAAAAAAGCCATTTGCTTTTTTGATTCTGATGGCTTAATGCAGGGTTGTCCAGCATGAACTGCAAAGATCTCGGCAGCTATCAAAATGGCAACAAAGAATAAAAGGTTCTGCATCTCTTTGCTAGCATCTTATGGTCCTCCACAGGTTTGCAGCTCACATTTAGCAGTCCTATGTAATATTTTCCTCATATTTTTTTTTTGAAGTTAACAAAATTTATTGTCTCCAATTTTTTTTTTAAATCAAACAGACTCTTGCAATTTGCTTTGTGTGTGTTATAATGTCATCGTTTGCAAATGTTTAACAACCGCAACTCAATACCCTTTTAAATAGTGTTTCACAACCTTGGAAACTGTGAAGGCAGATGGACTTCAGTTCCCAGAATTCCCCAGTCAGCATGCATTAAGTGGTGTGGACTTCAATTCCCAGAATTCCCCAGCCAGCACAACTGGCTGGGGAATTCTGGGAGTCGAAGTCCTCCTGTCCTGAAAATTACCAAGGTTGAGAAACATTGTTCCGGAGCACTGTGGGTAATGAACATTTACAACATTTCAACTATTATTCATATATGCAGATTTTTTTAAACAAATGAGGAATATTCATTAGATCGTGCCCAAATCAAATAAATCTTTTTTTCTAGCAAAACAGCAGCTGATAGAACATTGCGAGTTCCCGAAAAACGGATTCCCGTTGCAAATTCTGTGCTTATTCATGCCTGGCACCAAGGACTTAATGTGGAACCTAAGAGCTAGAAGGAACCCAGAAGTCATCTAGTCCAACCCCTGCCCTGGTGCAGGACTCCACCGCCGTTTCTCTACCCGATGCATCAGTTGTTGTTGTTGGTCGTTTAATGACCCCGTAATCCCTTGCGGGGTGGAGTCGGGGCAACTGAATAGAGCTGAGGATTTGTAATACTGTCTTGAAAATGTCGATTTGCATCAATTGTGACAAAAATCCAGAGAAGTAAGGCAATTATAGATAGTCCTTGACTTACAACCATTTGTTTAGCAACTGTTCAAAAGTTGCAATAGCATTAAAAAGTAACTTACAACTGGTCCTCACACTTAGGGCCACTGAAGCATCCCCATTGTCGTGATCAAAATTCAGGCACTTGGCAATTGGCATGTATTTATTTCCAGTATCCCAGGGTCATGTGATCACTATTTGTCACCTTCCCAGCCGATTTTCACGAGCAAAGTCAATGGGGGAGGTTTGACAATCGCATGATTCACTTAATAGCTGTGGCAAAAATGTGGTAAAATTGGGTGAAGATCACTTAACAACCGCCCTGCTTAGCAACAGAACGCCTGGCCCCAATTATGGTTGTAAGTTAAGGGCAGTTCTCAGTATAAAATGGAATAATTCCTAATCATAGCAGTTGATTACTCTTTATAGGAGATTATTCTTTGGAGACCATAAAGGCCTTCAAAGAGTTTGTGATGTGATGACAGCCTACAACCATAAATGAAAAAAGACACTTGCAAAAATACTTGAGCATTAGCATTATTTTATGAGTTAAGATTAATGCTAAATTAAAATGTTCTTAATATTTGTTAATGATAATGATTTTAAGTATTTATTCTTCCAACCCAGGAGCTGTTGATACAGTTCTACAGAGGAATTATTGCATCTGTCATTTGTACTTCGATAACTGTTTAGTTTGGTACAGCAACCAAACAGGACAGGTACAGACTTCAACAGATAGTTAGGACTGCCGAAAAAACAAATGCAACCAGCCTGCCTTCCATTGAAGACCTGTATATTGCATGGGTAAGAAGGAGGGCTGAGAAAATATCTACAGATCTCTCACATCCTGGCATAAACTGTTTCAACTCCAAAACAACCAGACACAGAGACAGTTTTTTTCCACTCAAGCCATCACTCTGCTGAACAGCTAATTCCCACAGTACTGTCTTATGCTTAAGTATATTTACCCATGTGGTATGGCTGTATTATTATTATCCTTCTCATCTTTTCTACCACCTCCTCTCATTGGTATCATTATTATGATTATGATTATTCTGTTGTTTTGCATGTACTGAGAACTTCTGAACCAGAGACAAATTCCTTGTGTGTCTAATCACACTTGGCCAAATAAAGTATTCTATTCTGTTCAAATTTAGTTTTGCAGTATACCACCCAGAGTCACTTGCTTGTGAGATATGCAGTTATATACACTAGATAAATAAATAAAATAAATAAATAAACTGAAATAAGTATATGTGTATGGCTTCAAAATCTAAGGGACTGGTTTGGACAAAACTCAGCAGCACTTTTTCGTGCGGCTGTTGATAAAAATAGGATCGCCAACATGATCGCCTATGTCCGATGACGGATATGGCACAAGAAGAAGAAGTAGTATCAAGACTGCAGCAGGCAGGGGAGGTAAATTTCCCATTTTGCATTCTAGTTGTACCTCTAAGAAAAATATCTGAATTGACTGTTTTTTCCCCAATGCAAATCACAGCTTTGCTGGAGCAATTCTGGACTAAGTCCCAGTTTCATTAGTTCAGAGTTGAGCTTTGGCAATGAAATCAGGTCTTGGGGGTTCAATCTTCATAAACACACTTCAGATTTAGTCCCAATTTTAGGGCAATTTCCAATCTAAATACAGACCTATACATAGACCAACCTATGCAATAAAACATGTGTTTCATTGAATGCATGTTGAAACACTTCACTGGATTACAGCTGTCCCCAGTATGCACACTATATGTATGCATGTGTGCCATCTGTTTGTCATATACTATATGTATGCATGTGTGCCATCTGTTCATCATCTTCATATCTCATTTACATGAATCATTTGTGATCTCTTGATCCATTTTACCAAAATGCCTTTCATACAGTGTTCTTATTTATTCGTCTTTTAATCTAGCTATCTATTATAATAATTTATATCCTGTCCCTCAATAAAATTCTAAAGCAGATGACACTATTTCAAAACATACTAAAATATTCAACACTGTAAATTAGCAACAGCATAAAAACAAACTCAACCATGATAAAACACTCCAAATTAAAATAAAGTGTATCACTGCACTGAACTAAATTCAGAAGAGCCAACTGGCAAGCCTCTCTAAAAAATGGGTTTCACAAAGAGTGCTACCCCCTACTGTTCTGTGAAAAACCTGCATATTTTGTGAGGCAGCATATTTTATTATCAAGATACATTTGGGGTTTTCAGAGAAGAGTGTTCATTATATGTTATAGCTTCCTCATTACTTTTGTCATCTAACAGGCTGCTTCTACATTTTTTAAAAAAAAGCCAGGAATCCTGTCATAAACCATCATGCGAATAAGCAACTTTCTGATGCATATGGCCTATTCACAGCAGCTTCACTCCCCCTTCAGATTACTGAATCACAAGTCAGAAAGAGATAACTTCATGTGATATTTGAAAGTAGTATCACTGGGAATAAACTAAGTTCAGGCCAGGATGAATTGTTGACTTAAGGGTACTTCAGAAAACCTCAAGAAATCAGTAGTACCCTTAACTCTACAATTCATCCTGGCCAGGGGTAAGTTCCAACTTACCTCGCTGCCGGTTCGCTCCCTCCTGCGCCGCGTGGGCGCGCGCGTGCATGCGCAGTAACAAAAAATCCAAAAAACCCCCCAAAGCCGAAAAAAAGATGGTGACCGCATGCACAGTGCCAGAAGTTGGCTTCTGCGCATGTTCAGAAGGAAAAAATAAAAAATTCAAAAAAAATTCAAAAAAAATTCAAAAAAAATTCAAAAAAAGAAAAGAAAGATGGCGGCCTCCACGGACTGGCACTGACGGATCCAGTTCGGTGATGTCATTGTGATGTCACCAGCAGGCCGCTACCGGTTCGGGAGAACTGGTCCGAACCGGGAGGAACCCACCCGATACTGGCTTGAACTTAGTTTATTCCCAATGCTTCACATAGGGATGCAGTTGTTCAATAAAGTTAGTTCTTCCAGATTCTACACATGTAGAAAGAAGAAACATACGTGCCGTGTTGCAAACACAGGTTGCTGTCCATTCATAATGGGTTTATTAAAACAGGATTCCTACCTTAAAGTCTTGTGAGAGAGTTGTAATAGTTAACCTTTTGTACTTACTCAGGCCTGTTGCATTCTCGAATGGCATTTTTAATTCCCCCACCACATGTTCGTGAGCAAGCTCCAAAGGGGCTCCATGCGCCCCAAGCCCCATCTGTCATAGGTACTTCTCGCTCTTTGGGAACACAGTGGCCATACTTGCAATGCTAAATTCCAGACAGGAGACCAGAGAAAGACAGAGAGAGAGAAAAAAACTTTTAACAAGATTGTTTTATTGTACAGTTAGGCTTCATTCTAGCATATTACAGTATTTTTAATAGTAATTTTATTAAAGATCGTAATTGCAGTAGTAAAAGCTAATAAGAAAACTAGAAAAAGTGTAATAAAAGGAAAGAGTAGATGGTGAAAAAAAGAAAGAAAAAAGAGAAAAATAAGGAGACAACAGAAAAGAAAGAAAAGTAAGGATATAGGAAAAAGAAAAATATAAAGTAGTGACTTCTCACCATCATAACAAGTACAAACAATTTTACCTTAGGCAGTCCTCAACTTACAACTGTTTCAAGTTAGTACAAACTCTAAAATGTTATTTATTTATCCTTGAAGTTATGACTGCTGTACCCCTCCAGCAGTCACATGATTGCATTTCGGGCGCTCAGATTTACAACTGGTTGCAGCATCCCATGGTCACGTGACTGCATTCTGCAACTTTTTAAACCATTTTCCAGCAAAAAACACCCATTGGAAAAGCTGGATTCAGACTTACAACCATGTGATTTGCTTAATGACCATAATATAAACAGTTGTAAAACTGAGTGCAGGCACATGGTGACTTATGTCTGCAACAGCTTACAACCAAAATTCTGGCCTCAATTGTGGTTGTAAGTCAAAGACCACCTGTAGCGTATCACTTCCTCTTAAAATACAACAGATGATCTCTTCTTCACACACACATTACAATCTTTTTGAAATAAATCTTTCTCTAAGTTTGTAATGGCTGTGGGAATGACCTTGGGAAACAAGAAGAGCGGCAGCCTAAACATAAACAATAAATGAAATTTGAGTCTGAAGGAGAAGAGATGGGAAAGCTGTTTCAGAAGGGACCTTCCCTCGTTTTGGGGTGAGTAAAAGTGAGGGCAAGAGGGTACTTTCAGACTTGCAAGATTCTGTTAAATGTAGCCTTCCAATAAAAATAGAGCTGGATTTATTGTCATGTTTCTTGTCTGGACTACCTTGAGGGTTAGCAGGTTGTTCTAGCAATAGCAATAGCACTTAGACTTATTTACCGCTTTCCAGTG
>QLTV01001177.1:4479183-4514919 GCA_003457575.1 Thermophis baileyi | reverse complement strand
GTCAACCTTGAGCCTGGTGAGATTTGAACTGCCAAATTGCAGGCAGCCGGCAGGCAGCAGAAGTAGCCTGCAGTACTGCACTCTAACTACTGCACCACCGTGGCTCATTATGGTTATACTTGTAAAATGTTTCCCTAAAGACACATTTAGAGCCTTCCTTGCTCTCAAATGAGTTGAGAGAGATAGTTTTATTCTGAATGACACAGATTAATTTTCATTAGTATCCAAAATTATGTCAATCTATTACCTTGCTGTCTTACTACAACACAATTTTTTATTCTTTATTCTTGTGGTTTTTAAATGTACTACAAAAAGCAATTTATAAATAAACATATGTAATAAAATAAATTTTTAAAAAGCTAGAGAGGTTTTTTCCCCTGCATTTCCTCAGAGATATCCAGGCTAGGTAGACAATAAATATTATAGAAAATTGAAATTACTTGTAACAATTGAAACTAGGAAAACATTCCATCACTCTGGAAATACTTGTGTTTCTCAATGTAATTAATAATGATAGATAATTCAGTGGCACTAGCATTTAAAAATTTGCAACAGACAAAGACTTTTAATGATTTTCACTGCCATATTTTTCAACTGCAAAATTTATTAGCTGATGCTGCATTGTAGTCATTGTACAGTAACTGAATATGAAAAGAATAAAAAGCTATGCATAAAATAGCTCAAAGATTTTGTTAAGATACAGTGATTTAGAAAATGTGTTTACGTTAACATTCTCCCCGCCACCTGTGTATTTCATGGATAAGATCCAGCTTTTATGATATTTTAAAGTTTCCTTCATACATAAATATATCATGTCAAGATGTCAGAGGAAATGAAGTTTTGATTTACAAAAATCACAGAGAGAAAACTGGTAGCCTAGATTTTGATAGACAGACCATATTTTATGATGATCCAGTATCATATGCTTATGTGACAGCAGAAGGGACAATTAAATTTAGATTGGCAGAAACAAAGAGCAGAACTTAAAAAAAAATTGTGATGGCACCACAAATGGGAAAAGGAAATTCAAATGTCAAAAATATGGCTCTACCCATGTTGACAAATGAAGTAACATAAATCTATGAATAATTCATTAATTATTATTGTCGCTGTCACATTATCCTAAAGCAAAATTTGTAGTCTCTTCAATTAAAAAAAGAGAAATACAGAAATAACGGAAAGCACAAGATTTTGATGTATGTATTCTGAACAGGATATCTTGACTAAAATGTTACCTCTTAGATGCATTCAGCACATGGGATGGGCAAAGGGTTTATATAAAGGTCAGACGGCAAGGGTGATACAACATGCAGTGTAGCAATTACTGATTCTACTTCTGTATCTGAGCAGAAGCACATATGATTTATTGTATGGGAAACTAATATATTTGCCCAAAGTCTCCATACTAGGCATCACACCAATTCAAGTCAAGGTAAAAAGTCTCCTATGTGAGATATTCAGGACGTTATAGAAGTGGAGAACCTCAAATTACATATAATAGGGACGGATGATTTTGGCACTCTCATTTTCTGCATCTAAATCCCAAGCCCTCTGAATTCAATTAAGGCATTGTCTGGGCCAAGATATCATATTGCCTGCAGTAAGATGCCACAATATGTTAGCTCAGAATCCATTTGCTTCTTTAGAGAGGAGGAAAACCTATTCAGTAGAATGAAGTGAACCAGAGACTCACCCCAAAGGATTTCTTTTCAGCCAAAACCTGAGATAGCGAAATCTCAGGCTAACCCAAGAGAGCCAACCAAAGGCATTTAAAGTTAAGTGTGGAACACAGAGAATAGTTTTCAGAAAATTAGAATGAATGGCTTCTAATGTAGGGGCATCTTTATACTGTAAACACAGAACTGTGCACCATCTAACAGAAAGCCTCAATCTATGTTGTATGTAGTTTTATTGTTGCAGGGACATCATTACTATATCTTCTATGATCGCCTTAGAAACTTTTTGAGCTTTAATTATATAAATTGAATTGAATTGGAATTGAATTGACTGCTTTACTTGGCCAAGTATGATTAAACATACTAGGAATTTGTCTCCGGTTCAAAAGCACTCAGTATACATGAAAAGAAACAGAACAAAAATAACAATGCCAATAAAATTAAAATAAATTAGCACTGAATTGAGATTTCTGGACATAAGAATAAATTATAAAATGTTCTTTTTTTAACTTGCTCCTACCAAAAACATGCTCTAACAACATGTTAATATTCCTTGAATATACAGGTATCCTCAACTTATGACAATTGAGCCCAAAATTTCTGTTGCTAAGTGAGACATTTGTTAAGTGAGTTTTGCCTCATTTTATGACCTTCCTTGCCACAATCGTTGAGTGAATCACCATAGTTGTTAAATTAATAACACGGTTGGTAAGTGCATCTGGCTTCCCCATTGATTTTGCTTGTCGGAAGGTTGCAAAAGGTGATCGCATGACCCTGGGACACTGCCACCGTGCTAAATAGGAGTCAGTTGCCAAGTATCTGAATTTTGATCACGCGACCCATGGGGATTGCTGTAATGGTCAGAAGTATGAAAAAGACTCAGTGCCATTGTAACTTTGAATGGTCACTAAATGAACGGTTGTAAGTTAAGGACTACCTTTATGGTTAAGACAAAATGTTTAACACTGCTTCCCTTGAAAAATTTATGTGATTCTTCCTGTCTCTAATCTCAAGAGATATAGTATTATACTTTTTTAAAGAAATGGAATCTATTTCATTGGCAGTTTCTGGCTCTATTGTCCTCAGAACAGTCTACTGTCCTCCTATTCTGAAGTGGTATTCTCATGATATCACAGGTAACTGCAATTTGGTTACAAAACAGAACCAGAAGCTTTCAGTCTTTCCCTTGTTTTATAAAAATAAAATAAAAACAAGGACAAGTGTGTAATTCAGGTGGCTGGGCAAGATAAACCCAGAAATTTTATAGCTTGCATTGCAATAATAATAATAAAACAATATTTTGTG
This sequence comes from Thermophis baileyi, assembly GCA_003457575.1. Lineage (NCBI taxonomy): Eukaryota > Metazoa > Chordata > Lepidosauria > Squamata > Dipsadidae > Thermophis > Thermophis baileyi. The sequence goes on along the minus strand of QLTV01001177.1, from coordinate 4,511,938 downwards.
AATAAGAACAGCTCTTATTCTCTTTATCAATGACTTGCAGTTTATTTGGTAAGACTGGCTGATCTATTCTCTTGGCTGTGCCCATTTACTGATAAAAAAAAAGAAAAGAAAAGAAAAGAAAAGAAAAGAAAAGAAAAAAAGAAAATCAAGATGTGATAGCTTCTAAGGAAAGCAATCTGTCTGTTTTTCAGTTACAGGTTAGATCCGTGATGGCGAACCTATGGCACGCATGCCCGAAGTGGCACGCGGAGCCATGTCAGCTGGCAGGTGCAGCGTTGCTCGTTCCTCTTCCGGGTTTCTGGCACGCATGTGCGCACGACGATCAGCTGTTTTTTGCACGTGTGGCAGTGCCAGAAACTGGAAGAGCTAGTCTTCTGGTTTCCGTTGTGCGCATGCGTGCCGGCCAGCTGATTGTCGCACGTGCATGCGCGCCAGTAACCGGAAGACAAGCTGGCCGGTGTGCATGCGTGCGCCAGAAATCGGAAGTTCATTTCCCGGCATGCGCATGCCACTTGGCAGCTTCTCTTCCAGGGTGCGTCCCCGATGCGCACACGCACGCACGCTCCCTTTTCGGCACTCAGTGCCGAAAAGGTTCACCATCACTGGGTTAGATATTACAATATCTGAACAGAAAATGTTTTATCTGCAGAATGATTTTTTTGATGCATAAACTATCATATTAAACAGTGCAAGGAATGTAAATAGTGGGGTAGGCTGGTCTGGGGTGCAGTGGTAAGCACAGTATTTTCTAGTTAGGTTGGCTTCACGTCTCTGATCTGGATAGTTTAGAATCAGTCTGCCTTCTAAAAGGCTACGAATAGTTGCACACCACTTATGGGCAATCAGTAGACTCCAAATGGAAGAGACAGTCTGAAAATTAAAGAAAATCAACACACTAACCTTCTGCACTGGCCTGTTAGTACCTCAGCTGACATCAATAAAACACACATGTGGTGTTAATTGAGTTAGCACTATCCCTTAAGAATATTTTGCAGCTCCATATGCAGTAAAATTGTTGAAAAGCAAGTATGCCCACTGCAGAATGGATTGATACGAGACATTTTAAACAACTAGAAGTAACAGTGGAAGGCAGGCCCTCTCCTGTGAGAAATTTATTATGACTGAGATCCCAACAATGGCTTATTACAGATGATATTTCCCATTTAGATGTGCAAATCCAATGCCATAATCATATTCTGAAAAATATATCTGCTTTTCATATCATAGCAGTAGCATACAGATATTTGTCTGAAAAGTTTAGAGTTTGGATTATTATTTGGTTTAATACTAGCCAGCTCAGTGTTCTCACACATGAAATATGTCTAACACATCACGTGAGTTAGTCTGCTGTAGGAAAGAGGCTTAAAGCAGACATTTCTATAACGTTGTTGGTTTAATTTCAGGGTTTTTTTCCCCGTGTCTCAGGTTTTAGGTCTTAAAATGTATTTTCTTTTTTATTTATTTTTTACTGATTATATACACCCATGAGTTTTAAAATCTGTAGTTCTGAAGCAAAACATTTTGCTTCACTTTGGTTACAGAAAACAGAAAATGTTTAAAAGGAAGATAAACTTTCTCCAGTTGAGGGAACTGGGCTCCAGATGTTGTATCACTACTCTGCACTAAAACTACTTGTTCCAAATTAATTGTGGAGTGATGTTGCCTTCAATAGTGTTTAAAAAGAAAACGTTATGAGGTGATATGGGAGAATCCCTCACAGAAATAATCTGTGAAGTAGCCTTCATGCAGTCCCATTATTAATGGTCACCAGTATAAAGTTGGATATTACAGAAAGGAAAAAAAATCTCATTCAAAAGAGAAGGTTGAACTTTTTCTTCTAGTGAACAGGCAAATAGGAAGTGGCCTGTGAATGAGTACAGTCTGGTGATAGAGCAGTTCAAAAATGCTGCTATCAAACAATAAAATGGTTAAAGATATTCTCAATGAATGGATACCATTTTTGGTGTAATGGTTAAAGTGCTGGTCTAGAAACCAGGAGACAGTGAGTTCTAGTTTTGTCCTAGACATGAAAGCCAGCTAGGTGACTTTGGGCCGGTCACTCTCTCTCAGTCCAACCCACCTCATAAAATTGTTGTGGTGAAAATAGGAGGAAAGAGTATTAGGTATGTTGGTCGCCTTGAGTTATTTACAAAAAAAATAAAGGTGGGATAAAAATCTAATACATAAATAATGACAAGAGGCAGAGCAAAGAGACCAACTAACCTTTCCCAGGCCACAGTCCGTCCCATCTGCCCACGGTGTGTGTTGCGTACGACATCCTTTATGTGCTCCGTCATCATTAATGCACCATAGTCTTCTGCACTGCTTCTGCTTAAGTGATTTTAAATGGTCTCAGCATTACTCAACAGCCAGTATAACATATGCTATAGGCCACATACTTATTTTAGATTATCTCCCTGGTGTTATTACCATCACTGAGAAAGGAAGTATAAACAATGAGCACAATAAACTAGAGGAAGTGACTTGGCTAAGGTTGCAAACGCTGACATTTTTGGCTCAAACGCCTTAACCTCCTGATTTAAAAGCTAAACCTGTGCCCATACAAAATGCTCAAAAATCCCATTATGAAAAATTGGTTTAAAACTCCCTCTTGCAAAATGAACAAAACCTGAAAATCACAAACAGTGAACATTTCTATTACTCCCAAATTTGACAGATACTTATTGAAATATCTGACCCTGTTCTCCATCTGGGCTGTACCTGTATTCTCTTTCCTTGAAGTAATTAATGGTTTCTATTTTTAAATTTCGTGATTATTAAGAAAGAGTTGAATATGCTACAGCTGAGAAAGGCAGATGGTCCCCAAATTATTAAGACTTGAGCGTCCTATGCTTTCAAATCAATCCCATTAAAACAAAACCTCTTACAAAGATTACCAGTCACTATTTCCTAAGAGAGAGATTGTCTTACATATTGTTCTATTTTTATTAAAAATACAGATGTAAGCTACAACTCTGCAGAATTTTGCTCAGCTTCCTCTGTAATTTCCATCTACAATGGCTATATATTATTCTGGGCTGTATACAACATAGTGGGTAGAATTTAGAATTCACAATTACTTGTAAGTGAGTTTTATTAGGTTCAATGGGAATTACTACTGAGTAGACACTGGGAAATTTCATGGATAAGTTGCTTATTTTAATGTATGCCGATTAGTTTACATTTAAAATGACAATAAAGTTCTATTCTATTCTATTCTATTCTATTCTATTCTATTCTATTCTATTCTATTCTATTATCTTTTCTTCTATTCTATTCTACTCTATTCTATTCTATTCTATATTATTCTCTTCTATTTTCTATTCTATTCTATTCTATTCGTTTGAAATTCTAAAACCACATTGGTGTAACTCAACAGATATTGAATCAAATTCTGATTATAATCTTTCAAACATGAGCCTATAGCTTAGTTTATTATCTTAATTTATTGAAAGTGTCTGTGGAGAGAGAGAGAGAGAGAGAGAGAAGAGAGAGAGAGAGAGTATGAATAAGAAATCAAAACAAGATGAATATATCTTGCTAAATCTTAGGGAATCTCCTAGCAATCCTGCATGTCTATGTTGCATGATTCACTATTCTATGACCTATGAGGATGGTGATGGTATTGAATAAGATTGCCAGCAAGTATACACCTTCCTGAAGAAGCCACCTCGCAGTCCAGCTTTTTTGGATAATAATTGACCAATTTCCAATTTATTATGGAAGAATTTAGAGAAGATATGGGGGGGAGGGGTCGAGATATACCCTAACCCTAACCCTAACCCTAACCCTAACCCCAATGACATTCTGATTCTCAAGAAGGTCTCGAAAACTCTATTGCTTCACAGGTCGTATAAGGGTTGATATGACTCGGTCAGATTAGATTATTCTTTATTCTTTAAATAAATAGGAACTTCTAACATCCAGAGCTAGAAATCCTATGTTTCTGAAAGATATCTACATCAAGCCCCAATCTATGCATCCAAGTTAGAAAAACAGATTCCACCTTTCAAAGTTGAAATTACGGTATATGTGCATACTGTATATACTGTAAATGTGACTGTTGAAGGCATTTAACACATGTTGATAAAACTAACGATGCATTTAATCTGAAACTCCTCTGATTAGTCATTTTCTATGTCACCTCAATCCTGATTAAATAATCAAGAGGCCATGAGTGTGACATCAACAGTCACAGCTCTTTCATAGCTGTATAAAGAAAACAGCAACTCTGTTAAGGTATTTGCTTGTATAAACAGGTGGTGGTGAATGTCTGTAAACAAGCTCCCTACTTTTTATGCTAATGGGTTTTTCTCTCAAAAATTCAACATGCATTCTAATTTTAGAGATTATTACACTCACACAATGACAAATTCCTTCTGAATATTTAAAAAAAAAATGCTTGCCAGTATATCAATTGCTGATCAAATAGGCTGCCTTCTCGCAATTATTCAGACATAGCCTGTACTTTGCTATAACCTTCTTTTACTAAAATCATAGAATCATGGGCCTGGAAAGGACCTTGGAGGTCTTCTAGTCTAACCTTCTACCCAACCTTATAACCTTATATATCATCCCAACAAATGGTTGTCCAGTCTTTTCTTGAAAACCTCCAGTGATGGAGAATGGATCAGTGTTTCTCAATCTTGGCAACTGTAAGTTGTCTGGACTTCAACTCCCACAATTCCCCAGCAAGCATGGTGGCTGGAGAATTCTGGGAGTTGAAGTCCAGATATCTTAAAGTTGCCAAGGTTGAGAAATATTGCACAAGGCTATGGAATGCATGGGCCATACCAGAGAAGGCTGACAAAATTCCCAAAGGAAGATGCTGTTTGTTTGAGAGTGGTGATTGGTTCCATTCACCTACAGGAAGTCCTTGACTTACAATCACAATTGAGCTCAAAATTTCCATTGCTTTCCAGTTAAGTGAGTTTGGCCCCATTTTGCACCCTTTCTTGCCACAGTTGTTAAGTGAATCACTGCAGTTGTTAATTGAGTAATGTTGTTAAGTGAATCTGGCTTCCCCATTGACTTTGCTTGTCAGAAGGTCACAAAGGGTGATCACATAACCCCAGGACGCTGCAACCATCATACAAACATGCCAGTGTCCAAATTTTGATCATATGATCATGGGGATGCTGCAACAGTCATAAGTGTGAAAAATAGTCATAAGTCACTTTTTCAGTGCCATTGTAACTTCCAACCATCACTAAACAAATGGTTGTAAATCAAGGACTACCTGTACATATCTCAAATCACTGGACGTATACAAGGCAGAATATTGTAGAAACCTGTTTTGGGAATTAAAAACTGAAATCTAAACTGGTCAGACCATAATGTTTTTTCAGAAGTAAGGTCTTTTTCCAGTTCCAAATCTGGCATACCAAGCAGGCATTTTCCTTTTGATAAACCTAACAGTTGTTCGTATTATAAGCAAACCAAAGAAGTAAAAAAAGCACATTACCATATAAGGGCAAACCTTAGCTCCAGGCCCAAAAATTAACTCGCACTGCTTATTGACATCATACATGTGACCAGGAAGTTGTTGAGGCAAAGTGTAGGTCCTTGATGAAGGCTCATCAAGCAAACACTCCCCGTATCCAGTGCTAGAATGAAAAGCATTACAGTTATCTTCACTACTATAGTGTGGTAGTAGATTAAGGTTATTTTAAAATCTCCCACTAACAGATAATCAGGAGAATATTAACACTGAACAGATAGCACTTGTCCCGCAGTAAGTAAAACATTCAGTTCATATAGTTGCCAGACAACAGAACAATCACTATCACACCATCAAATGCTGCATTTCATGACATGCACCTGCTCTTAAGAACAGTACTATAGTATACATTAAAATTCAATGCTTGTTTGAAAAATGACTTGGAAGAAAGGCTTCAGACCTCCTGAGAGCACAGAACTTTGCTGCTATTAATTAAACAACTAAAGATTTTTTGGAGCTTTCGTGCGTGGAAAAAGATGGGACTGACTTAAGAGTCGCATTAACTGTAAAGAAGTAGCATCTATTTTTTCACTCGACTGGAAAAAAAAAGTGAGTTTCTTTAATGAATTGTAGAGATACTGGGCTCCTGTGAGTTATTTGGCAAATAATGTTGGAAGCATGCCAAACCCTAGCTAGCACTATTATTCTGGGAGAAAGCTCTGCTTAAGATCTGGGTTTTGCACTACAAAATGAACCTCTTTAGTACTCTTTTTGATATGAAACTCAGCTACCAAGTATCAGTAAAAGTATAGCCAAAGAAAGATAAAAGAAACAAGAGGGAAATATTACCTTCCCCCAATTTGTAGAAGATCCTTACAAAAACAGAATTTTTTTGCCCCTTAAGAACACAATGGAAAATCAGTTTGCTTAGTAGCTAGAAAACACCTGGTAAAAACCAGAGAAGAGAGAAGGAGAAAACAACAGAATACACAGTCTAGCATTAGGGGAAAAAAATTATTGCAACTTTTTTTGGTCCAGGTTTTGTGATCACACTCTTTTTCAGGGAAATGTTCTTTTTTTTCATGTGGCTTCTGCTGTTTGCCACCTAGTTCTTTCTTTTTACCCAGGACTATACCAAGGAAAATCTAAACGTTTGGATAGGAATTCATCCCTGTACATCTTATGATCCACACACATGTTCATATTGAGAAAGGATTCAGGAGATGAGGTGCATATGTGTATCGGCATTCACTATGTGCTTCCTAAATTTATGTACTAGTTATAACAACCTTTCTATCTTGCCCTACACCTCAAATGATTTCAGGCGGTTTACACTAAGGGAAAAATAGCACAATAAATTTCATTAATGTCTGTACAGGTGTACCAAAATTCAGATCTCATAGGTCAATCACAATAAATTTGTATAGTCACCCAACTTAAACAACTTTGGGTGGCTAACAACAGCAGTAAAAATCAGTAACTATAAAACATAACCATAAAATGATAAAACAAAAACAAAATAATGGCATCTTAATCTTAATCTTATTCTATTCTGTTCTGTTCTGTTCTGTTCTGTTCTGTTCTGTTCTGTTCTGTTCTGTTCTATTCTATTCTATTCTATTCTATTCTATTCTATTCTATTCTATTCTATTCTATTCTATTCTTCTATTCTATTCTATTCTATTCTTCTATTCTATTCTATTCTATTCTATTCTATTCTATTCTATTCTATTCTATTCTATTCTATTCTATTCTATTCTATTCTATTCTATTCTATTCTTCTATTCCATTCCATTCCACTCTATTCTTATACTCCACTCCACTGCACTGCACTGCATTCCATTCCATGTGTAAAAAGCCAGGTCTTTTCTAGAAAAAATGTTACAGCAGTTAGGAATATTCAAAAGTTGCATGTGAAACAAATGAAGAAGCACTTAGAAGAAAATGGCAACCAATTCAAACATGTAACGTAATGCATATAATGAACTGTGAATGTAACCTGTATTTTGGTACACCCTACACACACAGAGAGAGACATACACATTAGACACTTGCCTACAGTGTATCATTACCATCATATTTATTTGCATGTCACTCTCCCACAATATTATGCCAAAAACACCTCATAAAGTATTTTTAAAAATCACGTGACGTGCATCAAGAAATCATTAAAGTCTTACTCCAGAAATTCCGTGATGTATTTACGGCTACATTTTGACCACATCCAGGGGTTAGTGTTGTAGTTGAGGGTGGGAGCCATAACATGTTGCTGGCTTTTTCCTCCTTCTTCTTTGCACTTATTATTGTCATCATGGGGCATGTTAAATCTAAAGAGAGATAGTAGGTTGACCACTGCGTTATACAATATTTTTTAAAAAAAATTGATTTGTCCAAATTAAATACTTTTATACATTGTGGATTATATGAATTAGACAGGTTAACTCCCCTGTTACGATCAATGAGGTTTAAAAGAGGGGAATCTACTGGCTTATGATTTAAATAGGATTTATTGTGCAAAACAGAAGTGCAGAAGTTGCAGATAAGCATACAAAATTTTACACCCTGTTTCTTTGAAATATGAAGTACTTTGTCAGTAGGGTTCTTTTCTGTAAACCAGAATCCTCATTCCAAAGCAAAGACCTGTAGCCACTATATGCATAATCAGAGGAGCTATCCTACAGTTGGCTAAATATATCTGAACCCAAGAATGATTAATTACATGCCATCAACTTATTTTCGACTCTTAGCAACCACATAGATATTCTCCATGATTATCTGTCCCTAACTTGAACCCAGGAGCAATCCCAACAAAGAATTTCAATTTCTGTACAGGCAAGGAAACAAAATAGCACCAGCAGCCAAAATAATATCACCAGATATACATAAATTAAAAGGTTAGTCCTCATGGGATTCAAAGATTCATTTACTTATGAATATTTTGCTCTGCATTATAACATACTGTACATATTATGCAACCATTGTAGAAATATTTTTGAATTCTACAATTCACTATGACTGACTGATTAAAACACTCCTAGTTTTCCTAGTTTATTGCAGTTAATTAGCTCTTTCCTGAAAACTATTAAGTTCTTGGAACAATTTAAAACAATTCATTATTCTTTTATAGATTCAGCACATTTATATCCTGCTGAATCTTGCAACTCACAGGAGTTTATAATAAAACACATAAACCAAAATATAATTAAAGCCACAAAAAACCCATCCCAAAGTACAGATAATAAAAAGATGAACTATTACGATAATCCCAAGAGTCCATCCAATCTCTGAATTTACAAAGAGTCCAGTTCCTAACTTTTCAGTTATGCATTAGGACAAAGTATATATGTATATATTAAAGTTTGGAAAACTTTTGATTCAGCTAATAGACTAAGCTGTGCTATATCACAGTTGAATGAACACAGGCTTGATTCAAATGTAAGTCCAGATTTGCTGTTCTATTGTCAGCTACTGCATTCTTTCTTTTCTCTTTTACTGTTTTGATTTGGTAAGACTAAATTCCTGTCCCACCTCTTCCCTCAATCCAGTAGGCTTCTAGGAGAAGAACAAAGTGCCTTAAATTTACTGTTTGCAGAAATTAGTGCAAAGCCAAGACCTTCTGCTATTGTAGGGCATTTTTGGATTCAATAGAGAGTAACTTTAATAGCCATACTTAAGATTTATTATGTTGACTGAGCTTGTTGCTTGCAGATGTTTCATTATCCAACTACGTAAAATAATCACTGCTAGTGAATGTTGAATTTGCTCCCTGTTTATATACAGTACAGTAGTAGGCCTTGCTAGTATGTGACTTTCTCCTTGGTAGTTCCTTGATTAGGGTATTGGTAAGCATCCTAAATCAAGCTAAATCCAAAAATAATAGGGAATTCCTGAACACTTGGCATTCAGACAAATCAGCCATCGAGAAACATATATAGGTAAACCACATTTATGCACCATTCAAAAGAGACAATAAAAAAGTTAAGAAGGAAACAAAAAGACCAGAATACATCCTCTCCAGCAGCCAACACCCAGATAAGCAGGGATTAACACCAGACAAACAATCAAGCAGAAAGCAATACCTTAATCAAGGAACTATCTAGGAAAAAATTACACCCCCACAAAAACTAGCAGGGCAAGCTAATATAGTGAGCAAATCTCACCTTCACTAGCATTGATGATAATGTTGCCTAGTTGGGTAGTGAAATATCTGCAAGCAAACAAACAAGCTCAGAGAACACTAAAGACTCTACAGTTGAATACTGAGCTACATACACAGATAGTCCTTGATTTACAACAGCTCATTTAGTGACCGTTCAAAGTTAAAACGGTAATGAAAAATGTGACTTATGACCATTTTTCACACTTAGCAATAGCAATAGCACTTAGACTTATATACCGCTTTACAGTGCTTTATAGCCCTCTCTAAGCGGTTCACAGAGTCAGCATATTGCCCCCAACAATCTGGGTCCTCATTTTACCCACCTCGGAAGGATGGAAGGCTGAGTCAACCTTGAGCCGGTGAGATTACAACCTTTGCAACATCCCCATGATCAGGTGATCAAAATTCAGATACTTACATGACCGTTGCTGTTTCCCAAGGTCATGTGATCACCTTTTGCAAATTTTTGATAAGTGAATCTGGCTTCTCCATTGATTTTGCTTAACAACCAGGTTACCAACTTATCATTTGCAGCGATTCCCTTAACAAGTGTGGCAAGAAAGATCGTAACATGGGCCAAAATTCAATGAACAAATGTCTCACTCAACAACAGATATTTTGGGCTCAATTGTAGCCGTAAGTCGAGGCCTACCTGTATTCTCTTCTCTTACTATGCTAAATTTGGTCATGGTGTAACTGCTAAAGAGAGAGAGGGAACAGACCTATGTGGCAAGCTGTGTTCTCTAATCACTTGAGCTTCATTTGACAAAAGCCTGAAAACAATGTACATTAAGCCTAGTATGAGGTTATGTATCACAAAAGTGGCAGGAAATCGTGCCAATAATTTTTGGCAATTGTGGTAGGAAAAGACCCCAAAAGGAGGTTCAGGGACCACAAACAGCCTGATGGTCTTTAATTTTCCTCAGCATTCGCTATGGCCTGTGTTCTCATAATGCACTAACTCCCAGTTTACCTAAGAACGATTTATAAAATTAATCGCTTTGTCTATGATACGTACCACATAGGTAAAAGGTAAAGAAGTCCCTGCAGATTTTCTCCTAGTAGTTGCTGCCTAATAGGGGGCAGTGCTCATCTCCCTTTCAAGGCCATTGAGCCAGTGCTGTCCAAAGAGTATTTCTGCGATCATGTGGCCAGCATGACATCACAGAGAGCCATTACCTTCCCACTGAAGTGGTTCCTATTTATCTACTTGCATTTGAATGCTTTTGAACTGCTAGGTCTAGGTTAGCAGGAGCTGGGGCGAGGACAAGAGCTCATCCCGTTACGTGGAGCTTGGGTCTCAAACCTGCGCTGCCGGCTTTCCAGTCAACAAGCCCAGCATCTTAACATTTGAGGCCCCGCCCCACCCCATGCACCACATCTTGATCCATTAACTTAACAACATTGGTTAGACCTGAAGATAATATAGAAACACAAATTATACTTTCACCCAGTATGTTGTGTGAACACACTACAGGGAGTCCCCGACCTACGACCATAATTAAGCCTGGACATTACAGTTGTACAGTAAGTCGTGATGCTCATAAAGCAAGGTCATCACATGATCGACCTGATTTTACTACCTTTTTTTGTGGTGGTTGTTACGGAAACACAGCAGTTGTAAAGCAAACGGGCCGGTCATACAGCAAATGCTAGAGTTGACAAGCATACACACTGTTCACCATGGGCCGGATTTTGCCACAAACCAGAAGTCAAAGCAGGTTTATGGTAAAACTGTAATAAATCGTGGTTTTGAAAAATGGCTGCCATCTTTTTGTAAACGGCAGGATATAAATTCAAGAGCGGCTGATGGCAAAACCACAGAAAGGTTAAGACAGTGAAAGAGGGGAAAGTGGAAGATTCCATCTTCCATTTTCTGAACAGGAACAATTCTGTTTACAATTCCTGTTTTTAACATAAAAATTATTTAATGCTTATAATGTATCTGAGTTTCAAATGATAAAAAAAAAAAGAACCGCTTGGATCTTAAACGCAACTCAGTTCACATGAGAAGACATTTCCATCTGATCTCCCTCCATCTACAACTTCATTCCCAAGATCATCATCAGTTTTTCAAAGAACAAAGCCACGGAAGGCTGCACAGGATAGAAGCAGGAAAGCAGTTTCGAAATTCAAACTTAGAAGACAAGGTCCTAATCCCTTGATTTTCTTCATCTAAAAATGCATTATCTTCTCCCTGTCCCAAATCAACCCTGTTTAATGTATCATTCTATAGGGAGCCTTGACTTACACCAGGGGTCAGCAACCCGCAGCTCTGGAGCCGCAAGCGGCTCTTTGGGCTCTCTGCTGTGGCTCCCTGTCTCCCTGGATGGACCCGCCCCTCGCCCTCCCCTCCCTCACCTGGCCTGAGAAGGTAAGGGCAACGGCGGGAATGGAGAAGCGGCCGGGACTGATTCTTCGGCGCTGGTTGAGGAACGATCGCCACCCCCGGCGGAGGCTTCCCTTCGGGCGACCCTCCTCCCCCTCTCACGACTCCCTGGCTGGCTTGGCAGGGCCAGGAGGGTGTGCACAAGCGGGGAGACCCTCCTCAAGCGAGTGCCAAAGCGCAGCAAAGACGCGCGCAGAGGGTGGGGGGCCGCTCGCTTAAGGAAGGTCTTTGGACGCAGCTTCTCTCCTGCACTAAGGATCTGGGCATTGCCTTGCCATGTCCACACCCCCCCACAGCTCTTCAGCTGAGCGGGGAGGGCATAAGCTCCAGCCCGAAGTGGCAGGAAGCAAAGGCTGCCTTACGCGCAAATGTGGTGCGAAAGCAGGTACAGGGCCGCTTTGCTCCTGCACTAAGGCTCCGGCGACCCTCCTTCCACTCCCCCTCCTTCTCCTCTCATGCGGGGGGGGCATGGCAAGGCGATGACGGAGCCTTAGGCAAGGAGAGAAGCCGCGTCCAAAAACCTTCCTTAAGCGAGCGGCCGCCCGCCCTCCGCGCACGCCTTTGCTGCGCTTTGGCGCTCGCTTGAGGGTCTCCCCCCGCGTGCGCGCACCCTCCTGGCCCTGCCACAGCCAGCCAGGGAGTCGGGAGAGGGGGAGGAGGGTCGCATGAAGGGAAGCCTCCGCCAGGGGTGGCAATCATTCCTCAGCAGAGAGAGAGAGAGAGAAGGGGAGAGAGAGGGAGGGAGAGAGAGATGGGAGAAAGAGAGATGGGAGAAAGAGAGAGATGGGAGAGGGAGAGAGAAAGAGAGAGGAGGGGGGAGGAAGGGAAAAAGATAGAGAGAGATGGGGAGAGGATGGAGGGAGAGGGATGGGAGAGGGAGAAAGAGAGATGGAGAGAAAGAGAGAGGGAAAAGAGAGAGAGAGATACCTATTTCCCATAGAAAAGAAAACATAGAGAGCCACAAAACCTGGGTAGGCATGGCTGGAGGGTCATGTGACTCGGTGGGAGTGAGTGACATTGAGTTGGCCACGCCCACCCAGGTTTTGTTGCTCCCGGTGTTTTGTTTTCTCTGGGAAATGGGTCCAAATGGCTCTTTGAGTGTTTAAGGTTGCCGACCCCTGACTTATACCAATTCATTCTTGAGCCACGGTGGCACAGTGGTTAGAGTGCAGTAGTGCAGGCTACTTCTGTTGACTGCCGGCTGCCTGCAATTTGGCAGTTCGATTCTCACTGGCTCAAGATCGACTCAGCCTTCCATCCTTCTGAGATCGGTAAAATGAGGACCCAAATTGTTGGGGGCAATATGCTGACTCTGTAAACCGCTTAGAGAGGGCTGTAAAGCACTGTGAAGCGGTATATAAGTCTAAGTGCTATTGCTAATGACCATTCAAAGTTACAACGGCACTGACTTATGAATTTTTTTCACGCTTATGACCGTTACAGCATCTCCATGGTCACGTGGTCAAAATTTGGATGCTTGGCAATTGACTCATATTTATGATAGCTGTAGAATCCCGTGTTTATGTGATCACATTTGTGACCTTCTGAGAAGCGAAGGCGAGGCCAGGTTCATTTAACAGCCATGTTACTAACTTAACAACTGCAGTGATTCACTTAACAACTGTGGCAAGAATGGTCGTAAAATGGGGCAAAACAACTTAACAACTGTCTCGCTTAGCAACAGAAATGTTGGACTCCATTGTGGTCATAGGTTGTGGACTACCTGTACAGGCTTTTTAAATATATTACCCAATATTGTATACTGCTGTTTTTAAAGTTGATATAAAATGACAGCACATACACATGGCCAAGTTCATGTGCAATTGTAAAAGCAGTACTTAGTCCACTGTCTTCACTAATTGAACAACTTCGGTATGGATCACAGACGGTACCCAATTCAGCCAAACCTGGGAAATTAAAAAAAACAATAAAAAAAGAACTTATTATAAAGACACACAACATGCTGTCAAAAATGTTATCATCTTAAAGAGTAAAAAAAAAAAAAGAGATTAAGCTTACCTAAAGTATCACATTTGTCATGAGCTCTACAAATATCCTGCCTGAAAGCAAAACACACTTTTAATGCCTTTAATCTCTGTGCAAGTCATCATTTGCAATACAATAAACCTATTCTTCCTGCCAAATATTAATTTTCAATATTTTTTCATACCGATTCAGTAACAGCAGGCTCAAAAACAAGAATGAACTCTATTTTTTAAAAAAGTGTTAGAATAATACATGTAAAGTACATATGGAGTAATCTTATATATATTCAACCAATGATCTGAAATATAAATTCAACATTAACATTCAACTGCATGCATTTAAATACTATTATTTTTGTCCTGGCCACAGCCAGGTTTTGGGATGTGATGATCAGCTTGTTATAAGTCACAAGTGCATGGTCCTTCCCCACCAATCTCTTTAAAAAAGAAAGGTATATTTCTGCTATAGAGGTTACAATAGCTTGTAATTTTTTTTGGCAAAATTCAGCCCATGGAGGTAGCTAGAAAGATTCTGCGTATCATAAGCTGTTCATAATATATTGCTAAATTGATCCACTTACAACCAGATAGTCCCTTATGCTTTTAACTAGAATCATTTGATATTTTTGCTGTTATAGTTCAAGTCAGTTTTCTACAACTTAGTACTGTCTAGATGTGTTAGGACTATATTTTCCATATTTCCAAGCAGACATACCCCATGGCTGAGGATTCTGGGAACCTATTTGGATGGTACCAGTCTGGGGAACCAAGTTTGAGAGCCAATGTGTGTAGTGGTTAAAGCAGTAGGTTAGAAACTGGGAGACTGGGAGTTCTAGTCTTGCGTTGGGCATGAAGGAAGCTGAGTGACCTTTGGCCAGTCACTTTCTCTCAGCCCTTGCAATGGCAAACCACTTTTGAAAAATCTTGCCAAGAAAACTACATCAACTTGTCTAGACAGTCTCCGAGAACCAGATATGATTGAATGGAAGGGAAAAAACAATCACATGATTATTTCAGCATGAGCACCATGACATACCTTGTCACCAATACAGCAGTATCATGTTTATCTGGATGTTCTTCACTGAGCTGGTTCTGAGTTTGCTGCCATTGGCAAAAGTTTTTTAGTGTTGTCTGAGCATTGTAAGATATGGCTGGGCCATCCTAAACATAAAAGGTACAAAAAGAATGGTTATGTAATTTTCTGTCCTCCTTAGATGTCCTCCCTCCCTGCGCCAGAAGGAAACTGGTATCAACTTTTCAGATCGGCAAATTTTATTAAAAGACATCTCATTCTGATAATAAAATACCTATGTACCATTTTTCTGCCCCAAATATGCCTCAGTAAAATATAAACTCAATAAAGAGTAAAGTGTGAAAAGGATAGTCATAAAATCGCAAAGTAATATGAACAAGATTCACAATCAGCTTTAGTAATTATCAACCGTACTAGAAACCATCAGAAAAATAGCTCTGCGTGTTTCCTCTCCCACAAAGTCTTTCCTACAAAAAGAAAAACTGAGTGCTAAATTACATATTAGATGGGCTCACACAACCCACTTTATTTGATTGCCAAATTAACCTATTTTCTGGCTTCTCACAACGCACTGAATCAAACTAATTAAATTGCCTGCATTCATATAAGGTGCTGACCCACAAAAACAAAACAGCCCAAGTTAAAATCAACTGAAGTTAGCATATTGTGAACACATAGATGTTAGCTTTTTAACTGAGTCCCAGGATGCTGTCCTAGTGAAAGTGTTGGACTAGGATTAGAGAGAGCAGACTATTAGCCATAAAAACACATTAGGTGACTTTTTAACCAATCACTCTCCATTAGATGCCTCCAAGCTTCCAGAATGGCTGCCAGGGGAAACAGAGAAATGCAACCTATTCTCAACCTTAGCAACTTTAAGCAGTTTGGAATTCAACTCCCATGATGTCTGGGGAATTCTGGGAATCACAGTTTAAAGTTGCTAAGGTTGAGAAATCCTGATCTAGAGGACAGGGGAATGCTGTATAAATCTAATAAATAAACTTGATTTGATCTGGCTCACTGTACATCAATGGTGGTGAACCTTTTGGCCTGAGAGTGCGTGTCAGAAATCGGAAAATATCCTTACTAGCATTGATGATGTAACCTAGTTTGGGTAATGAAATGTCTCAAGAAAACAACCTCAAAGAGCACCAAGGATCCCTCAAATCGGAAAATGCGTAACTTGATCTTACTGGCATGTCACCCCTCCCACAACAATAAAAACAATTTTCTATCTTCCCTCCTCCCCACATCTAGACCATGAACATGGCATTCAAGCCTTGGGGGACAGGAGTATTGTCCCCGCAGCCTAGTGCTCCCCAGAATCTGCCACATACCATTTCTACATTCTCTCTCTCTCTCTCCATTGTCTATCTATCTATCTATCTATCTATCTATTATCGTCTGTCTGTCTGTCCGTCTGTCCTTCTGTCTCGGAATACAGCCGAGACACACAGTGGCTAATGATGTTTGGTCTTAGTGCAAGCTAAAATATATAGGCCCCATGACTGAGATAGATTTAAACTACCTGCCTCTACCAGTCAAGTTTCAGCAGTTTGAAACACAGTGAATTGTCAGGCATGACATGTTGTAAAGCATCTCCTTGAAGGAATAATTAAGAAGGCATTTTTGGAAACAGAACAAGCAGATACACAAAAGAAAGGGAGTATTCTCAAAAGCAATTACCTGTTCATTATGTATGATGGCTAATTTCACAATAACAATATTAATTAAATTCCCAATGCTTGGGTCTTTGTATATAGATGCTACCTGCGTAAAAGATAAATTTTAAAAAACGTTAATTAGCATACAAGCAAGGAAAGAATTGACAGCTTTTTTCTTCCCTTCTTTTGAAAAAGATGCCGCTTTTATTGGTATTAACAAATATACAAGGAAGCAAAAAGTGAAAGCTACACAGAAGGAAATGCTGCACCATAAAGCAGCAGGCAACCAAGATTGGAACTGGATATAACTTTTTTTCCTTTCAGTAAGCAAGCACAGATGGAAAAGGAGCCCTGGGCTACCAGACTGACTGACAATCTTCCCTATCCAGACTAGTATTATCTTCCTTAATTCATATTATTTATATATCCTCTCTTTGACAGTCATACAGGTGCTGGAAGCGCAGCTTTTACAGTCATAAAGTATAAAGCACCTTCTTGGTGGTCAGGAAGCAAAAGCCATGATTGACTCTACTTTAAAGCCAAAAGGAAATCTAAAGTTGAAATGAGGAATCTAGCAAAAAGAGTGGCTTAAGAAGCACAGAGCAGATTTAAAAGAGAACATAGGGGAAAAAAATGTTCTTTGTTTATATAATACACCAAAATACTCTAAAACATTACACGGATAAAAAAAATAAAAAAGGTTTTGGTTTATTTTGTTTGTTTGTTTTGCTTTGTTTTTTTTCAGAAATCACTGTTCTCCGGGAAAAATTGCTTAGCAATAGCACTTAGACTTATATACCGCTTTACAGTGCTTTACAGCCCTCTCTAAGCGGTTCACAGAGTCAGCATATTGCCCCCAACAATCTGGGTCCTCATTTTACCCACCTCAGAAGGATGGAAGGCTGAGTCAACCTTGAGCCGGTGAGATTTGAACCGCTGAACTGCTGAACAGTCAGCTGAAGTAGCCTGCAGTACTGCACTCTAACCACTGCGCCACCTCGGCTCATAATTATGCGCCGAGGTGGCGCATTGCTTAGGCGATTTACTAATTATAAGTCTGGAAACAAACAGAGACCACACAAAAATAGGTTGTTTTCACATACCAAGACTTACCTCAATATGCAAAACTATATACATTTGTAAACAAAAGTCCTGAATGTAAAGATATGTAGCTTCCAGGATCTTACAGAATAGTTTGGACATAGAAATAATGAACTATTTCAGCAAGTAATGTCATCGTTTGGAGTGGGAATTTCTGGACTCAAGCTGAATGCTGCTTTCAGGATTCCCCTAGAAGAACTGCCCACAGAATGCAATGGAAAAATCCAGGAGTTTAGCATAGTTACAATTGCACAGTCATTTTCTTGATGTGAGTTCTATGTATGGTAAGCACCTTCTACAAAGAGAATTGGCTGTATCTTGGGAGGCTCCCTTTGACCTATCAGATCATGATTCCAAATCAGAATTCCAAACCAGGAGTCTTGATGACATCTCCGTGGAGCGAAGAACCATTCCACCGTGGGTAGTCATGTTCTACACTGAAGAACTCTTCCACTGTGGGTAGTCATGTTCTACACCAAAGAACCATTTCACTGTGGGTAGTCAAGTTCTACACCAAAAAAACATTCCACTGTGGGTAGTCATGTTCTATACCAAAGAGTCATTCCACAGTGGGTAGTCATGTTCTACATTTAAAGGCCAATAGAAGGAAAAACACTAACATACATGACCCACTCAGTTTGGTTAGTGGGCAAGTATAACATTTCAGAGCACAATGGAGGTGCACAGCAATATAGAGAGAGCCAGTTTGGTCTAGTTAAGGCACTAGGCTAGAAACTGGGAGACCGTGAGTTCTAGTTCCACCTTAGCCATGAAACCTAGTGGGGTGAGCTTGGCCAAACTCTGTCAGCCCAACCCACTTCATAGGACTGTTATTGTGAAGAAAATATGAGGAGGCAGGAGTATTAGGTATATTTGCTGCCTTGAGTAACTTATAAAAGTATTAATAGTGGGATACACATAAATAAATAAAATAAATAAATTTTAATACTTACTATGGACATTAATGTCAAAATATAGTGCTGAAGATTAGTTCCATGGTATGAAGCCATTCGACTGTCTGCCACCACCATAACTTCCACATATCGAGGATAGGAGAGAAATCGTTTGATTCTTCGCGGACTACTTTTTTTCCTTATGTTGCCAGTGTTGTTTTTACTGGATGCAGGAAATTGTCCTAAGTTAAGTTTGAAAGCCTCTATGTCAGAGAATATGCTATTGGGGGGCCACTGCTTTGCCCTGTTTTGTCTTTTAGGGTTTCTGTGATTTTTTGCATGCCCTGCAGTTTTAAAAGAAAATAAAGCAGTAAGTATTCTCCACAAGATACCTTAGTAACACACAAAAACCCCAATCTTAGTACAATAAACAAAATAACATGCTCAAAAGCAGGCATTTAAGTGGAGAAATGAGAAAAGTAGGGAATGATTGACATCTTTTCCAAATGCGTTTATGAACCAAAATGCATGGATTGGCTGTCAAAATCTACAGTTTTTAAAAGAAGTCATGGTGCATTACAGTTAAATTCCCTTAAAAGATATTGCACGTTAATTGGAATTGATAACAAATCTATGTGAATCTACTTCAGACAAAACCTAAACTGTTATATCATAAAGTATATACTCAAAAAGAAAATGTAAACTAAACTGGCTTAAAAAAAGAATAAGAAAGCGACAAAACCAGGGAAAATGTTAAAAAGAAACATATAAACGAACAATATAATAATAATGTAATTACCAAACCATTCACCTTTCAAAATTGTATTACTATTCTACAGACAGTGAGAACTGAAGAAGCTTCTTGGATGAGAAGCAAATCATCTTCAAGGAAAAACAAAGTCTAGTTGCCTTTTGAAAAAGCATCTTTGGGATATTCTATAAACACTTAGGTTATAGTAATATAAATAGCTACTGTTCAATTTTTAAATAGTTGAATTGAGTCTAGACCAGTGTTTCTCAACCTTGGCAACTTTAAGATGTATGGACTTCAACTCCCAAAATTCCCCAGCTACCAAGGAAAGGGAACGCTGGCTGGGGAATTATGTGAAGTCCACATATCTTAGAAGTTGTCAAGGTTGAGAAACATTCAAAGTCATATGATGTAAGAAAAAAAATCTGAATGTATACCTCTGTATCTATTTTATAACTCTCATTCTTGAATGTCAAATAAAATTAGCAACCATGTCATTTAAGATAACTATACATTCAAAAGACACTTCTATTCACTAATAGTTTCCAATGACTCTCTGTCATTAATCTTGTGGGGCTATTTTCCATTGGTTCCCACAGTGTAAATCAAAGCTTGTTTCTTAATAAATTCTTTAACAGAAGATAATCTGCCCAGCTTTTTTTAAATTTCAGCAGCAGTAAACAGAATATTACTTATATCAAAACAAATACAGAAAGACAGAAAAACATAGGTAAGAATAAAGTCGGGCACCATAGTTCAAACAATACAACACCAGGTCTAGAAATCTTTAAAAACATAAGATATCCAGGCTATATGGCAAATCACATATCCATAATCCCTGTGCCCGTAAGAGTTGTTATGCTAAATCAATGTCTCTCAACTTTGGCAACTTTAAAATGTGTTAGATTCAACTCATGCTGGCTGGGGAATACTGGGAGTTGAAGTCCACACATTTCAAGTTGCCAAGGTGCTAAACTGTTATAAGAGGAAAAATCACAAATTTTTAGTACCTCTGACTCTTTCACTTCCATATTACACTAGTGCTTCAGAAACTAGCATTTTCTATTACCAAACATGAAAATAAGTGTAAACTTGGTTTCAAGTCTGTGTGGGGAGAAGAATTTCTATAGTAACCTTGACTCAGCCACCTCAGGGCTAAATACAATAAGGAGGGAATTAGTTATTTCAAAAGGCTTTCGCAGAGCTGATTGTTTGTTAACTAATGTTCCCTCTGGCAATTGCACATAGTGTAGATGGAAAATGATGGGGATTTTCTTACTGGCTGAATCTCAAATGATATTGCCTTTATTTAGAACTGTAACGAATGTACCTTCACTGTGTCTCAGTACACTGGGGATGTGGCAGCAATAAACTGGATTACAAGACTTGCATACAATGTCATGAACATGCTTGGAGTAATCTGTATGGTTCTCGTTTAATGCAGATTCTAAAACAGACCTGTTATGAATTTTGTTCGAAAAGCAAGGAAGTCAAAGTGTAGTCTGTTCTTAACTAGAAGCATCTTGGATCTAATTGGATCTAAGCAGGGGTGTCAACATTGGCAAATTTAAGACCTGTGGATTTCAAGTCCATAAGTCTTAAACTTGTCAACATTGGACACCCCTGATCTAGAGAACAGTGGAAATGTCCCACACATTCTCCCGTTGTTGGAGGAGGAAGCAGCAGCTTTGATTGAAAGGATTTTGACTTAGAAGCATAAATCTGAGCCAGCAGTGTGCAGAAGCTGACAAAAAAAAGCCAACACACTCCTAGGCTACTTTAATACAGGGATAGCATTAAGATCACATGAAATGTTAATACCTCTTTAAAAGACCACACTAGCAATATTGCATCCAGTTTTGGTCACCACGATATAAAAAATATGTTGCACTCTTTCTAGAGTGCAAAGAAGAGCAACAAAGATGATTAGGGAACTGGAGGCTAAAACATATGAAGAACAGCTGCAGGAATTGGGTATGACTAGTTTAATGGGGTGATATGATAGCAGTGTTCCAATATCTAAGGGGCTGCCACAAAGAAGATGGGGTCAACCTGTTCTCCAAAACAACTGAAGGCAGGATAAGAAGCAATGGGTGGGAACTAATCAAGGAGACAAACAACCTAGAACTCAGGAGAAATTTCCTGACTGTTAGAACAATTAATCAGTGGAACAACTTGCCTCCAGAAGTTGTGGGTGCTCCAACACTGGAGGTGTTTAAGAAGAGATTGGACAATCATTTGTCTGAAATAGTACAGAGTTTTCTGTTTGAGCAGGGGGTTGGACTAGAAGATACCCAAGGTCTCTTCCAACTTTATTATTCTGTTATTCTGCTGGCCACCTATGGTTGGAAGTGAACTCAGGAAGGGCCTATTGATGGTCTAAAAGAGAAAGAAATTGAATTCCTCACAAATTCTGGGTTTTACAAGGTCTGGATTAACATAAAATAAGGTCTGACTAAGTGGATAAATGGAAATATACCAAGGAATATGGAAAAGACACCAGAGTTGGTTATTTAGGTTGGAGTGAAAACTTACGGTCATCATCATTGACAAGGATATGGGAAAGCATAAGATAGGAACAGAAACCACAGATTCAGTTTCTTCATTACCATAGCTAATTCTCATACATGTTGGCTGTCAATTATGGCATTTAACCCAAATAACTTGAGCTTTCCCCATCGTATCTTGGAAAACATTATACTATGCATGTTTGCACTATGCATAATCCCTTGATTAAAGCAACTGCCCCAACTTCATCTCCTATGGTCTTCTAAGCTGGGTTATACTGTTACACAAAGTGCATGTTGCTAACCCAGGTTTAGAGATACTACTATATGCTGTGTGAATTGAACCAGATAGCAGAGGCCAGGACAGCAGAGAGAAAAGTGAGAGTTAAGAAACAGGAAAAAACTTCCCTTTCTTCTACTGTGTGATTGATTTACTTGAAATATTTATACACTGGCAATTCTATGTGATCTCCTGATGGTTTACAGATTATTCATAAAACCATTCAAACAATTAAAACCATAATGTAATCAAATCTCCTTCAGAATCCATATCTCAGCAATGCTATACATTAAACATTTTATGGAGTAATCCCGTCTTTACTGCTAGCTTAAACACCACCAGGGAGGGTGTTACCAGATCCCCGTGAGCAGACTATTCCATAATCTTATGTCCTACCTCCCACCAAATCTCAAATGGGAGAGACGCTCAACTTCCCAATTTGGACAGATGCACTGGTAATTTTATCTCCGTGCCAGGAAAAAAAATATATAGCAATAGCAATAGCACTTAGACTGATATACCGCTTCATAGTGCTTTACAGCTCTCTCTAAGCGGTTCACAGAGTCAGCCTATTGCCCCCAACAATCTGGGTCCTCATTTTACCCACCTCGGAAGGATGGAAGGCTGAGTCAACCTTGAGCCGGTGAGATTTGAACCGCTGAACTGAAGCTAGCAGTCAGCTGAAGTAGCCTGCAGTGCTGCACTCTAACCACCTGCACTCTACTGTGTTTCCCTGAAAATAAGACCCTGTCTTATATTTTTTTGTACCCTGAAATAAGCGTTTGGCCTTATTGCCAGGCACTCAAAAGCCCGATTGGGCTTATTATCAGGGGATGTCTTATTTTGGGGGGAAACAGGGTATGTATCAACATTCAGCCCTGCTAAATGGAAAATAACTAGCCATATACAACTACTGAGCTTTCAAATCTTTTCTTATTGTTTCTAATCCATGCTTTAACAATTCAAAGAAGAAAAATTTGCCAGAAGAAAAGCTAGTGACTGGGGAAAAGAAAAATCTCACTTAGGTAATGAGGAAGCCCACGATAGGGAGCATTTTCAATCAGCTCTTGAGAAGGATCATCCGTTCTCCTTTATTTGTCCTCTGACACCATTTACTGTAGCAACTGTATGTTCTCATGGAAGGCAGAAGCCCAAGGCAGAGAGAGTCCATTCAGAATCAGCTCCTGAAGGGGTTTTTCTCTATCAGCCATAGATACGGGTAGTCCTTGACTTACGACCACAATTGAGGCCAAAATTTCCATTGCTAAGCAAGGCAGTAGTTCTGCTCCATTTTACAATCTTTTTGCCACAGTTGTTAAGAAAATCACTGCAGTTTTAAGTGAATCACACCAGGGGTGGGTTCTGGCTTACTTCGCTGCCGGTTCGCTTCCTCACGCACTGCGTGGGCGTGCGCGCCTTGCACACGCATGTGCGCATGCGCAGTGCTAAAACCCCGGCTTCTGCGCATGCACAGAAGCAAAAAACAAGATGGCGGCACCTATGGCGCCGCCGAGAGAGCCGGTTCAGGGGCGTGTCCAGCCGGTCATCGCTGACGGTTCGGCGAGCGGGGGGAAATTCCCGCTACTGGTTCTATAGAGCCGGTCCGAACCGGCAGGAACCCACCTCTGAATCACACGATCGTTATGCGGATTTGGCTTCCTCATTGACTTTGCTTGATGGAAGCCGAATGGGAAGGTTAGAAATGTTGATTACATGACCCGGAACAGTGCAACTTATAAATACACCCAAGTTCCCAAGCACCTGAATTTTGATCACGTCACTGCAAGGGTTGTAACTGTGAAAACTGTTGTAAGTCACTTTTTTCAGTGCTGTTGTAACTTCATATGGTCACTAAATGAATAGTTGTAAATCGAAAACTACCTGTATCTTTGTAATTTTGTTTTTAAGTCTGTGATGTAGGAGCGATAGCATATGCTTATTATTAACCAAGTTAAGCATGTGCCAATTCAATCTTGACTCAAATCGTCCAGAATCATCACATCCATATAATCATAAATGTTGTGAAAAGAAAATATAAAGAAAACAGGTGATGTGAGTTCCCCTTTCTTTACAGACTACTCTACATTATGTTATTGATTGGCTGAGAGGTTATGCCACCATGAAACCCAACTCTCACTTCACTTCTGGTAGAACTAGTCCTAAAACATCCATACCAACAAAGGTGTCTATTCATTTCAGCTTATCTCTAAATGCTTCCATTATAGATAGTTTTCATTATTTCAAAGGTCCTTTTGATTACAGCTAATGAAAGCTGCTAACATTAAAGATAGTGGAAACTTATTCCATACTGCCATTACCTCACCTTGCCGACAGCCTTCCCCAAAACTCCAGGTAGATAATATAATACTGTAATGCAGGCTACAGTAATTCAACTTTTGCTCATTCTGCTAATGTATTTCAACCCAGACTTAATGGGGTCACTCACAGAGACTCCCATTTCTATTGCTTAATGCACAGCTAAGTATGAGAACCAAAGACTATTCATTCCCAACATGACCTCCAAAACTGAGAGTGCAAAGCTGGGAACAGATCTCAATATTATTGCTGCAGAAACTTCCACACACTTCAACCTCTCAAAAAGCAATTTGAAATCACTCCACAATATTCTTCATTTCTGTTAATCTTGCAATTGCTGCTTATCTTCTAGTCCAGTTGGTCAACAGGAGATGAGGAAGAAAAAAACCCCACCAGTTTAGAAGTGACATGAAGCTGCCACTCCACACTCAAGCACAAATGAAATAAATTGGCCGCGTGCAGTACCCTCTCCCTCACAATTTTCATATACTGTATTCTTTGTTTGTTGATTTAACAAAAAATAACAATCTGGAAGCTTTCTGTGTTGGGAAGCTGTGAGCGAACAAGTGGATCATAAAAAATGTACAGGGAAGCATTTAAATTCTCGATTCCATTTAAAGGCTGCAATGAGTTGTGAAAGTGAAATGTAAACAGGCTAGCAATTTTGCAAACGGGTGCTTTCCCCAACAATTGTGACCCAGACAACATGCTGCTACTATGGTATGGAGAAAAAAGATAGACTTCTAAGTATATAGGAGACACAATCTATGGCAAGGAGTAAGGAAAGAGAGTAATGACTGGCTTGAGCTCAGGGACTGCCCACAAGAATGGTAAAACTCCTGTAGCCTATAAAAGATTGCCTACCCTACCTGCCCATGGTTTGACATTCAATTTAGCTTTGTTTCTGTATTGTTTATCACAATCCTGCATACTGTTTACCTTTTAGAAGGAAAGCAATGTGCATAAGTGAGCTGTCAGGCTCTCTCTGTGTATATAGATCTAAATTAGTCAAACCACATCTGATGCAAGTATATAAGAATCTGATTTATATTTCACGTAGGAGAGAAAGAGGGAGAGGGAGAGAGAGAGAGAGAGAGAGAGAGAGATCAAGTACGAGGTGATTTCTTTCTGCGTTTAAGCTTCAAAGAGCTGTGGTGTGCATTGAAGCGAGGGGACAAAGGACCTCAAGACAAAAGCCTTTAACACTTCTGTCACCCACACTTCACCTGACCAGTCACTGTTGAAAGGGGAAGAAAGATGTTGGCGTCAGGTCCCCCGTAGGGTCCCAGAAACTGGCCCCATGCTAAGAACAACTCCGCTACCACTGCAGGAATCGGCGTAAGGCCTTTTCTCCCCCGATTGTAATCCCCTTTTGGCTCTTCTCAAGAAAAGGGAAATCTGATCGCTTTCCTACTCACAAATGAGATGAGTAATGCGGGGTCACTAGAGCTCTGGGCCTCGGGTGAACATTTCACCTCGACCAGGAATCCCTGGCCTCTGCAAAGGGCCGAGGCGTGCAGGCAGCCACACCAAGCATACCGGGGCTCAGCTTTCAACCTTGTTCCTAATATATGAGAAATCGCCTTATCAGCCGCTGCAGAGACCAAAGCAGACGCGGCTCTCCCTAACCGCCCCCCCAAAGACCAAGGAAAGGTCAACAGGAAAATGTTGTGCAGGGAAGAGGAGGCCACATGTATGACACACGTTTGAAAAATATAAAGGTGAAACCAAGAACAAAACAAAGGAAGCCAAGCAAGGAAAGGCCAAACCCCAAGTTGAAAATCATTCAGGAAGCTGAAGAAGAAAGGACCAGAAACAGCTCATTAAAAAGGACACCTCCTCAATGCAATACGTAGGGAGAAGGAAAGAAAGACTGTGTACAGGCCCACAGGTAGGGAGAAAATAAAATGAAATAAATCTAGCAGTAGAAAATTGAAGGAAACTGCAATTGTGTGATCCAATCCATGTTTAGTTGGAGATAAGCCTCACTATGTACAATGCAACTTACTCCTAGGTTGTCGTATATAGGATTGCATTCCTAGTTTTACAGAAATAAAATAAAGTAAAATTCAATCATTCACTGGTATACAGACTTACAACCACAATTGAGCCCAGAATTACTATTGCTAAGTGAGTCAGTTGTTAAGGGAATTTTGCCCCATTTTACAACCTTGCCACAGTTATTAACAGAATCACCGCAGCCGTTAAGTTAGCAACACCGCTGTTAAGTGAATCTGGCTTCCCCATTGACTTTTGCTTGTCAGAAGGTCACAAAAGGTGACCGTGTGACCCCTGGAAACTGCAACTGTCATAAATATGTACCAGTTGCCAAGCATCCGAATTTTGATCATATGATCATGGGGATGCTGAAACGGTCACAAGGTGAAAAACGGTCGTAAGTCACTTTTTTCAGTGCTGTTGTAACTTCGAATGGTCTCTAAATGAACTGTTGTAAGTTGAGGTAGAATCTGTAATTCTATCATCCCCTTGTATAGTTTATTATCCCCCAGTGTTCTTACCAATGTGCCATTAGGCTGTGTGCACAAATTTACTGATAATAGAACTATAAAATATTATGAAGCAGAAAAAAAGGTATGATGACATCACTCTTGCTTATTAATTTTTTCAACTTCTACTAGAAATACTTCTTCTCCGAGACCTTCCTCACAAACCCTTCCCTCTATACTCTCCTAGGATTTAACTCCTAGAATTGGCTACTGGCTAATGTAGTAAGCTGGATTGGAATTCAGTTTGGAAAAACATAGCCCCAGTGTATCTGGACACATCAGATCATCCTTAAATCTAAGTATATTTAATTAAAAACAATATAAACATGATTTTGCCATTTTTGTAGCCAGCTGCTTCACAATCCAAAGTCCAGTTGTTGTTGTGCACAGGTTGTAGAAGTTACAGGATGTGGAGCATTCCTGAACCATTCTCCCACAAAAGCTCAGGAACGTGATCATGTCTCAGGAAAAGGAAGTGATACAATTTCTACACTAGTGTATAACCAAAATCAGATCTTTAGGAGCACAATGGCTTGCGTGATTAGGAGGCTGGGTTGGAGGTTAACAAGCCCACGTTCAAGACCCTGAGTGCTGCCATGGAGTGGGATGAGCTCCCGTCCTTTGCTCCAGCTCCAGCCAGGGACATGAAAGGAGCTCCAACTGGGCGTCCCCTGGGCCTGGGTGATGTCATTGGCTAATCCTTTCAACTTGGAAGTGCTTCCGTGCTTCTGAAACAAGTGCAGCAGATCTTTAAGATTCCACAGAAACAAAGACGATACCTATATGAGCCCTTCTCTTGATGACTGAGCCATATCATACTACAAGCCACAAGCAAACATGCTAACAATAAGCCACAACCAAACAAACCATATGCTTTAACATGCTTGATCCTAGCCACCTAACCATCTAGAGCGGTGATTCCCAACCTTGATATCTTTAAGATGTGTGGACTCAATCCCCAGAATTCCCCAGTCAATATTCCAATGTTCTGATACATTTATAATCTATGAATATTGCCCACATCATTCTTTATACAACCACAGCATGCAGAAGCTAAGCCCCAAAACTGGCGAAGATAGTCCTCAACACACAACAGTAATGGAGCCTGCCTGTCGTGGTTGTTAAGATGTGATGGTCATAAATCTAACTCAGTACTAACTCATTTGGATGTGTTATTATTCTGAGAAGCAATAGAATCATGACAACAGAACAGAACCCAGAAAGGCAGAGATATACTCTTAACAGCCAACTCCACAGATTAGAAAAAATAAATTCCATTACTACTAATTTTGCAAATAATGAAAAAGGCCCATGGAGAAATCAGGTTTAGAGTAAAACCACAGAATTCAATGGAATCTGTTATCTATGATAACCTGACCCGTGAATTCAAAGAGTTCCCTTTAAGCGTGATTGATTGAAGCCATCTTCTGGTATATCCTGTAGGAAAAATATGTGAGGAACTATTAAACTAGACTATAAGAGGATATGAAATGAACATCCTGTGTTTCATAGTGCTATGACTTGATATCCCTCTATCTCTAGCAATAAAAACTTAATTCTTGACCTTTTAACTAGTCTCCTTTTCTTTATCATTAAGCAAATCTTAATTCCTCTCTCAGTATCCTACCTCAACAACTCAGGAAAGACTCAGCTCCTAAAATCTGCTATGAGAAATTTCCTTTCTTTAGTAAAGTTATTTTTAAGTTCCCAATCCCCTCCTTCTCCTGGCTGTCCCCTTCACTTCCCCTCCCCTACAATAACTGGAAATGTTTAGATCAGAGTTATTTGAAGCTCAGATCTGAAAGACCCACTCAACAGGGATGCTGGCATAAAGAATTACAATTGGCACCGATTTGAGCTTATGACTAGAAGACTCCACTGGTAGCTACATTCAGTTCTGTGTCATTGCAACCAGATCTTAACACATCAGAACTACCAGTGTGCAATATTTATTGTTGACAAGCTCCAAGGCTGCAGGCACAATGAACTTAAAAAGAACAGACACATCAACTGCATCTTCTGTAGTTGACAATTCAGATTGATCTATTACAGTCAAAACAAGATTTAAATTCCAAGATCTACGATGTGCATACTAACAACAGTAGTTCAATCACAAAAGCTATGTCTGGCAGCCAGAAGCACCTACAGCCAATGCCCAATTTCTCCAGATTGGGGGGGGGGGCAAAGGATACGGTCTGAACTTGGCTACCACCAGAGCGCTATGTGGGATAATTAAGGCTAAAATTGACTGTCCTTTCAACTGAGGGCAAATTACCCTGCACTTATAAATTGCACTGTCTTGCATATATGCTATTTAATCTTGTGGGGTGAAATCCTGCGATCAATGGAAAGCTCTGTGTGACCACATGAAGATCCCACACCAGGCTAGTTCTCTGATGCATAATTGAGACACGCACATCCCTTTGATTGATATGAACCTGAAGGCAAGAGATCACTCACATCCTGATGTGATAGAGGCAAGATATGCCGTGTGTTTCCCATCTGTTCTCTCTATGTTCCTTTTACCCATTTCCCCCCCCCCCCAGTCATTGCCGTGTGACACACCTAGACCCTCTAAGGACTTGACCTGGAAACAGGAAGTGTTCTATTAAGCCAAATGGGAGACAAGAGGAAAGTGGGGAGGCAGGCAGGAAGGAAGGAGCCTCTGCTCTAATGGGTGGAAATGTGATTTCGAAATAGCGCCAAAAGTTATCTGTGAGTCATGGGAAATTCATCAGGTAAGATTTTCTTTCTTAGCTTAAAAGAAACGGGGATCGATATAAATTATGTTCCCTTCCATTTTAAAAGCTATTATCTTTCAGTTTCCCCGTACCTGACCTGACTTTGGAATCTGCATACAGTGCATTCTTGATCTGTCTTGATCTGAACATTTCTCTCTTGGGTTAACCAATACAGGTAGTCCTCGACTTACAACAGTTCATTTAGTGACCATTTGAAGTTTCCACGGCACTGAAAAAAGTGACTTACGATCCTTTTTCACACTGACGACCGTTGCAGCAACCTCATGCAATCAAAATTCCAACACGTGGCAACTGGTTTGTATTTATGACAATTGCAGTGTCCCGGGGTCATGTGATCACCTTTTGTGACCTTCTGACAAGCAAAGTCAACGGGGAAGCCAGATTCACTTAACAACCATGTTACTAATTTAACAGCTGCCGCAATTCACTTAACCACTGTGGCAAAAAAGGTTGTAAAGCGGAGCAAAACTCACTGAACAACTGATTCGCTTAGCAACAGAAATTTTGGGCTCAATTGTGGTCTTAAGTTGAGGTCTACCCGTATTTATTCCAGTAAAGGAATGAAGAATAGCAAAGAAATTAAAGGCATGAGATAAGCAAAAGAAAAGGAACATAGCTAAAACACCATTGCTTATACCTCTCCATACCTCTCCTTACAATCCACCTGTGCATACACCTGTTTATTTATCACCTTTAAACTTTTCACCTCCCTTTCTGAGGATCTCAGCTTCACATAACCCTAACTTTCTCAGTCTGTCCCTCCCTCTCCATCCATTCACTGTTTCTTCGTCTTCTGGTCTTCATTCATTCTGTTTGATCAAGCCACCACAATGTTCTTCATTCGTGTTGGTTTCTCATTTGTGTATTCAATCTACATTCATTCAACGTCCATTCATTCCTGTCTCTTCCCCATTCCGACTGCATTCCAGCTTACTTTTATATTCCTCCTGGCATTCTCAACTATAAAACATAACACAGTGAGCCAAAGCATGTTGTTATACTGTATGTAGCTATTTAGCTTCTTTTAAGAAACATGCATTTTTCACAATAGACCACACCATATCCACTATCTTTCTACTAGCATAGGCACGTCTTAGAATTTCTGTATTCCCACCCATAAATATTTTAAACAATTAACAGCATCCTTAGTGTCGAACCATTCGAGGTTCTATTTATTCTTATGCTTGCTTTATGCCCATCTTACATTCAGCAAAGAACCATCAATTCCATATTTGCAGAAAACATCCCATAATTCAAGGCTGTTCGCTTTATTATAACTCTAAATCAGGGGTCTGCAACCTGCGGCTCCGGAGCCGCATGCCGCTCTTTGGGCCCTCTGCTGCGGCTTCCTGTGGCCCTGTTGCACCAGAGGGATGAAAGAGCTGTCACCCTGTCACGGCGGTGGCATGGCCGGAGCCTTAGTGCGGGAGCAAAGAGCCCCTGCATTTGCCTTTGCGCGGCAACAGCATTCCGCCTTCGTCGCCGTACATTTGCTGTTGCCGCCAGCAAAGAGGGCTGGGAGAGAATGGCGGGGGCAGATCTTGCAGGGTGGGGGCCATCCCCCAAGCCTGGCCTTCCTCCTCCCTTGACGGGGCCAAGAGAAAGAAGGGGGCGGTGTGGGGAAGCGTTCCCCTCCCCCGTCGAGCGCTGAGCACAACAGCCCGGCGGGAGGGAGAGATGGCCCGGCAGAAGCACCCCCATTGGCCAGTTGGACAGCAGAGAGGCATGGCCTGGCTCTCGCAGCGGGACGCTGTTCGGCAAATGCGCCGCTTTCTGTTGCCAGTGCCTTCCCCGATCTCAGCTCCTGAGAGCTATGTTTTTGCTTGCTTTCTGTTGCCTGTACCTTCCCCGGGCAGCGATGGCTGGGGCCGGGGGGTGGGCAGCAGAGGTGTCAGGGCTGCTCCCCCCCTCAGCAAGCCAGGCCTCGAGGAGCATGGAGAGTTGCGGGCGAGTGGGGTCAGAAGATGCGCTCCGACGTCGCCCCAACACGCATTTCCAGCACGCTCTCCTCTATCCAGAAGTAGGATTGAGTGGGGGGAAGGGAGCAGGAGAAAGGGGGAAGGGTAGGAGGGAAGGAGAAGGCCGGCTGGCTTTCCTTTGGCCTGGGGCGGGGGAAAGACCCAATACCCCCTCCATGGCCTGCCCGCTGCTCTTGCAGCGCCTTGCGCAGCACAGCAAAAGTGTGCTTCACAATGCGGGAGACGGCGTCCCCTCCTCCTCCTGGAGCCCATTACAACACAGAGCATCTGCCGCAGCCGGGCCAGGCCAGCGTCTTGGGGCAGAGAGATGCGGGCAAGACTAAGAAGCGCCGGAAGAAGCTTCCGCGAGATGAGAGGCAAGTACAGGGGCGATTCCCTCTCGTTCGGAGTGAGTCTCCATCACCGCCGTCACCCTTGCCTTCTAGCTTCATTTATCTGGGAACCTGAAATGACTCTTGATTTTAAATCATATGGTAAAAAGCACCCAAAGAAGAAGAAAGAACATCAGAAAAAAACCCCAACCCTTGCCTGTTTTTGGAAATGGTTCAAGAGAGCGCGCGCACACACACACACACACACACACACACACGAGAGGGGGAGGGAAAGGGAGGGAAAGAGGGGGGAAAGAGAGAGAGAGAGAAAAGGGGAGAAAAAGAGAGAGAAATGAGAAAATGAGGGAGGGAGAGAATGAGAGGAAAAAGAGAGAAACAAATGAGAGAGAAGGGAGAGAGTAATGAGAGAGAACTGGAGGGAAAGAATGAGAGAGGGAAAAGAGGGAAACAGAAAGAGAAGGGGAGAGAAAGAAAAAGAGAGAGGGAAAAGAGAAAAAAACAAATGAAAGAGAGAGAAAGAGAGACAAATGAGGGAGAAAAGGGGAGAAAAAGAAATGAGAGAAGGGGGAGAATGAGAGGAAAAGGAGAAACAAATGAGAGAGAAGGGGAGAGGGAGAGAGAAATGAGGGAGGGAAAGGGGAAAAATTGAGAGAGAAG
>QLTV01001177.1:4460369-4479135 GCA_003457575.1 Thermophis baileyi | reverse complement strand
AAGGAGGCAGGGGAAGACAGAGACAGAGAGAGAGAGAGACCCATTTCCCACAGAAAACACCCAGAGCCACAAAACCTGGGTAGGCGTGGCTGGGGCGGATCATGTGACTGGGTGGGAATGATGTTGTTGGCCCCGCCCACCCAGGTTTTGTGGCTCTCAGTGTTTTCTTTTCTGTGGGAAACGGGTCCAAGTGGCTCTTTGAGTGTTTAAGGTTGCAGACCCCTGCTCTAAATCAACAAAGTACAATAAACTTTCCTATGCCCATTAATTTTCAATGACCTGCCCAAGAACAAAAGTCTGGTCTGAACATTCCCTCCTCTGCACAGAGCTGCGCTGCATTTCTCACTGTCCCCTCTTCTACTATTTTAATCAGAATTAATTTAATTAAATCAGAATTTAATCAGAATTAAGAGCTGTGGTGGCACAGTGGTTAGATTGCAGTATTGCAGGCTAACTCTGCCCACTGCCAGGAGTTCGATCCTGACCAGCTCAAAGTTGACTCAGCCTTCCATCCTTCCGAGGACCCAGATTGTTGGGGGGCAATATGCTGACTCTGTAAACCGCTTAGAGAGGGCTGTAAAGTAGTACATAAAAAATTCCCTTCTCACCCTATGGGTGGTCTGGGTCTTCCTCAAACTTGGATCTTCTACCAAAGGCCTGGGAGTTTGAGCCTTCTGAGCAGTATCTTCGTTCTTCCTAGCACTGCACTCTTCTGGACCGAGAGCTCTAATCCTGTTCCTGGGAACTGTTTGAGCCTCTTTTCCAGTTTAGGATTCCCAGCCCAAGAGTTCCTACCACCACTGGAACCACTTTGACCTTTATTTTCCACATCCTAATTAATCTTTGAGGCCCTGGTACTTCTCCAGCTTCTCATATTCTTTCTTCCTGATGATCTGCATTATCTGCACTTTGGGTCCTGTCTAGTTGCTAGATCCCTGCTACTATCGACTTAGTGTTTAGTGTCTGCTCTTGTGCTGCTATGAGCAGTGCCTCAGTGCTTTTAGTCCAGTCCTTTCCAACTACTGGTAAGAGATGGACATATCGTCTGGGAATGAGGTGAGCTCCCACCCTTCTGATTTTCCGGGAAAATATAAAGACCAGGCTCTGCCAATTAGTGTGGATATCTAAGAATAAGATGCAATCTTGGGAATGGCTGGCAGCTTGAAGCTACTCCCACTGTTTGTCAATTTTTAGTTTTTGGTTTTTTTTTCTCTTTCAGTTCCACTTTTACCTTATAAGTTTTAACTTTGTTCCTAACTCCGTTTTTAATCTGTATTTTTATCAATGTGTTTATATTGTTTTATTATGTCGTAGTAAACCACTTAGTCACTTAGGTGAGATGGGCAGTGTAGAAATTTAATAAACAAATAAACAAAATGTATATGTACAATGTACGTATATGTGTAAGGGTACTGTAGATGTAGATGTGCATGTACATGTAGATAGATTTCTTCCTAGACAGTTTTAGGTGTGAGCTGCATTTTCTCTACCAACTCTTACTCTGTCTGAGGAAAGAGGTTTTGCTTTAGGAATTCTTTCAATAGTGAAGAGGGTAGAGAGAGATCCTGGTTGGTAATGTGTGGTATTTTTGAACCTATTCAATTACAACATGGACAAAGAATATGAATGTCCTTCTTGGCACCATACAGTCAATCTTCCAGTGGTCTGTAGTCTGCCAAGCTACCCACACTTCAATTAAAGCGCAAGGAAAGACATAAGGTGGGAACCTCTCCAGTAATAGTATCACTTAGTGCAGTTCTGCCCTTGAGAAATTGTTGGATAGTTTCCCATCTGCTGAAATAAGCATCTACTCAATTTTCCTGCTCTTAAATGTGATGGAGAATTTGTATCTAATTCTAGAATATATTTTTTTTCCCCTCCTGTGAGGCAGGTTTCCCATTAGCAATTTTTATAACCTATTTTGAACTGTAAAAGATAAGAAGAAAAACTCCCAGAATACCATTCAGTATTTTTTGTCATCCCCCAGGAAATAAAGGATAAAGGA
Organism: Thermophis baileyi; assembly: GCA_003457575.1. Taxonomy (NCBI): domain Eukaryota; kingdom Metazoa; phylum Chordata; class Lepidosauria; order Squamata; family Dipsadidae; genus Thermophis; species Thermophis baileyi. The sequence goes on along the minus strand of QLTV01001177.1, from coordinate 4,477,130 downwards.
AGTACCTTCTAGTGTAATGTCTTCCTCAGAAGACCCCTAAGTAAAATATAAGGAAATGACCATATAAATTATTTTTACATTTAGGAAATATTTAAAAGCTAATAGTATCTGAGAAACCTTTTATTTCTCATGAACCTACATTCAACTCTTGGCCAACAAGATTTTAGCTGAACTATTATGAATGAGTCTTTAAGGTATTTCTGCATTTGCAATGTTCTTCTTTAGTTAGAATAATAGAATAACAGAGTTGGGAGGGACCTTGGAGATCTTCAAGTCCAACCCCCTGCTTAGGCAGGAAACCATTTCAGACAAATGGTTGTCCAATCTCTTCTTAAAAACGTCCAGGGTTGGAGCATTCACAACTTCTGGAGGCAAGCTGTCCCACTGATTACTTGTTCTGTCAGGAAATTTCTTCTTAGTTCTAGGTTGCTTCTCTCCTTGATTAGTTTCCATTAGTTAATCAACCTTTGCTGATAAGAAGCCATGTGCAAAACGTAACTTGTTCAGGGGCTGCTGTAAACACAAAGTGTCTTCCTGGAAGCTTCCAAGTGACAATGAGATTATTTCTTTGTCTCGGGTTGGCTGGCATCTGTGACTGATGAAGTCACCCTACACAAAAGGACATCAGCAAGCAAGTCACAGTGATGAAGCTGACAAAAGCCACTGCTCCTCCCCACTGCCCTGTGCTTTTGGAGCAAGCCACTCTCCGACAGAAAGGTCAAAGAAGAGGATCTCATGGTCTGTATGTATTGTGCCTCCCAGATATCTTTAAGGCCAGCAGTTACCAACACAGCAGTCTCTGCTCTGACGATGACTGAGAAACTGAATAATGAAACCTGGTTCTTTTGATGTTCTCCAAGTAAATATTCTATCAAGTAGAGGGAATCAAGCAATTGCATTAAAAAGAAAGAAAGAAAGATGGCCCTAATCTCCCTCCCCCCCCTCTCTCTCTACTCGAAGTGACAATGAAAGACTTGAAAGGGGGAAAAAAAGAAAGACAGAGAAGAAAAATGTCCAAACGGTTTGCCGGGATCCTTCCAACTACCTTTGCCTTGTTGAGGTCTGGGATCTGTTGCTTCAATCTTCCAAGGGTTGCTGATGAATTGTGCCAGATTCCATGTTTCTTTCCAACTGTTCTGAATCTCCTGTATCTGATCTCAAAGAAGGGAGCAGATTCAGCTGGAAGAGAGAAACCAGAATGGCATAGTCCAGCAGCAACCCTTGGAAGAACAATAAAAGCCTTGTGAGAGGTACCATTCTCTCTCCTGTATGCTCCTCTTACTTGATCTAATAGGATGAAATTGTTACATCTCTGCACGATGGTTCCTGGTTGCATTGCATTAATACTTCTACTCATCCCTTCCCATTACACATCTGGAGAGTTCCTACTTGGGAAAGGCTGATTAGATATTATCTATTATCTGTACAGCTCAATACCTATGGCTGCCCAATCCTTCAGACTGGGTTCGAAAGATGTGCTTCAGAAGGTGCAGTAATGCGGATGCCATCCAGTCTGTGACTCATTAAAGTAGTCATATCCACTTCCAGAAGCTGCACAATCCTGGAAACAATCAAGCCTCCTTTAATGAATCACAGGCAGGTGTTGTGCTCATGTTCCAAAGCACCTCTTCCAAACTAAATCCTATTGCAAATCTCCATCGTTTTCTATATATCCTTATATACTGAATGCCAGTACAGTTGCTTAGAATACGAAATATGGAACAGAAACTCTCGAGTTCAACGTTTATGGCTGCCATAAAATCCTGATCACCTGTCTCCAACACGAGGAAATTAACCATATACTTTATAGGTAGCAATTACTCGAAACAGCACTTTCACCAAATTTAAAGTGTGGTTTATTATTTACTAGTTTTAAATCAAGATTATAAAAATACATGCTAAATATTATTTATAGGAACATATAGTTCTAGTGTTCATTAGCACTCACTAAGCCTCCGGCTTTCTTTTTCTCAGAATTATGCAAGAAGCCGTGACAACTATACTGTCAAATTATGCTATTTACCACCTCTGATTGCACCCTTCCTCTCACATCATTTGAATTTTACCGTGCTATACACAGTCACATATTATGCATATCACATATTATTTCTATTTTATTAACAAGATGCAATTACAGCTAGGGTGTGGTTTTAGTGGTCAACATTAACTTGGAACCCAAATGTTTCATCTGGATTTTTTTGATATTTTACAGGTTGATACAATAAGTATCAATAATCTTACATATTAGTCTTCTAATCTGAACTGATAAACACAGCTGATGCAGCCTTTGTAGTTTTATTTAATTTATTTTAGTCTAATGAATAAAGAAATCAATCACTTTAAGTTGCATAATCCCATAACTTTGTTTGGTTTCTTAGCTCTGATTTTGAGGGGAAGGAATCTGATATTCTTCCTTATGTCAGGAAGGCCTCGCCACAAGAAGACTCAAGCGGTGATGGACAGAGGGTGGAAGGAACTCTGGATGGCAGCTAAAGTTTTCTCTGTTTTGACTGCGTTCTCAATCAATTTGTAGAAATTGAATAAATAAACACATAAATCATGAAATAAAATTATATCAACTCAGAATTCTGGGGTGTAGCCACAAATCAGTTGGAGAAAGTTTTCCTCTCCTTCTTGAGGTACTATAAAGTGAACACCATATTATTATATTTTTCATAGAAGGAGACTAAGGGCTCATTTCCAGATTCAACCATAATGAAATATAGGTAGTCCTTGGCTTACAATCATTCGTTTAGTGACCACTCGAAGTTACAACAGCACTGAAAAAAGTGCCTTTTTTTTCACTTATGACCGTTGCAACATCCCCATGGTCACATGATCAAAATTCGGCCGCTTAGCAACTGGCTCATATTTATGACGGCTGCAGTGTCCCGGGGTCATGTGATCATCTTTTGTGACCTTCTGACAAGCAAAGTCAATGGGGAAGCCAGATTCACTTAAAAATCGTGTTACTAACTTAACAACTGCAGTGATTCACTTAATAACTGCGGAAGAAAGGTCATAAAATGGGACAAAACTCACTGAACTGTCTCACTTAGCAACATAAATGTTGGACTCAATTGTGGATGTAAGTTGAGGACTACCTATAAAAGGAATATAAGCCACATGTAATGAGAGATGAAAGCAGTTGAGCTTCACCCCAGGAGATCTCTACTCAGTACTGGCACCAATTCTGGTTTACTATTTTTAGAGTAAAGAAACATCCCATACAATCAGTTCTTCATGTTGGATCTTAGTTCTCATGAACAGAGTAGTATTGTTACAAAGTTATTTTACCAGTTCAGACCAAAGGCCTGAGAAAATATAAACAGAAAGTACCTGAAATGTCACAGGTCTGCTTGTTCCTTGGTGAGAATGTTGGTGATACACTGTGTCGGTAGACAATATGTGGCTTTTTATGCTCTTCTTCATATTCTTGTTGATCAGGTGATATGAGCGGCTCTACAAAGTATTCTCCATCATGAGACCTAAATGTGCCTAACTGAGAAGGAATGAGAGACACATCATATAACTTTCAACGGAGCTGTGCTAAAAAAATAAAAAATAAAGCCACCAAAGTTTAATAGAGATTTATAAATCTTCTGCAGAGAACTGTAACTGTCTCAGACCCACAAGGTTGGTTTTTTTTTTCTGGTTTTGCTTTACATGTTTTATCATTCCTAAGCTTCCTGCATGTCAGCTCTTTTTGGGGCCAAGGTAAAGGCTACGCTCCCCCCCCCAAAAAAAAAGGGGATGAAGCCACAAAATTACTTTTACTTCCTCATGAAAATTAAATCAAGTACATTCAAGTTGATATAATTGCTCCCATATGTGTAATAATTTTCCCCTTGGATGACAACAAAATTATAATTTGATAGCTACTTCAGGAAGGCTCTCACACTTGCCTAACCAAGTAGAAAACATGTCTAGTTGTGGTTTCTTGAATGTACACTCAGTTGCCAACCTGAGTTGAGCTTTACTTAAAACAGGTTGCAGTGGTTGGTCACCTTTGTATGTGCAGCTTTGGTTAGTACTTGCACTAGTACTTCTAGAGAGCTATCAGCTATCAGCCTGGGAAGTTGAAGTTCTCAACTGGAAGAATGCAATGGCAAACCACTTTTGTACTGCTGGAAAGTTAGCTCAATGGCTTTGTCCATGAAGTCACCAGCAACCAAGCACAATTTGAAGGAGACACAATGTTTGTTAATGTCAGCTTGCCCAGCAATAAGGCCTTCCAGTCACTGCTACAATCCCCCAGAATGAGACAACTCGCCACAGCCAACTCGCTGTGGGACAACTCACTGTGGCCAATTTGCAACGGCCAACTCACTGTGGGACTCACCATGGCCAACTCACTGTCTCGCTGCGGAATAACTCACCGTGGTCAACTCACCATGCGACAACTCGCTGCGAGACAATTCAACCTTTCAATTTAATTATTTAAACTAATTACAACATTATTTTAATTTTTGACATTCACATTTCATTTTGTCTCTCCTTTGGCATCGTTTAATGGTTCTATTCCACTATTTCTTCGATATTAGTGTAACTCTTGTCCTACGGCGAGTTGTCCCATGGCGAGTTGGCCATGTAGAGTTATCCTATAGTGAATTGGCTGTGGCATGTTGGCTGCAGTAAGTTGGGTGCGGCAAGTTGTTGTATACTGTATAGCCACAATACCCTGCAGTATGGTCAACAAATCTGGAGCGTACCATTTGGAGAATGGTTGGCATAATTTATGAAACAGTTTTAAACTATTTTAGATAGTATACTAGATAAACCAGTTTCATGACTCCCTATCAGATTCAGAATCTTTGATGGATTTATCTTTTTAAATTTTGGGAGCCTTACTGCAACCAGAGAAACCAACAACCAAAAGGGACATTTTCCCAGGAAGTATGCTTTTAGTCAGCCAGCCTTGTCTTCAATCTGCCTCCCAAATTAGTTGCTCATGCAATTTCTTGGAAAGGAGTTTGGTCTAGTGGTTAAAGCACCAGGTGGGAAACCAGGAGACTGGGAGTTCTAGTTCTACCTTACACATGAAAGCTGGCTGGGTGACATTGGGCCATTCATTCTCTCTTAGCCCAACCCACCTCCATAGGGTTGTTGTGGGGAAAATAGGAGGAGGAATGAGTATAATATATGTTCACCACCTTGAATTATAAAAATAATATGAGAGGAAAATAAATAAATAAAGTGAAAATTAACCTGGAGACCCAAGCTGAGGCTGTATAATTGTAACTGACCCCTTCACATCTTTCACCAGGCCAGTATCTCACAAACACAAGTTCAGGACTGTATGTAACAAAAAAATACAGACTGTGGGGGAAAGGGATGATTTTACTTTACGGATAGCTCTCTTCTTCCAAGAGTTTCCTTGATAAAATAAGATAAGTCTTTAGAAAAAAAAAACCTGCTCCTTCTACTCTAATAAAAAATTGAAAAGATGCATTGGGTCTTTCTGCACAAAATTCAGAAACACTGCTCTAAACATCCTATAAATGCAAGAGGGCACTGTCTGCCATAGTGTACACACTAAAGGCAGATGCTATACAACAGAGTCTTACCTCCCCCACATTCCAGGGGTTACTTCCAAGTTTGGGGGAGGGCTCCTCTTGCCATAATTCATTTTGGACCTATCTCTGGACAACCTTCTCTTCTTTCCACCTTAAGTCTCCATAAAAGAGCCTGGCCTCCCTTAAGGTTGATCTTCCATGAAAGCAAATGCCAAATCTTGCAGTGCCTTATCTACCAGGAAGTGGGTGTGAACTGTTTTCCTCTTCAGCTTCAACCCTGCTTCCAATCCTTGCCTGGAGGGCTGGAAAAACACACTCCCACCAACTCTGCTGGTTCCCTTGGGAGAACTCTGGGGTGGTATCGGCCCTCCTCCTTCTCCTCTGCCCCACCTGCCAAACATCAGAACATCCACAATAACAACAACAAGCCCAGAAAGTGACCACCACGGTACAAACTGGAAGAAGTCAAGATGGTTTGGGTGGTGGTGGAGAATGGGGGCTCCCCATTCTTGCAGCCCCTTCCTGTTTGATGTAGGGCACTGCCAACTGGACAGTTCGGCCTGGCTGGTAAGTATAGCTAAACTCAGCTGCTTGCATCCTTTTTTTAGAATACCGAAGAAGGAAAGAAGAGCCTAGCTCCCTCACCCCCCACCCCAATTATATTTGCAGAACAGATCTTGAAAATCTATTAGAGGAAACCAAACCCCTACTTCTTCACCTCTCAGAGCAGACAGCTACCAAACTATGATTCCCCCCACCTCCACAACAAACTTTGAGCTGCTAAGAGCATAAGTTTTCAAGCGGAACGGGAGTAAAATCAAATTACTGATTTGGTGCTTTGAAAGCCTCTCCTTTACTCTCCCCCTCAACTGCTTCACTTCTAAACCGTTTCACTGTTCCAAGGGTGGTGGGAATGGTTCCTCTCAGTCCAAACTGAGAGGAACATTGCATTGCATGCTGACAATTCCTTGCCTTTTTCAAATCCCAGTCCATTAAACGGGAGTGACTGGCTCTTAGCATTGGCACTCAAATCTGCCTGGAGTAAACTTTCGTCCCTAGGGGGAGTGAGGGAGAAGGAATCAATTACGCAGTTTCTGTTTGCCTCCCTCCACCTTAAATGTCTCTCGGGCCTCCAAGTGCCACCCTTGTTTGCGGTTCAGACTCAAATGCTCCTCACCAACCCACTCAGTGGCCCCTTCTTCCCAAAAGCCACCTGGGGTAAACCCCACCTCCTTGCTTTCACTCCCCTGGCAAACATCAGAGTCTCCTTGATGTTAAAAGTCTTCAGGGACACAGCTGTTGCCAAGTGCACAAAACAAGGCTCCCAAACTACCTGTCTGGGATGACCCTTAAGAGAGAAAGTATAGAAATGGTTCATGACTACTGCATGTTGCTGGCACCTCCCAGGACTTCCCTCCCGTCTTCTCCCCCTCCCATCAATCAAACTGAGAGCTCCTTAAAAGCAAAGCCTTTGATTCTTGAGGTTTTGCCATATACTCCAGTAATGATTTCTTAAGTTTCCTGCCACTAGATACAAGTTATTTATAATCTAAAAGAAAGAAAGTGGCTAGGCAGGGGGCAAGAAACTGGGAAAAGAAAGGCACCCTGATGTAGTGTTGAAGAAAGTTTTGCTGTGCTTTTAAGTTTTGTTGCAATCAAAACCAAGAAAACCGTGGAGGAGACAAAAAAGAAAAGAGGTTTAAAAACATAGAATGTGCTTCCCAATCTCCTAGCAAGATCCAAAGCTGGAAATTGAGATATTTTCTTAAGAAGCTGTTTGATTTGCATCCTGTAAACAAAACCCTGCATTCAGCAAGAGGATTATACACTTACCATCCCAGAACACAGGCTTATGACTGCTGTATGTTGGGGCTCCGTATTGACATGTCCTTTATAGAAACAGTGCTTAATATCACTTTCCTCCTCGGTGTAAAAGTTTGTTTGGTTAACCTCGGGTTGTCCAAGGAAGCTGACCGTGAAAAGAGGGGCAATAAATCCCGAATGGGCTGTAAGGTTGAAAACGAAGTGCTGCCCGAAGGCTTGTAGTCTATAATGCACTTGGGTGGTACCGAAAGAAGAGGAGGCAATGGAAGAAGAGGGAGCATCCAGGATCGAGGGCTCAGCTTCTGAATGAAGGCTTCGTTTCTTTCTCTGAAAGTGCACCTTTGTAGGCAACGGTTCTCCAAGCTCATTCAGACGGGTCGGGATCACAATCTCGTACTCTCTCAGCGTCTCCAGCAGTTTGGCTGTGAAAAGTTGACATAGGTGCCCATGAATGGATATGGGGTGTGGGTGTGCGCGCGCATGCGCAAACTATTTAACAATACTTTTTACAGCGCTGGTCCGACAGGGAGATTAATTTAGCCAGTCACAAAGGAATATTCTTGTTGGAACCGATTAGAAAGCCCTTCTAAAACTTTATCGCCCAAATCAACCACCTTCCTTTACCACCCAACTCAGTTCTGCAACATTCCCAAAGTTGACCCGTCTGCGTACAGTTCCCATAGGTGAAAAGCTGGCAACTTAGAAAGTGGCAGCAAAGGATGCTGAATTCATTTTTAGCCTTTATGTAACCAAGTTAAATACTGTGAACAGCACACACAATCAGCAGCATTTGCAGCATAAAAAGAAACTCAGTTAGGACCTGCAAATACTACTTCCAAAACGGCCCCCTGAAGCATTACAGGTATGAATACAATAGCTGTTAACTATTAATATACCCTAAACTCATCATATAGGAAATAAGTATTTTTTAAAAAATAAAAATAAAAAGCTTTGCAAGAAAATTCTCATACTCTCAGAGAATACTGTCACCAATAAGAGTTTTAAACTGTGCCCTTTGGCAATATTTAATTTAAAAAAAAACACCTTATTAGCTTTAATGCAAAAGGCCAAAATGTCAAGAGAGAGATAAACAGATATGCTTGCAGTTATGCATGGTGAACGGGTGGTTATTGTTTGTTTTTTTCTCTCTTCCCTTTCGGGGTGGCAAGAGGACACTTGGTGACTCCCTGATCGGTGCTTTCTAGGACATGCACGAAAAGAGCCACCATGAATAAAATTAGCATACATTTGTAGGCGGAGCTGCTGGTCGACCGGGGAGAGAACTTCAGCGGGCTTAACACAGTTTTCTGAGCTTTTGCCGTGTTTTCCTCCCCTGCGGCAATGTTAGGGGTGGGGGCGGGGGGGAGAGCGCGGGGCGGGGAAACACAAAACACAACCTGACCTCACACAAAGTAACGCCAAAGTCGCTGGCTTTCTTTCCGACAACTCTGCGCGGTGCTCTTGCGACTTCTCTTCAGTCCTGCCAAGCATCTTACCTTGTCGGAGATGCCTCCCTTGCTTTCTGGCTGCTGCTGCTGCTGCTGCTGCTGCGCCGGCTCTATTCAAGAAGTCTTGCAGGAGTAGCGTGCTTAATCCTACCGCCCATAACACCAGCTGCATGGTGGTTTGTGCCGCTTCGTTGCAGCGATCAAGCTTTCCACCCCCCTTGGCACCCCCCCCAAAGTCCTCCCTTCTAGTTGCTTGGGGAGGGGGGGCGGAGAGGGGAGGAGAGGTGGTTTATTGTCAAAACTCCCGAGGTCTTTTCTCCCCTCCTCCTCCTCCTCCCCCCCACACCGCCTTCCCCGACTTCACTTTTATTAAACTTGAGGATGGCGCTCATCTAATTGGGGTTCTCGGGATTCGGCTGTGGCGAGAACTGTCCGCCCTGGAGCCAGTCGATCGAGAGGAGAAAAAGGAGTCGGGCTCGGGAGAGGATAAACACCAGCATCGTGCTTTTAGCGAGAGGGGCTGGGTGGAGGGGACGGAGGAGAGAGAGAGAGAGAGAGAGAGGGAAAAAAATCAGCCCCACTAAGCTGCGGCTCCCCTTCTTCGCCCTCCGCCTCCTCCCCCCCGTTTCTCCGCCGCACTTCAGGGTCCTTGGAAAGTCTTAGGATCCCGAGGAGGCGGGATCCGAGAGTTCCCGCCTCCCGGGAAGGAGGGGACAAAAGGCGGGAGAAGGCAAGCGCTCTTGCCGCTCGGCCGGAGGGGTTGCTGCTTGATGGCGCGGAGGCCGCGGAGTTTTGGGGCTTGGGAAGTTCATGCCTGCCTTCGGTGGCGGGGAGGCCAAGGCCAAGCCGCCGCAGCGTCCCACCTCCCTATTAAAATCTTCCTCCAGGAAGGGATCCTTTCCCACTTAACGTCCGGGTACCCTGGCAGGGAAGGCGCCGGCCCGAAAGGGCAGCGCGTCACTTTCTCCCCCCCCCCCCAAAGGAGTCGTAGCGGTGGCCCCCTTCGCTTTTCCCGTTAGGATTTTGCCTCCCGAAACCCGCTTGGTTTATGCTCTGAACCTCCCTTAAGGTTAGGGGCTGATGATCGGCCAAGCTTGCCTCAATTTATCTTCCCGTTTGATAAAAATTAACCCGGGACCATCGAGCATCTTAGTAATATTTTCTGGAAAGTGCGGGGTTTCCCCCCCTTTCTTTTTGCCCTTTTTCTTTCAGAGACAAAAAGGAAAATGGATCACCAGCCGAGGGGATAAAAAAAACAACCCTTGCCGGTGCTTTTCTTAAGAAATAATTTAATACACTCCCCTTCCCCCTTTTGAAGTTTTACTTGTATTATTTTAGTGTTCTTTTAATCAGGGTAATTTAAACCTGGGTTTTTTTTCCCTGCAGGTTTATTTAGGCATGAACTATTAGGGGGGAAAGAAGTAGTAACTTTTACTGATGCTACCTTTTTAAATTTGTATGTTGAACTTGGATGTAGGCTTCATTGAATTCAATGTCGTCTTTTCAGGAAAAAAAAATGTAGGGCTGACCATATAGCATGCCAGAATCAGTGCAACTGAATATATTGGGCAGGTAAACAGAGTTGTCTAAAAAAATAATTGGGAATGTATTTCTAGGCACATCAGAAATAGTATTCACTCTGCCTCTCCTATACACACATTGATCTCTAAACCAAGGTTATACAGACACATGCAAAGATTAATTTTTCTAGATAACCGATACCCTCATGTAGACAAAAAAGTGAACTTCACTGCTTGAAATGTGAGGTAGTTATGTGTAAAGTTGGAGGCCACAATCAGCAATACAAGATGGTTATTCAGAGAACATAAGAATGGCAGTACCCCACCTTCTAATAAATTATAATAAAGCCAGGATGAGAACAGCTTACATGTTCATCTGCACTATAAAAAAAACTTTTAGTGTACTAATGTAAAACAAAGCCACCAACACATCTCTGGTTTAAATGAACTAATAATCCTCTTTCAATTGTTCTTTTGAAAGACTGCTGTATAAGTAGAAGCCAATCTGGTCTTGCGGAAGATATTTAGGCCTATGTATATGTAGATACCTTTACATAGGCAGTCTGGCAATACCCGTCAAGAAGTGGCCATCCAGTCCCCCTTAAATCCTAAGGACCAGAGAGAATGGCCTGTGCCCAGTGGCGTGGTGGGGAGGAATGACTTCAATAGCCAGTAGGAGTTGGGCAGATCCCAGTCCCTGATCATGCCACTGCCAGCATTTCAACAAGACATCAATTGTCTGTACTGCACGTTTTGTGTCGGGAGAAGAAGGGAAAAAGCTCTGTAATAGCATAAAGACTATTCAGGGTCTCTCTGCAGTAGGTTAGGGATGAGACAGAAGCAATGTCAGGGGCACAGCTCTCGTAAAACTGCTTACAGAGGTGTTTTTGTGCCACAGTAAGTAGGATCAGTCCTTGGTTAACCATAACAATTCCTATAAAATAAATACCAGCAGTGTAAACATTAAAATGATGACATCAGACTCTGCTGCATGAAAGTTACAATGAAGTAATTACGGGACTTGCTTCATTTGCAAATAACCATGGTGCAAACTTGCCTGGACGTCTTTTTTTCTGTGTTTCATGATGCATTTAACCCATGAGCAAGGCGGGCTTGAGCTGTCCTTAGCTGCACTGGAGTTAAAGTAATGTTTGTCATTTTATCCTGACGCTGCCCAGGGGTAAGCTGAAGACATGGAAAATCTGATAATTGTTACCTATCACCTTGGAGGCACCTGAGCTGACTGGGATCGACAGCAATAGAGCTATCACAGGGGGCTGACAATTAGGAAAGCAAATTTAATGCTGGTACAGTTTTTTATTATAAAGAACAGCAGGATAACCCTTCAGTTCAGCTGTCGGGAAAGGCCACGGAGTGGTATGGAATTATACAGAATTTAATAAATATGTTATTATTATTATTTTTGGTGACTTTGAGTCAGTGTTAACTCCTGGTGACTACCTGGACAAATCCTTCCAGTTTTCTTGGCAAGATTTTACAGGTGGTTTGTCTCTGCCTTCTTCCTAGGACTGAGAAATAAGGATTGGCCCAGGTTTACCCAGCTGGCTTCGTGTCTAAGACAGAACCAGAATTCTTGGTTTATAGCTTGGTGTCTTAATCACTCCACCAAACTGGTTCTTTATTCTCATCTAATTTCAGGATAGAACTGGAATTAAAAATAAAACTCTTAAATGAACCTTAAATGTTATTCATTTTATTTGGAATTTTTCTCTGGTATACCCATACCAAGGACATTCAGTCTTCTTCAGAAAAGTCCTTGAGGTGGTTAGAATGAAAGCAATATGCCAAAAATCAAGTTTTGAACTTGGCACTTTTAAAAACTTTCATTTGTAATTTAATAATTTCTGTTATTACACAAGTGCTGTTTGCACAACAGCCTTCGATCAGCGAGTCAACTAATCTAGTTAAGTCTTCTAACCCAGTGTTTCTCAATCTTGGCAACTTGGACTTCAACTCCCAGACTTCCTCAGCCAGTATGCTAGGGGGATTCTGGGAGATGAAGTCCAAACATCTTCAATTGCCAAGGTTGAGAAACATTGTTCTAACTGATGGTTCAGGCAACACTGCAATGTGACTGACTCACTTTCTCCTGGAAGTGCTTGGTATCTCATGAACTCTTGCACCACAAAGTATCTTTACAAATGCAGTTGGTTCACTGTTGGCTCAGTGGACAGAAGTAGGTACGGCTTTGGTGCTACAGCCAACCAGTGTTTGGAAACAAAATGATTTTTGCAGTGAAATCCAAGGTGGAAGAGCTGGGCTTCATAGCTGTGCTATAGCTGCTCAGATTCGCTTCAAATCGTGAGATGGATGGCAAATAAATTTAATAATAATAAGAAACAGCAGACCATCTGGTTAGCTGCTACAGAAAGACTGCATAGACTGACCACAAACAAGGGTACAATAAAGTAGCAACGATGGTACATTGGAAGATCTGCAAGAAATATTGGTCTTCAAGCAAGAAGTGGTGGGACCATAAAATATAAAAAGTAATAGACAATGAAGAAGCTAAAGTGCTAGAATTCAAATAGAGAGGCACCTGCCACATAACAGCCCAGACTTAATTGTTGATAAGAAAGACAAAAAAAAATGGATAGTGGACATGGCATACCTGGAGACAGCAAAATAGAAAAGAAAGAACTGGAGAAGATAACAAAATACAAACACCTGCAAATAGAAATAGACCGACTGTGACAAAAGAAAGCAAAGGTAGTACCAATGGTAATAGGTACCTTGGGTGCAATCCCGAAAGAACTGGAGCACCACTTAAACACTATTGGCATTGACAAAATCACCATCAGTCAATTGTAAGGCAATTTAATGGTTTGATTAAAGAACATTAAGTACAGCATACTATGGAAAGCCATAACATGGGTTAATTTGGAGACGGTTTACATGTCTTGTGTGAATACACTTTTTTCTTAATAGGATTGACAGAACTTGGAAAGTACCTCACTTTTGAATGGAATATAGCATTCACACAATGCAATGTATCAAATGATGATAGCCTAACACATTTACCTAAACCTGGAGCTGTCTAATATTAAACATAACCTTCTCCCACTTCACTGCTGATTGAATTATGGTGTTTGCACAATATGCTAATCTCGCCATTGGCAATCAGGACCTGGGCTACAAAATAATTACATATTTTTGAAGTCATTCATTGTCTCTGCAACAAATCATTAAACCATCTTAGCTCACCTTAAAGTATAATGCACCTAAAATAAACAGGCTCCAGTTATAAATGCTTATGCTACAATAAAAGTTACAGTTCCATGTTCCCAGATCTTTTTTCCAGATATTCAAAGCACCTCATGAAATAAAAAGACATACAGTATGTTAGCCCCAGCAAGCTCTGCTCTTGAGTGCTTTCTTTGTTCTTCTGATTGTTATCCCACTTTTCCTCTCCTGCAATTTTATACACCCAACAATGACCTTGTGAGGTTAGTTGGGCTAAAATGAGGGACTGAGGTCAGCATCCTTCAGTGAGCCTATTGGTTCGCACAGAGTCTATTCATATCCAAGTTGACGTCCATAGCATTTATTCTGGGCAGTCAGAAACACTGAATTATAGAGCCAGATGTACTACATTGCAGGTAGACTACACTTACACACTACAAAATTGTACACAGTAGATGCTATGGTTAATAAGTAGCAAGTTGAAAAGTGCAATACTGCTCTTTCATCTACACTCCACAGCACACGTGGACCTAAAGTTTAAACCATTAAAATTAAATACTTTTAAAGTGCATTTAGTTTAGCGTGAGAGTGCTAATGACAGATTTTTACACACACACACCCAACAAAAATCTGCTTTACACAAAAAAATGCAATTGACTGAAGCAGAAATTGTTATTGAGTTATGTTTTAGATTACAGCCTTAAATGCAGGCTTAATATCTCCAACTAATATATATGATTCTAAAATGTCAAATTTGATTGTGTTATGGCACTGTGTAATAATTTTAAGCTTTAATGGTAAAATGTCTCCATAATTGTTTAGCATTTTTTTCCCCTTTAAAAACATTTTCAGTGTTTTATTCAGAGGATGTGTATCCTATATTTTCACCAATAGGTGGTGCTCAAGGTAGCTAACAAGATAAATTTAAACAATACAGTACAGTATAACTAAAAGCATACATTAAAACACATTAAGATATACCATGACTTGAAAAATGCTAACATTATCAGCCAATCCTTGACTACATGTGAAAAAATTGCTTATTTTTTTTTTACCCTGCCAATATGACCACAGTTAGCTTTGTTACCACCTCTTAGAGTAAAGAGTAATCACCAAGTTGGCTCTCTCATGTTCCACTAGCCATGTCTTGATGATGAAAAAACTGAAAGAGGGTATTTTCCTAAAAATCTTAACACCTGGGCAGATTGCCTATGGAGATTCTCAGTCATCCAGGTCATGGTTGTCCCAAAGGTGCTTTTTGAAAGGTAACTGGACTTTCTTTGTTTTTCCTTGAAGACCTTTTGCTTCTCGCCCAAGAAGCTTCTTTCTTAAGCTCCATTGTTGAAGCTTCTTGGATGAGAAGCAAAACTGAAGAAGCTTCTTGAACGAGAAGCGAAAGGTCTTCAAGGAAAAACCAAGAAAGTCCAGTTGCCTTTTGAAAAAGCACCCTTGGGACTTGGGCAGATTCCTTGGGATAGGGTTTCAAGTTGTAAAGACCTTCTTAAGTCATAACCAGCACATGGAATTGGGCCTAAAACTTAGCAGTAATTGGTAAGATTGTTTTAACATGGAACTCATGTTATTCCTTTAGCTAACTTTAATCAATAGTTTGGATCAATGGAACTTCCAAACCATTTTAGGGATTGCCTTTGGTAGAGAATATTGTCCAACTAGGTTGTGATCAAAAGTTGTATCACCTAGCCAAATAACGTCATAAAGGACAGATATATTAATATTATGGGAATGGATGTATGGAATGCAATCCTAGGGCTGAGCCAAGGAATCTTCAGGCTATATATAACTCCAGCACAGATGATATCTCTAATCCTATGGCCTATTTTGTTTCGACTGTCCAAAAGTAAGTTTCTCTTTTCTGGATTAAGCTTCACTACATTAACAGTACTGGGAACTGATTTAGGATTTCAATATCTTCCTTGCAAGATGAAGGTGGAGTGCTAAAGTTATAGAAACCAGTATACTACAGGCAATCCTTGCTTAGCGACTGTTCAAACTTATGATGGACCTTCTCAGAGCTACTTACAACCTTTTTTTGAAATTCCATGCGATTGCGTGATCACATTTTGGGTGCTTGGCAACCAACTCACATTGATGGCTGTTTGCAGCATCCCTAGAGCACATAGACTATGATTTTTGACATTTTTCACTGGTTTCCAGGGTTTGCTTCTGGTTTACCATAAAAAACACCCATTGGGGGCCTTCTCTGTGGCTGCCCCGGCTCTCTGGAACCAGTTACCTCCTGAGATCCGGACCACCCCCACCCTGCTGGCCTTCCGGAAAGCGGTGAAGACCTGGCTCTTCCGGCAGGCTTGGGGCCGTTGATCTCGCCTCTGTAATTGGCGAGATCCGGCCATGAAACGGTGTGTATGAGTTTTTAACTGTTTTTAACTGTTTTTATTATGTTTTATTATGTTTTATTATGTACTATTCTTTTAATAGTTTTTTATATTTTTGTGAGCTGCCCAGAGTCCCTTGGGAGTTGGGCGGCATACAAATTTAATAAATAATAATAATAATAATAATAATAATAATAATAATTGGTGAAAAACTAATTTGCTTAATGAGAGTGGCATTTGCTACCACAAAAAAAGTTGTAAAATCACACATAGTCACGTAGTGACCTATTTAATGACCACCACAACTTAATCATCATAATTCTGGGCTCAGTAACAGTCATAAATTGAGGACTTCCAGTAATGGCATTGAATATCTAAAATACAGAGTATTTCCTAGCAGAATTAAAAATTCAAGGAGGATAAAATGAAAACTGTTATCAAGCCTTGGCACCATCTCTTGAAACCTGCTCCAAGAAGGAGCAGTCCCATCATAAAACAGAGCTACGAAGACTTATCCAATTATGATATCATGGCCATTTTAAATAAAAAAATGTCTGAGAAATCCAGCAAAATTGAAAGCAACATACACTCCTTACTAGTTTGCAAATTAGATCATTCACCATGGAAACCAAAGCAATCTCTTTGTCATAAGCACACCCTAAATTATGCTATGTGTAATCTACCATATGCTCATACAGGAACATTTGAGACTGCCTAGAAAACATCCAGTATGAATTTCAGGGATTTCAATCCCTGGAATATATAGCTGGTGTAGAAATTCAGAAAGGGCATGAATACATCTCCATCTCTCTCCCCATCTCCATCTCCCCCCCCTCTCTCCCTCTCTCCCTCTCTCCCTCTCTCCCTCTCTCCCTCTCTCCCTCTCTCCCTCCCT
>QLTV01001177.1:4435504-4460244 GCA_003457575.1 Thermophis baileyi | reverse complement strand
ATTCCTCTCTCTCTCTCTCTCTCTCTCTCTCTCTCTCTCTCTCTCTCTCCCTCCCTCCCTCCCTCTCCCTCCCTCTCTCTCTCTCTCCCTCCATCTCCCTCTCTCCCTCTCTTTCACACAAGTACACAAACTGTGTGTGTATATGTGGTGTGTGTGTGTTTAGAAGAACTTGGTATAGATGGCTAAGAATTGTTGATTGCAGTACAGGTAATTCTCGACTTATGACCACAATTGATCCCCAAATTTCTGTTGCTAAGTAAAACATCAGTTAATTGAATTTTGCCTCATTTTACGGCCTTTCTTGCCAGTCATTAAGTGAATCACTACAGTTGTTAAGTTAGCAACACAGTTGTAAAGTGAATCTGACTTTGCTTGTAAAAAAGGTCACAAAAGGAGATCACCTCACCCTGGGATACTGCAATGGTAGTAAATATGAGTCAGTTGCCAGGCATCCAAATTTTGATCATGTGATCATGGGGATGCTACAATGGTCATAAGTGTAAAAAATGTCATAAGTTGCATTTCTCAGTGCCATTGTAACTTTGAATGGTCACTAAAGGAACTGTTGTAAGTCCAGGACTGCCTGTATCTTTTTGTGTCCTTAATTGTATCATTAGCTAAAATTTAAATTGCATCTTTCCTAACATTATGATATAACTTCATCTTTCACCTTTCTACTTGCTAAAAACATAGATACCCTATCAAAATAACTGTCTTTCAAAAGTTAAAAATCTTTTCCCCCAGCACTTGAGAAAAGTTTATGGGTATATTAGCACTAATATATGTGTCTGTTTTTTTTCTGTATGTAACCTTAAGGAATGAAATCTTAAAAGAGGGTCCTGACACAACTAAAAGCAAAATTAGGCCAAGAACATCCAATGTTTGTATAAATAGATTTGTACCTAATAAAGTTTAATCATACTAGCTAATTGTCACATCCGCATATGAAACTGCCATCACGATACGAATGCATTACAGCAAAGTCACACTTTATTATTTAAATTGGTACAGAAGGTACTCAAATTAAATAGCAAACGTATGCACTTGGCCTTGTCAGTTATGAGCTATGAATATTCATTTAAATAGCGAGGCTGTTCATCATTGGGTATGTAAGTAGGGATTTCATCTTTTTCCAAATTTGTTTCTTAGTTTAATGCAGGAAAATTCAGCCATCCAATATCACGCACTCTTCATAATGCATGGCGCTATGCATATATTTTACTGTTTAAATTCAATAAAAAGGTCATGTCCAAATCAGTTTTGAATTATGAAGTTATACTTTATCAAACTTTACTCAGAAGGAAATTATAAAAGTGGATCACACTAATATATTAGCATTTTAGTTGCACTATTCCTACAATCTTGTATTAAACATTGCATTAGAGTAAATTTGAGGTAAGATGGGCAACCTATAAATTTAATAAACAAACAAACCTGTTCCATGGTCTATAGATTCACTACTTTTCTAATGTTCATATTTATTTGATGTGCGTAGAAAAAATATTATTAATTTGGCAGTGAAGATGGAAGTCAGACTCCATTTATCTGAAGTGGTGTAGGGTTTCCTGCCTAAGCAGGGGGTTGGACTAGAAGACCTCCAAGGTCCCTTCCAACTCTGTTATTCTATTCTATTCTATTCTATTCTATTCTATTCTATTCTATTCTATTCTATTCTATTCTGTTCTGTTCTGTTCTGTTCTGTTCTATTCTATTCTATTCTATTCTATTCTATTCTATTCTATTCTATTCTATTCTATTCTATCCTTTGCTATTCTTTTCTATTCTATTCTATTCTATTCTATTCTATTCTATTCTATTCTATTCTATTCTATTCTATTCTATTCTATTCTATTTATGCCTGCCACACACGCTTGTCTTTATTCTGCTTATATACTGCTTTATATTATTCTGCTTATATACTGCTTAATATTGATACTGCTTATCATACATTTGTTCAATATTTCATTTACTTGAATAGTCAAAAAAAAAAAACCCCTTCTAGCTCTAAAGTAGTGTTTCTCAACCTCAGCAACCTTAAGATGTGTGGACTTCAGCTCGCAGAATTCCCCAGCTAGCATGGGGAGTTGAAATCCACTCATGAGAAATATTGATAAAATTGTGAAACAGTGCTAAATGGCTGAACATACTTGTAGTACAGGTGTATTGGACTCAAATCTCAAATCCCAGCCAGTTAGGGCAGTCAAACTAATTACACTGGCTGGGGATAGCGGGAGTTGTAATTCAATGTGTTTAGAGTTTACCAGAAGTTCTTAAGCTTTTTAATATTAAATCCAACACTTAATAATTTTATTTCTTTTGTCTGCACCTATTCCTACTCTATTCGATAATCTAATGCGGGGGGGGGCTCATTTTTTCTCCCTGAGTCACACAGGAATACATGCATATACATATAATAATCTGTTATAGTATACATATGTGTATATGTATATAGAGATATTCCCATTATGTTGCCCATACCAAAAAAGAAGAAGAAAAAATACTTTCAAATTATGAGAGAGTGCTAACTAATGCAAAAGAAGATTTCATTTCATTTTTTTGGCTCCTAAAACCAAAACCAAATCATGCATCTACATAACGAGAGCTAACCGTGGTTGAACTAGAGTTTCAAAATCAAGTCTTTATTCTTTTCTAAGCTACTGCGTAAAGTGTTTGTTGACATCAAAATTATGTTTTAAACAACAAAATGATTTTAACCTACACCTGGACTACAGCTTCCATTGCTTCAAATTATAGAATTAGAAGGGGTCATTTAGGGTCAAACCCCTGCTCCATTTGGAATCCAAGTTAAAGCATTTGTAACAGTTAGTCAACTTACCTCATTGAAGTAATTCATTGAGTAGAAATGTTCTACATCTCCTGAACAGCTAGCTCCACTGTTGAATGGTCTTAATGTTGGGTGTTTTTCCCCTCCTAACTTTCCACTGCTGTTTGTCCTTCTATCACTTAAATCCTTATTATGTATTCTGGAATCATAGGTCTTAACCTCCTTCTGTGTGACATCTTTTCAAAGTCTGGAAGAATACTATCGATTTGACCCCCTCGGTCTTCTCAAGGCTATACGTATACAGCTCTTTCTCTTTTCATATTTTTTAGTCCCTTAATAATTTTGTTTCTTTCGTCTGCACCTATTCCTGCTTTTCTTTTACTTTTTAAAACTTCTTTAAACAAAATTTAACCTTTAAAACTTTTTAAACTTTTAAAAACATTATCCCCAGGACAGCGCAAAGTTTTCAAAGTGGAAACTAGTTAATGCAGACTCAAGTAGACCTAGTACTTCCCCGGAATTAGAAACTGTACCATCTAATTCTTTTATTGATGCAGCCTAAAATTGTGCTTTCCTTCTTTGCCACTCATCGCACTTCTGAGTCATATTCAATTTGCAGTCAAATACTAGTCTGAATACTTGTGAAAAAGCACTATTATTAATTCAAATTTTCAAGATCTATAGCTATGTATTAATTTGTTGCCTAAGTGGAACCCCCCCCCTCACATTTCTTCTTGTTAAATTGGATTTTATTACTTTCAGCCCATTTCCCTAAGCTGTAAACAGCAATGTCTGCAGCAGGGGTGGGGGTAAATGATAAATGGAGCATCACATAATGCAAGCTTTGTCATTTTAGGATAATGTGATATGATCTGCAAGTATGAGAGCCAGTTGGGTCTAGTGATTGGGGACCAGAAGACTATGAGTTCTGTTGTCATCTTAGGCTTGAAAAACTGGTTGGGTAACCTTGGGCCAGTCACTTGCTCTCAGTCCAATCAGCTAACAGGGTTGTTATTGTGGGCAAAATAAGAGCAGGAAGGAATATTAGGTATATTTGCCACCTTGAGTTATTTATAAACAATAATAACGGTGAGATAAAAACCCCAAAGGTGCTTTTTCAAAAGGCAATTGGACTTTCTTTGTTTTTTCCTTCCAGACATTTTGCTTCTCATCCAAAACACTTCTTCAGTTCTTGGATGAAAAGTGAAACATCTTCAAGGGAAAAAAACAAAGTCCTTTTGAGAAAGCACCTTTGGGACAACCATGACCTGGATGATTGAGAATCTCCATAGGTAGTGACATAAAAATCAAATAAATAAATGAAAGGGACAGAGCTTATATTGCGATGAACCTATGGCCTACCCCTATAAAGACCAATTTTAACTACATTTCTGTCTTCCTGAACATTAGTTATCCCACCCAATTTTGTGACATCTACAAATTGAATAAGCATTCCCTTTACCTCTTCAAGTCATTAAATATATGTTGAGAAGATACAGAACTGAACTTGGTGGCAACCTACTGTACCTGCTACCTCATACCAGTTTAACTGGATTCTATTAAAGAACACTTCTGATATTGATTTGGAATGAATCCTTTTAATGTTCATTTGATTTTATTCTGTAAATCAACTCCTAATCTCTCTTGGGAAGGAAAGTTTCCTTCAACAGGAAAGCATATCATAGACTAGCATCACTCTTCTAAAATTAATTATTGTTTGGACACTTTAGCTTTCCTGATCTGCCAGTAATGTTATTGTGTTAAAAAAACAACACAAAATCTGTTTATATATGTTAAAAATAAAACTTAAGTATTATCCCCAAAGGCAGCCAAATAAATCAGTTATTGAAAATATCATTTGCATATCACACCCTCAAAATATATCTAGAAGCTGGATCTTGACAGTTAAAAAAAAGTCCTCAGGTTAGTCAAGCTCTAAAGGGACGTTAGAAGATTGAAATATTAATTATATTACTTTAATTAGAACCCTACATTGTATACTGTTCCCATCCAAAATATCTTATGGCAATTTCTGGAGAGGCCCCCCCCCCTTCTCTCTCTCACACACAAACAGAATGAATAGCATTTTCTTTATAGAGGGAACATCTTAAAGTCACATCTTTTCACCGTGCTTCCTTACAGGATGAGCACCTTGGTGTCAGTGAGGCTGAGGCCATTGAAATCAATCTAGACACGGGGACAGAAAGCTGAAAAAAAGATCAGTATGCAGTTGATGGGAGATGAATGTAGTGACCATAATTAGCACTCTTTCCCACCATAGCATTCAAAAACAAATAGTTGCACTGTGAATTATGATATATTTCTAATAGGATGCAGACTCTGTGACAATAAGGCGTTCTCCAAGATACAGTTTGCAATAGTTCAGTTTTCTTTTGTGGGGCACTTTGTTCCCAAATGCATGGGCTCCCAGGCAAGTTGAAAAGGTACCCCTCAACTCTCGCCTTCTGGTATCCTCAGGATGATCAGGAAATGAAATGCAAGGAATATTCCCAACCCAGAAAGAATGATTTTGCTTTTGTTTGGTATGTTAGCATGAAGATGAATTCTCACAAAGGTGCTCCCTGTAGTGATCCAAAGAAAATAGAAGAGAAATGTGGAAATCACACCCGGCACATGCAGATTTGATAGTTCCAGCTAAGCAGATTATATTTATACAAAAATATTACACATGATGTTAGATTTTAATTGAATCAGCATATCTGGGGTTTTTTTTTTTTTTTTAGATTTTTCATTGCATATTTATGTGAAATTTCTTTCTCTTTTCTTGTAATTTACAATTCTTTTCCCTTTAGGATAGCAATAGCAATAGCACTTAGACTTATATACCGCTTTACAGTGCTTTACAGCCCTCTCTAAGCGGTTTACAGAGTCAGCATATTGCCCCCAACAATCTGGGTCCTCATTTTACCCACCTCGGAAGGATGGAAGGCTGAGTCAACCTTGAGCCAGTGAGATTTGAACCGCCGAACTGCAGCTAGCAGTCTGCAGTGCTGCAGTGCTGCACTCTAACCACTGCGCCACCTCGGCTCCTAGGATCATCCACCTAGAGTTCCATAAAAGTAAAATGGACAGTTTTATAAATCGAATGAATAAATCTATTTTGGCCTAGGCTTTTTGAAAATCCAAATCAACTTACTCCTTAAATGGTTTTGGTTTATGATACTTAAAATAGCAACCATTAAGTTGGACTTATGCAGTGCTAGAAAGATGCATTGATGTTGCCAAAGTTCATAGCTAATTGGCTCAAGGAAACTTGAACTTGCCCAGCTTGAAAGGATCGGGGCTGCAGTCCAATGACTATTGCTGCATTTTCCTCAAAAGTTCTTCTCTGGTTCCTAATTCAAGCAAGCACTTCTGTAACTCCATCGATCTGTAACAATAGTCTGGAAAATATATCTTGAAAATTGTGGCTTTCAACCTTTCTCATTTCCCAGATAGCATGGGACATATCATTCAAAATGCTGAGTGTTTAATATAAAATTAAAATAAAATTACTTAAAAATTACCTGGTATTTAATACCCTATTGATTTTACACTTTTTTTTACACAATAATAGCCCAATTATTTAGAAATGAATGAAGTATAACTTACATTTAATTAAGAACTGGATATGAGTTAGGAATGGATTGGTGGGAGTAACATAAATGACAAGAAAGTGAAATTACCTTGTGTTGGATGAGGCAAATATTGCTGAAAATCTGAGGCAGCCGCAAGAAAGTTATCTAATACCTAATGGAAATAGAGTGAGGAATGATGATGTAACTTCCCCTATTTAACATCTTCTAGCTATACAAATATCTAATAAAGTGTTGTACAGTTCCTTAGATATCTCTAAGTATATAATAACACTGGATTCCACTGTACACTATAAAAAACAACCTTCTTAGTCTGACTTCCTCCCATAATGGGAAAAGCAACCCTGGATTATATTTTAGTGTTGTAACTATTTCCTTTACCCACTCCTCCCACCAGCAATTAATATGGGCAATAATGCTACAACATATTTCAGTTTTGTACAATTCTTCATCTGAAACACTACTTTCACCTTGTGGACCTGTCAACTCCACATCCTTGCCCTCAGGCCTTTCAGGTAACTGTGGAAAACACTGACCAAAATGAGGCCAGAGGGCTTCCTTAAAGGAATAAAATATAATCTGACCAGCTGCTGAGATAACATTCTCTTTGTGTTTTAATATTGCAGAACTTCAACCAGAAATGTACTATGAATTATACATAGCCTTAATTTGTCTGCGTCTTGAGAAGTCTATAATGCTGGAAAAGTGGAAAGGAAAGTGCCAGCAGCAAAGTGGATGCCCTCAATTACACCAATGATAGGTGTTCTTCTAAAAGAGCTGAAACACCACACTGAAGACAGATACCCAAGAAAAGGTTTAGCTATGTTGTCTATAAGAGTTGATACTGATTATTCATATAATCAACCAGTCAGTCCATTTCAGTTATCTTCTTTATAAGAGAGCTTATACTATTTTTATTTAACCATGCTTGCTTCACTGACAATTTTATCAGGTTACATTTTCTCTTCCTAGATCTGTCAAATGTCACTGACTTTCCTTATGAACCTTGGCTAAATGGAGAATAAGGCATTGTATGTAAATCTCTTTCCATCTCAGTCGGCACTGTAGAAGTCATAAATTACTGCTATTGCTGCTTGCTTAAAAGCCATTATTTCCCAATCTCAATCACATTATATGGAGGAAGTAATTATTGACTGTATTTGTGAGGTACTCCTTTCATGAGGTTTTTGTATTTTGTTTTGCTTTTTGAAAGCAGTAACTTTCAAGAGCAAGAACGCCTGTGTTTGTAATGGTGGGAAATCATATGTCCCCCAAATCACAAATACAAGAAATCAGGAGTCTTTGCCTCCTGGGACCCAATAGACACATTCAGAATTTTTTTCCTACCAGTAGAAACAAGATGGCACCAATACTCAACAATGAATCTTTTCTGCAATGTCTTAAGTCTATGGATCAGACAGCCTTAGAAGCTGTATTTATAACTAAGGTCAAAGGACTAAGATGCTAACTTGATGGCGAAGATCTCACGGGTGCATAACATGGTATTAAAGATGATCTTGAAACTCCAATTCAAGCAGAAAGCAGCAATAGGTTACTTGCAGGAGTAAAATACTCCTAATGCATTATAGCTATTCTACACTCCTTATAATTGGCTGCCTACTCATTCCAGTTCAGTTTAAAATGTTTAGGGTTTACTGTTCTAGACCAGTTTCTCTGAAGTTTATCTTGCATTCAGATTGATATTCTGATCTTTCTGAGAATAGAGAATAACTACTGTTTCAGAGAACAGAAAATGATATCAGCTGAAGAATAATAGGAACACGAGTCAGTTTGGTGTAATGGTTTAAGATATTGGCCCAGCTGGGTGACCTTGGGCCAGTCGCTCTCCCTTAGCCCAAGTCACCTCACAGGTTTGTTATGGGAAAAATAGGAGGAAAGAATATTATGCATGTTTACCTCCTTAAGTTATTTATAAAAAATAGTAAAGCTGGGATAAAAAAGGCCTCATTAAAAAACAAAACAAAACATAGTCTCTTATGTAATCATTTTGCAACTCTTTTCCCAAGGGATATCTGAGGTACCTCTCTACTGATTTATAGAAGACACCCATATACTTAAAAAAAATCCAGTGATCTTTTCAATTACTTAATGACTTCCTTATTTTGTTGATATTCTCGTGAAAGACTCATCTGGATGAATTTAAGGTATTCTCAATCCTGCAGAGAGAGCTCCAAATGATTTCACTGGAGCTACAGGCATCTAAATTTCACAAGAGGGCATGCAAAGAAATGGTGGCCTTTTCCTACTGTTAGAAAACTGCTATTTTCAGCTATAGAGAGAGGTTTGTCTCTCACCAGAGGAAAAAGTGCCTAGACTTTTAATCAGGTAACCTTCTGTTTTGTAAATCAGGAAACCAGCCTTAGAAATATCAAAAGATATCCTGCACCTTTAATATGTCGTTGGACATAATAAGCTGCCACTGAAATCCGTCTTGCACTTTCTCAAGCATTTTCTTCTCCTTCAAAAGAGAAGCTTCTGCTTCTCTATCTTATTTCCTGAGCGCTTGAGAATTCCTTTTGAATGCTTGGGGAATTGGAGAGGGTTGGTGGTGGTAGTGAGGAATTATTGTTAGAAATGGCAGAGAGCTACCATTGCTAGTGTTGTTGTTTTTATTGTACATCTTTCCATCATTCTGAAACCTCTTTGCCTTCCCAATCTGAAAAGGCTCTATTAGAGAAGGAGGGTTTTTTTTTCCATCAAGTCTTCCCTTTGTCTTTAATTGAAGAGTGGAGAGCCAGAGAGGTTGCAATCGCTCACTTAGATAGTGAGATGGGTGATGTATAAATTTGATCACTCAATCAATTATTATTATTACCAAACTTATTTGCTGCCCATCTTATCATTCAATGTGACTCTGAGCAGCTGATCAATAAAATAAAATAAACCTGATGAGAGATGATTATGCAATGAAAGGCAGGGCACTGACCCATTTCCCTGGCCATTGTGATTAAAATAATTGAAGAATTCCACCGCTTCATCTATGAAAGTTTTTTTCCAAAGTTCAGTTCATCAAACTGAATGATAAAACGGCAGGAAAAAATGCAGGGGAATTTTTTTAGCACAACAGTATTAAGAAAATTACAACTCGCTGTGTATTAATTTCATTCCCTTACATGGCCATCTGAATTACTGATAGTTCTTGCTTTACAACCATTCATTTAGTGACCATTCAAAGTTATGGCACTGAAAAATGGGACTTACAACTGACCTTGCACTTACAATTGTCACAGCATCCCCTACAGTTAATTAACAATTAAACAGCAAATTCTGTTCACTGGCTGTAATACTGCTGAAGACCATTATAACACTTTTTTGCTCGAAGTCAAAAGAGTCATTAAACTATACGTACCACTAATAACCACCCAAACCAGAAAAAACAAATTACCCATAACAATAAGGAAGCTTCAATCAAAAAAAAATCTCTTTGGCGAAAAAACAAAACTGGCTACGTAGCTAACTTTAAAAGCTGCTACAAAACCTTATGCTGCCAGATAAAGACAGAATGTACCAATTACCACAGCAAACAAGAGGAAAACCTTCTATGCATGAAATCCATCCGCGCCTTCTATAATTTTGTAAATAACAAACTTAAAGACTCGAGATCCATCCCACCCCTAAAAGGACCTAATGGTAAAGACTGTTATGATGAATGAGGTTGGTTAAAGCCAACCTCATTAACACATTCTTCGGTTCAGTCTTTGTAAACAGCAATGGCTCATGCCCCACATTTCCTAGTCGTACCACAACTAATTGCAATGATCTACTACATATCGATTTTACAGAAGAAAACGTTGAAAAAGCACTACGCAGCCTAAAACCATCTCTATCTATCGGACCTGATGGACTATGTGCCTACTTCTTAAAAAAGCTTTCCACTGCCATAGCTGAACCTCTAAGCACCCAACCTATGTTCACTAGCCACGTTCATCCCTATCTTCAATAAGGGAGACCCCAGCCTAGTTGAAAATTACAGACCAATCTCTTTATGTTGTGTCACCTGCAAAGTCATGGAATCAATCATAAACCAATCCACTACCCTCCACTTAGAGACAAACAATCTATTCTCTAACAAACAATTTGGTTTCAGAAAAAAGTTGTCCTGTAATCTGCAACTCCCACACTGCAAAAACATATGGACTACACAACTCGACCAGGGCAAAGCAATAGACGCAATTTACATAGACTTTTGTAAAGCCTTTGATTCAGTGGTACACGATAAACTACTTCTAAAACTAAAATCTTATGGCATTTCTGGATCCCTGCATAAATGGATAGCTGCGTTCCTGTCAAACAGGGAACAAGTAGTCAAAATAGGGAGCGTTCTATCAAACCCTGCACCTGTTAACAGCGGTGTCCCCCAAGACAGCATTTTAAGACCAACACTCTTTATACTTTACATAAATGACCTTTGCAATCATATTATAAGCAACTGCGTTCTCTTCGCCGATGATGTAAAACTATTTAAATTGGAAAAAAAAAAAAAATCAGAACACAAAATACAAGCTGGGCAGATACAACCTCGTAGACGATCCTCACTCTGTCAAGGACCTTGGAGTACTCATCTCTAATGATCTAAGTGCCAGAGCTCACTGTAACAACATTGCCAAAAAGGCATTAAGAGTTGTTAACATAATCTTGCATAGCTTCTTCTCTGGTAATACTGTACTGCTAACTAGAGCATACAAAACATTTGCTAGACCAATTCTCGAATACAGCTCATCTGTCTGGAACCCGCACTGCATATCGGACATTAATACAATTGAGTGAGTCCAGAGATATTTCACGCGAAGAGTCCTCCACTCCTCTGCTCGCAACAGAATACCTTATGCCACTAGGCTTGAAATTCTGGGCTTAGACAACCTAGAACTATGCCGCCTTCGGTCTGACCTAAGCGTAGTACACAAAATTATCTGCTACAACATCCTACCTGTTAATGATTACTTCAGCTTCAACCGCAACAATACACGAGCACACAATAGATACAAACTTAAAGTGAACCGCTCCAAACTCGATTGCAGAAAATACGACTTCAGCAACAGAGTGATCAATGCCTAGAATGCACTACCTGACTCTGTGGTTTCATCCCCAAACCCCCATAACTTTAACCTTAGACTGTCTACTGTTGACCTCACCCCATTCCTAAGAAGTCTGTAAGGGGCATGCATAAGCGCACCAATGTGCCTACCGTCCCTGTCCTGCTGTCCCCCATTATTCGTATCCATTTCCTGTACTCATAATCATGTTTATACTTATATCTGTTACCTATACTTGGTTGACAAAATAAATAAAATAAAATAAAATAAAATAAAATTGTCTTTGGTGGAGGCTTTGAAGAAGAGACTGGACAGACATTTATCAGAAATAGTATAGGTCTCCTACTTGAGCAGGGGGTTGGACTAGATCAGCGGTCCCCAAGCTTGGCAGCTTGGTGGCCCAGCTGGGGGGGCGGTAACTGGGCCACATGAGCAGCAGGCCGGCGTGCATACACACGCAGCCCTAGTGTGAGTGACGGCTGGCACGCATGTGCGCAGCTTGGCTTGCGCGAGCGATGGGCCGATATGCAGGGCCGATATGCATGCGTGCGAGTGCCCGCTGGCCCACCACTCATGCAAGTTGAGCTGTGCGCGCGTGCTCCAGTCAGCCAGCTGTGCGGCCCAATTCCAAATAGGCCACGGCCCGGTAGTGGGCCACGGCCTGGGGGGTTAGGGTTCCCTGGACTAGATGACTTCCAAAGCCCCTTCCAACTCTGTTATGGTTACTGTCATGTGATCAAATTTTGAGCACTTGGCAACTGGCATGTATTTACGATGGTTAGGAGCATCCCGTGGTCACGTGACCAGCATCTGCGACCTTCCAACAAACAAAGTCAGGAGGGGGAAGCTGAATTATCTTAATGGCCGTGCAATTCTCTTAATAACAGCAGTGATTTGCTTAACGCCTGTGGCAAAAAAGATTGTAAAATCAGGCATGGCTCACTTAATAACCCTATTGTTTAGTAACTGAAATTCTGGCCCCAATTGCGGTAAATCGAGGACTACTTATATTAGACTTTGACTCTGCAAGAGACTACATACTTCATGGCTGGCTATGACTGACCACAATCTGTCTAGAAATCAGTCTCTGTCTCTGTCTCTGTCTCTGTCTGTCTGTCTCTCTCTCTTTCTGACACACATTCTTAAGCCATTTCTGAACCCTCATTCTTTCTAACAGACACACATAAAGCAGCAATAAGAACTTAACATATCTCAAAAGCCAGCCAGAATCAACTGAGTGAAATGTATAGAAGAAGAAGAAAGAAAAAAAAACAATGAAAGTGGTACAATGGTAGCCAGAACCTGAGGTGATAAACTGGTTTGCCTTTTCCTGTCCACATGTACAAAAAAGTAGACAGCATTTGAGGCGCATGTTAGCAAACTGGATGTGGTTCTTGGATGAATGACAGGATGTTGCTCAACAAGATTCACAGCCGCGAGCTAACTCTACCCTGCAAGTCCAATATTTGTAAACCACATTAGTAGCTAATGTAATACATACATGTCCAAGCAAGATGAAATAAACCCTGGGAATTGCACAGAGACCAATCCATTTTTAAAATTACTTCAGTCTGTGGGCCCGTTTTCCCTGAAAAGCTGTTGTTCCTGTACACTCTCTTTTGGCTCAGGGTCAGTCTGGGTTATCCAGAGCAGTGAAACCAGTCTTCACAGTTCCCAGGCAACATTTTCATTGTTCCTGCAGGCTGGAAGTTATGGGAAATTAGTCTAATTCAGGTAGTCCTCAACTTATGACTGTAAATGAGACCAATTTTTCCATTGCTAAGCAAGGTGTAAATTAAGTTATCCCTAAATTTACAACTGGGGTTTTTTTTTTGCCATAGTTGTGAAGCAAATCATGCTGTCACTAAGCGAATCCGGCTTCACCCATTGACTTGCTTGTTGGAAGCCCAGTTGGGAAGGTTATAAATGGGGATCACATGACCCTGGGACACTGCAACTGTTGTAAATACATCCTGGTTTCCATGTGTCTGAATTTTGAACATGGGGATGCTGCAACGGTCACAAGTGTGAGGACAGGTCCTAAGTCACTTTTTTCAGCACTGTTGCAACTTTGAATGGTTTCTAAATGAATGGTTGTAAGCCAAGGACTACATGTACGAGTGGAAGACTGCAGATTTCAAAGACTGCCATTGGTGAAAACAGAATTTAAGAAATAATTTCCATCCATTTTGGAATTGTAATGCTTGATAAGGCTATCTCTTACCCACTGAGAAGCACTGGAAAGGTTTGCTGTAGTCCCAAAATACACAGGGCCAAGATAAACATTAAATTAAAACAATACGATTAATATAACTCCATACATTCAATATTTCTAAAAAAAACCTTGTTAAAAATGTCATCTTTGGCAGGAGGCAGGTGATTCCATTCAAGCTTATTGGGACTCTGTGGCCTCAGATTATGCTCTCTGCTCAAATATTACCCCTTTCCTGTAAGGCACTGTGAAACAGACATCTGTGGGGGGGGGAATTGGGGCTGAGAGGGAAGAGAAGGCAAATTGGAAGGAGTCTTCCTGTGATTGAAGATGGTTGAAAAACCACATCTGACCAAAGAAGAAAAGCTGAGAGAGATGCGACAGATAGATGGACAATGTTCAGGTTCCAAAGAACAGCAAAATATTTGACACCTCATCTGGAGATAATATATGAGGGCACCTTCTAGTGACCTTGTATTTGGTTTTAATGGTCATTAGACAACCTGTGGTCCATTGGGTCATCATTTCAGAGATGTTTCCTTATCTAAACAGAGAAACAGAATGACCAAGGCTGGGCAAAAAAATCAATGAGAGTGGGAGCAATTCCCTCCCTCCCTCCTTCCCTCCCTCCTTCCTTCCCTCCCTCCCTCCCTCCCTCCCTCCCTCTTTATTCCCCTGCCTCTGCCCTTTTCCTTCCTTCCTTCCTTCCTTCCTTCCTTCCTTCCTTCCTTCCTTCCTTCCTTCCTTCCTTCCTTCCCAGAAGGGATCCTCTCTTTCTCTCTCCTTCCTTCCTTCCTTCTGAAAAATCCTTGCCAAGAATATTGCTGGGATTTCTCCAGGCAGTCACCAGGAGTCAACACTGATTGGAAAGCACATACACACATGGGGAGATAGAGATAATATGTATATACAAAACATATCATATAAGCACCAGAAAACAACTCAGTTTTCCCATAACATCTGCACTGACTGGGGAAAAAAAAGGTATTTCCTTTATATCTGGCAGACTGTAACTCCCATTATGCCAAGCCAATAGACTTCTGCTGGTCATAAGCCAAGACATTGGAGAAATTAAGTGGAGAATGAGTAATAATCATGTAATTATTTGAAGAGAACTTAAGAGATAACAGTTTTGGCCTGTTTTGTTAAGTACCAATTTTAGCTCTTAAAAACTCAAGTTGAGCACAACTCCAAACAAGCCTCCGGTGTTAGATATTAACTGCAAATGGTACTTACTAGAATGTCTAATCAAGTACCTAATTACAATTGATTTATTTCATCATTCTCACATAATTTCATTTTTTTGAAAAGAAAATACAATAAACACAGGAAAGATCAAGGGAGTGGGTGAGCTCATCATCATAAGATTCTATGGAGAAACCTTTTTTTTACAGCAAACTATTTACTGAGAAGTAAGCTTCTTGCTTATTCCTAGTAAATACATTACAGTCTTAATTACCTTTTACCCAATTATGTTTTCTAGAAAGGAAACATACAGCATAAGGAAGTAATTTCTCCAAAGAACAGTGTGCTCCCTTAAAACCTGTTGTTAAACTATAATATTATTCTATGTAGCACATACTTATTTAGCTGTTTCATTGTTGTCAATAGGAATAGTTCCATACTGTAATAGTAGCAAAGGCCGTTTGCTTTTTCTTCTTTAGAAGTATTCCAACTTTAACACAAAAAGGTCAAATAAATGCTTATTTTGTGTTTGTTTTGTTTTTGTTACCAGGCTTGATCAACATATTTCGGTGCTTACATAAAGAGCCATCAACTATGGAATGGAACTGTAGATCAAACTCTGCTGTTGCCCCCAGTTCCTGGGTGGTATTGTATTTGACTATTTGATTTACTGTTATTGGTAGTTTGGATGACATGCAGACTAGCCTCTTATGGTTCTGTGCCATGAATCTTTGCAGACAAGAGAGACCGTGTGCTTGTAGAAAAACTCTAGCCTAAGTGAACAGATATCCAACATCTGAAAGAACAAAGCTGTAATCCTAAATACATACTCAGCAAATAGCTTCCCTATCATGAAGGGTCTGTTTCTACTCACAAACAGCTCTGGATATAATATTTGTGCAAACATCGCACTGTGTAGTCCCAAAGAGAGGAAAATGTCATTTATGTGGGTCTAAAATTCAGCTCCTTCCTGCTATTTCAGATTGGATTAATTATTGAGGTGATCAACATACTGCATTTCTATATTCAAACCAGTCTTATCCAACTTCCAGAAATGCCAGTCTGCACAACCAATTCTGTGAATGGCAACCCCAACATTCAGTTTAAGTAAAACTGAACTTTAACCTAATAGTTCAAAGAGCCCAGAGATAGTCTGGGTTCATATAAGGAAGATGGATTAATATAATTGATTTTATAGTTCCAAAGTTATAGTTTATAATTTTGATTTATTTTGTAAACTGGAGTTAGATCATGGTGTAACATGCTGGTGAGTGAGAATTCAGTTATAGGTTGATTTCCATAAAATCACTGAGGTTTAGTTTCACAACTAATGAGTCCTAATTATTCAATTAGCTTTTAAGCCTGGTCCATGTACTACTGAAAATATATGTGAGTCATTCTCCTGTGGTTAGGCTTCATCATACTAGTATGGGAGAATACTATAACAGAAGTATGAAGTAATGTATTTTAATTACTTGTCCTTGTTGTCTACAGACTGTAGGCCTTAGACACAACGAATTCCTGGGAAAAGAAGATAACTTGTCTTTTGTAGAATGTGCTAGTGGCCTTGACTTTGAAGCTGTCTAAATAGACGATAAAATGATATGTGTGGAAACATTCTAATCGGTCTTCCCTATGTTATCTTTTATTATTATTAATTAACTTTTTACTGTCAGCATTTTGTGCAATTATTATAAGAGGTTACAAGGTTCAAATTACAAATGCAGACATATTGTCTAAAACTGAAATAAATAATACAATTCAGAATAATGCTATATATGCAGAAAATAAAATATTAAGGAATCTAGATCTTATAATTAATTCACAGGATTATAAAACTAGTTTGTGAATAAAAAAACTAAAATGCTTTACTTACTAAATATTACACTGGTAAACAAGTATATGCGCACATACTATATGCATGTATGTTTATAAACCTTGTTATGGTTGATTCTTCGTGAAATATAACAAGACTAAAAACATGAAATATGAAAGCCATTTTTTAAAAAACCAAGTTGTATATTAATGGGGTCCTAAAAGTTAAAGGAGAAGCAAAGGCAGCTAGAAGAAATTGTTCAACTCTCCTAGAGATGTTAGAGTACCTGACAACACTAAGAAGCAAATGATTTTGTCCTCAGAACTACTAAGACTACTATTAATAGCAGAGTCATAAGTGCATGTTTCTATAGAAAGGACATCTAAGAAACACATGAGCTATAAATAGGAAACCTTTTCCTATTAGAAAAGGTTACTAGAAGGATATTATTATCTATTTAATATTATCTAACCAGTGCATTGCTATAAGGCTGACAATTGCTGAGCATTTTCTTTAACCTGATTTAAAGTTTTGCCCTTTGCAATTTGGGAGGGAAAGTACAATAATAACCACTTTTTCAGAGCAAACCTTCCCATGACCTGGAGGAACATGAACCTATACCTTGTCTTGAAAAGACACTTAGAGGAGTAAGTTAGTAGTAGTCCTCAGCTGATGTTCAATGCCAGGCAGGTGATCAGCTGACATGCTGGTACTTTCAGGAATGGAATTTATTTAACAGTAAACCAAGTAAGTGACAATCTGCTGCATGTTACATTTCCTAACCAAAGTAGGTTATCTTGCCCTATGCAATGTTACTACCTACGCAAAGAAGTAAGAGTCAGGTAGACATGAAGTTTAAATAGCATGAATGTAAAGCAGTATCTCATCAAGTTTTGAAATCTGACACATAGAAAAATAGGCTTGGGAAATATAGGAAGAGGGGGAGAGGGGGGCAGGAGAGAACACTTTAAATACACAATCAGGTTTTTATTTTATTTTAATGCCCCACGTTATCTAAGCGAATATTTTAATAACAGAAAATTTTGATCAATTTTATCTGATTTTATCTGCTTATCTTCTTTTTATGGTAGCCCGTTGCCCTTAAGCGCAACATAAATATTTGTAAAAATTGTTGCCATTCTCCTTTCGCATTGCCAGTAAGGTTCGGTTCTGGTGGTGGCCCCAGATAATTCATTAAAAAAAGAAAAAAGAAACGAGACTGTCATTACTCAGTGAAAGCTAAAATGGGCACTATTTTCTAATGGCTGCCGGGTAAATGCTGCAATTAGCTTTCTAGTCTGCTGTTGACCTTCTGTGGCTGAATGTGGTCGACTCATCTTATCTTCTTCTAAATATTTACCAGAGGGGTTTTTTTTGGGGGGGGGGCTGTGTGTGTCAAACATGAGTTCATTATTAGAGCGCAGAATTCATCTTTATTTCTGATAGGATGTGTTATTTATTTAGGAAGAAGAAGATTCATACCGTGGGTAAATTCCACTATTCAACATTGGGAACAATCCGTTTATTCATACCGACAGGAAGGAAGGAAGAGGAGGGTTATTACAATTTAAAATTCACTACAGCTTAGCTGGAGATGAATCCACTCATCTGTTGAATTTAGAGGATAGGCAGTTCCTCACTGCAGCCTTGTCTCTCATGCTGCTCCTGGCTGTTTCTTATGCCATCTTTAAATATTGTAGTCAGTATTGTAGTGGATTGGGAATAGGGTTGGGTTGGTCAGGTAAGTACGGGATGTCCTTGGGAAAAGAGACAAGTAAACATGGTGTGTACATTCCATTATTCTGTTTAATCAATCTGAGATTTCCTGGACCTGGTTTTCCTGATGTGATGATTCCTCACCCAAACTATGACCTTGTAGATGACCCTCACTCTGTCAAGGACCTTGGAGTTCTCATCTCAAACGATCTAAGCGCCAGAGCTCACTGTATCAGCATTGCCAAAAAGGCATTAAGAGTTGTCAACCTAATCTTGCGAAGCTTCTTCTCCGGTAATATTGTACTGCAAACTAGGGCATTCAAAACCTTTGCTAGACCAATTCTTGAATACAGCTCATCTGCCTGGAATCCGCACTGTATATCGGACATTAACACAATTGAGCGAGTCCAGAGGTATTTCACGAGAAGAGTACTCCACTCCTCTGCTTGCACTAAAATACCTTATGCCACCAGGCTTGAAATTTTGGGCTTGGACAACCTAGAACTACGCCGCCTACGGTCCGACCTAAACGTAGCACACAAAATTATCCGCTATAACGTACTACCTGTTAATGACTACTTCAGCTTCAACCGCAATAATACACAAGCACACAATAGATACAAACTCAAGGTAAACCGCTCCAAACTCGATTGCAGAAAATACGACTTCAGCAACAGAGTGGTCAATGCCTGGAATGCACTACCTGACTCTGTGGTTTCTTCCCCAAACCCCCAAAACTTTAACCTTAGACTGTCTACTGTTGACCTTACCCCATTCCTAAGAGGTCTGTAAGGGGCGTGCATAAGCGCACCAGCGTGCCTACTGTTCCTGTCCTACTGTCTCCATTTTTTTTCCCGTACCCATTTACTATGTTCATATTTATGTTTATACTATACCTGTTATCTTGTACATGTTTGACAAACGAAATAAATAAAAAATAAATCATCCCAACTAATCTGGTGTAATTGGTAGGAATGCTTTTCTAGAATATTTTCACCATCATAAATAGCCTTTAGTTTCCTGTATCCCTTAATCTGTACTCGATTCCATTATACAATGATTATACGGTATATCCATTATCCATTTTTTGGGGATATGTGTCTTTTATTCTTGCAATACATTTATTTGTGATTTTTTTTGTAACTGATTGTAATCCTGAAAGGTGGAAAATATGTGTTTATATGAGTGCACACTTAATCGTTGATCAATAACAGAAAATTTCAGTTCACATCCTGAAACTGGAAAGGCTATGAAAATGCTGTGGCATCAAGAGTTGTGTTTTAAGAATTATGAGTGGAGGAACGAGGAAAGGAAGAGAATCTGAAGCATTTTTGCTGACTCCTGTTTTAAAGGGTATCAAATTACTGATAATATAAGGAGACACGTTGACTTAAGTGGCATAGATAAATGTTTTAGCAATATGCAGGATTTAAAACCTATCGAGAGACGATTTTACCAAGAAAGAATGATTATTACTTAGGGACACTTTTCACTGTATTTCTGCTTTTTCAGCAATTTCCTTTTTCCATTCATATTCTCTCTATGTGTGTCAATCCTTGGAGAATCTAGTCAACTTTTCCTTGAATACATCTCATGTTTTTATGCATATAAGGCTTCCCGATAAGAAGGTATTACTATTGCTATTATTATTATGGTTGGTTGCAATCACCCCAACCTGGGATAGGCAGATATTGTTGTTTGATGGTTAAAAGGTATCGTTGTAGGATATAAGCTGTTCCAAGTCAAGCTGCCTTTTGCAATTGACTGATTCCCATCCAAATCAATTCACTGCAGGATGAAAGCCTCTTTGTTGAAGGTTATGGATCATAATCTACCATGCTGGTTTGCAGATAGATTTTTTTTTGGACTTTCCAGTCCGAAAGTAAGTAGCCCAAGGTCACCCATCATATACAGTAATGGTAAAGATTTGAAAACATATGTACCATGGATCATGACCCAGGAATCTTTGCCAGAAAAATTATAAATGGTATTCAGTTAAGTGGAAAAACTGTAATTCTTCTATCTAACCCAGAAAATGATTTGTGAAATGTGTAATGTACATAAAGGCCCAGAGAGCTTTTAGCCTTATGGCCATCTATTCTTCACTAACTATTTCATAATCCATGATACCATAAAGTAATCATTCAAATAAGCTCATGAGGAAAGTAATGCTGTGCTCTTACAGCCTGGGACAGGCCATCTATCAGCAGCAGAGAACAAGTGGACCAGATTTCTAATTTTATTCATTTTTATTTGAAAATGAGCACATCTGTTAAGAATCTGAGCACATATATAGCATGTGGGCAGTGAACTTGAGGCTTTTCCACTGTATCCAACTAATCAGACTTCTGAGAGAATGGTGAGTCTTTCCAACACGCATCTGCTTGTAAACTGGCTTATCTCAAAAAGGTGACACAATCACAGGAATGTCAGAGTTTGTTTTGTCAGTAAAAAGCATTGTTGTGCAGAGTGACACTTCCTTTGCAAGGAAGCTGCAATATCTCCTTGAAAACGGCAGCATCAACTTATGCTTGGAAGCAAACGTTTGGAGCGATCTCTAAAATGGCTGCCATGGTTGCTATAGTCAGTCACATAACATTGATTAAGAAGACAAGTAGGAGAGGTTTGACATCCACTAGCTCTCCCCTCAGACGATCTCTAGTATCTTTCTCTCTCTTTCTCAGGGCTAATGGGCCTATGTCCAAACAAAGCACTTGCCTGAAGCCATTCAATATTATTATTTTCTAAAGAATCCCTCTAGGCACTTTTGTAAATAAAATGATGCTGGAGGCTGGAGCTTTGTTTTGTAGCATGGCGTCTTCCCAGATTATTATTATTTAATTAAAAAAAATCTTCTAAAAATTTAATCTGGTGATGCAGTGAACCTGGCAGGCACCAAGGGTGGTGTCCACAAGCCCATGTTGTTTACCCCAAAACTATATAAAATATTATCTTGACATGTAGGATAAACAATTGTATCACAAGGCAACATAAAAAGTCTTTTTTTTATATAGCTTTCTCAATTAAGCTTTTTATTTTTTGCATCTTTGATGTTTTGATTTCCTTCAGAATCAAACAACCTGGTCACAAAAGCATTAGCTATTTCATCATACTGAGTTTATTGCTGTGATTTCCTCTGCCCAAAAATATGATGTAGAAATGTTGCGGAATCTTCCAATGATGTTTTTTTTCTTGTGGAATCCTTGGTGTTCTCTGAGCTCAGTTGTATTCTTGTAGATGTTTCATTATCCATCCTGGTAACATCTTCAGTGCTGAAGAGAGTGGGGTTTGCTCTCTGGTATATACTGTCCATGTTGGTGTCAGTGTTGTATTTTTCTTGCTAGTTCCTTGATTAGGCTGTTGTTTATTGTTTCCCTGAGTTGGTATTTGATTGGAGTATTGTTATGGCTTGATTGCTTCATGTTAATCCTCATGTTAATCCCCGCTTATCTGAGTGTCGATTGCTGGTAAGGAGATATTTTGGTCTTTTTGTTTCCTTTTTAGCTTTTTCATTGTCTCTTTTGAATGGTGTGTAAATATTGTTTATTTCTGGGTGTCTATTGATGGCTGATTTATGAGTGCCAAGCTTCCAATAGTTCCTTAATGGTTTTTGAACTTAGCTGGGTCTAGAATGCTCACAGTTTCCCAGTTGGAAGTATGGTTGAATCTGTCCATGTGAGATTAAGGGGTTTTTATTGTGTCTGCTGACTGCTAGTTGGTGTTCATGAATGCACTCTGCTTGTTTTGAGCTGTCTGTCCTACACAGTGACTGTTACAATTCTTTCACAGTATGTTATAGATTTTTCTTGTTTTTCCTTCTTGAGCTATTGGATCTTTTGCTTTATTTAATTTTTGAAGGACTTTAGTTAGTTTGTGTCCTAGGGTGATACCATGTGGTAGTAGTCTGTTGGTTATTTCTGAGGTGTTTTGGATGTCTAATTGTATTATTCTTTTCATAGTTTGTGTTGGTTATGCTGGAGTGGTTTGAATAATCAGGCACTTTTGGATAAAGATGCATGGGTATCCATTTTGTTGGAAGATATATAGGCTGTCTATTTCCTTTTTTCTGGTGTTCAGAGTTGCTGCAGTGTTTTTGTGCTCAAATATTCTAAATAATGTTCTTACATAAGGGCGCTTGTGGAAGGTTGGATTGTTAGCTTGGAAGTGGAACACTTGGCTAGTGGAACACTGGTTTATAATAAACTTTCTAATTTGCTGCCATTTCCTCTCCTGATGAGGTCATCAGGAGAGAATGGTATATTGTAGTTTTCTTCTTCCTTTGTGAATTTTATTCCTTTGAAGGTGTTGTTATTTCATGGGTCTTTTCTAGTTGTTCTTTTTCTGTTATGACAAAGGTGTCAACTACACTTTAACTTCCCAGAGGCTGGTGGGAGGAGCTGCTAAAGAGCCGAGGTGGCGCAGTGGTTAGAGTGCAGTACTGCAGGCTACTTCAGCTGACTGCTAGCTGCAGTTCGGCGGTTCAAATCTCACCGGCTTAAGGTTGACTCAGCCTTCCATCCTTCCGAGGTGGGTAAAATGAGGACCCAGATTGTTGGGGGCAATATGCTGACTCTGTGAACCGCTT
The DNA here is from genome assembly GCA_003457575.1 of Thermophis baileyi. Taxonomy (NCBI): domain Eukaryota; kingdom Metazoa; phylum Chordata; class Lepidosauria; order Squamata; family Dipsadidae; genus Thermophis; species Thermophis baileyi. Next base: position 4,437,295 of record QLTV01001177.1, on the reverse strand, counting down.
AGAGAGGGCTGTAAAGCACCCCCCATTAGATTTTAACTTCCCAGAGGCTGGTGGGAGGAGCTGCTGCCTGTGAGTGGAGGAGACTGAGAGGAGAAAGGTAGATTCAAACTGCCCCCATTACATTTTAATGCTGCTGCCTGTGAGTGGAAGAGACTGAGAGGGAATACAGAGCCGAGGTGGCACAGTGGTTAGAGTGCAGTACTGCAGGCTACTTCAGCTGACTGCTAGCTGCAGTTCGGCGGTTCAAATCTCACCGGCTCAAGGTTGACCCAGCCTTCCATCCTTCCGAGGTGGGTAAAATGAGGACCCAGATTGTTGGGGGCAATATGCTGACTCTGTGAACCGCTTAGAGAGGGCTGTAAAGCACTATGAAGCGGTATATAAGTCTAAGTGCTATTGCTATTGCTATAAAGGTAGTGGCCCGCGCGCCATTAGGCACGCGAATCATATAACTACAAACCAAAAATAGCAATAATACATTCAGGGTTAGTGCGCTTGAGATTGTGATTTTATTTTATTTCAAAATGACTGGCTTAGTTCAGTGTAATACTTGTTTTTCAGTTGTGTTTCGAAGTACTCTTTTCAAATTTGGATACTGTCCTTTTTGTAAACAAATTACTAGTCTACGTGGACAGATTACCTATCTAGAATCTCTAATCTGTGCTCTCCAAGCAGAAATTAGGTGCCCAATTCAGCCATTGCACTCTATTGAGCTGCTGCGCTATCAGCCCCCTCTACCACAAAGATCCTGCAGGAGAAGGGCAGTATGGACAACCGTGGGATCTGGCAGGGTGAGAGCTGTGAACCAGAAACACAAAGCTTTTGCTGTGTCCCAGCATAACAGATACGATGCCCTTGCTGACCTTAATAGGGACACTAAAGTGACAGGTCAAGGTAGTTGTGATAATGATAACTCAAATAAGCAGGGGATTGTGGTCCGAGATGAAGAACTTACTTTGGAAAGGGGAAAGTGTGAATCAGGTATTACACAACAGTTACACAAGAGCAGCAAGGTATCCAAAAAGAGAAGAGATTTCCTGGATAAACATTTAAACTGAACAGCGGGGACAGAGAATTAATTGATACATTTCTGTCCCCAGCAATCTAAAATTAATAGGGTTATCAGTGCATGCAACATAGATGTGTGTGCGGGTAAGATTATCAGCCCTGCTGTCAAGCAAAACCAAGCATTAAATAGTGAGTGCCATACCATGTGCATTAATCAAACAGGCGGCAAGAAAGTAGGGGCAGTCAGACACAACACAGGTTATGTAGACAGTAAACACAGGGTCAATCAAAATGGACTCAAATGTCTATACACCAATGCACAGAGTATGAGGAATAAACAGGGTGAATTAGAAATTCAAGTAAATGAGGGAAGATATGATATTGTTGCCATTACGGAAACTTGGTGGGATGAAACCGACAAATGGAATATACAGCTAGAGGGATTTAAATTATTTAAAAGAAATAGACCAAATAAAAGAGGAGGTGGAATTGCACTATATATAAGAAATAACTACATCTCTACAGAAATAGAGCACAACAATAATGAAAATTATCTTGAATGAATTTGGGTCAATATTAAAGGGGGGGGATGACATTGCCATAGGTCTATACTATAGGCCACCCAACCAAACAGAGGAAATAGATGAACTTTTTGTTAGTCAGCTAACTAAGGTATGTAGGAAACACATCACATTAGTAATGGGGGATTTTAACTACCCTGACATCAACTGGGAGAAAAACTCTGCACCAAGTGGAAGATCCAACAGGTTCCTAACAAAACTA
>QLTV01001177.1:4412391-4433459 GCA_003457575.1 Thermophis baileyi | reverse complement strand
GCCTAAGCAGGGGGTTGGACTAGAAGACCTCCAAGGTCCCTTCCAACTCTGTTATTCTATTCTATTCTATTCTATTCTATTCTATTCTATTCTATTCTATTCTATTCTATTCTATTCTATTCTATTCTATTCTATTCTATTCTATTCTATTCTATTCTNGCCTAAGCAGGGGGTTGGACTAGAAGACCTCCAAGGTCCCTTCCAACTCTGTTATTCTATTCTATTCTATTCTATTCTATTCTATTCTATTCTATTCTATTCTATTCTATTCTATTCTATTCTATTCTATTCTATTCTATTCTATTCTATTCTACATACTGGATTCATACTTTTGGTGGTATGCCTGGGAGTACTATAATTTTTACATCTTGCGTTAGTCTCTGGTGTGAGTACTGAAAGTAGTGATCCCATGGTTGTTCCTCTGATTTGTTGGTATATTTGTCCATCAAACTGAAAGTAGGTAGTAAGGCAGAGGTAAAAGTCTGTAGAGATTCTCAGTCATTCAGGTCATGGTTGTCCCAAAGGTTCTTTTTCATGAGGCAACTGGACTTTCTTGTTTTTTCTTTTGAAGACATTTCGCTTCTCATCCAATAAGCTTCTTCAGCTCTGACAGGATCCTGTGAGAGCTGAAGAAGCTTCTTGGATGAGAAGCGAAATGTCTTCAAAAGAAAAAACAAGAAAGTCCAGTTGCCTCATGAAAAAACACCTTTGGGATAAGGCAGAGGTAGATGTAGTTCATGGTTCTGGGTACAGGTAGTCCTCGATTTATAACAGTTCATTTAGTGACCATTCAAAGTTACAATGACACTAAAAATGACTTATTACCATTTTTCACACTTATGACATTTGTAGCAGTCCCATGATCATGTGATCAAAACTGGTATCTGGTTCATACTTATGGCCATTGCTGTGTCCCAAGGTCATGTGATCCCCTTTTACAACTTTTTGACAAGCAAAGTCAATAGGGAAGCCATATTCACTTAACAACCTTGTTACTAACTTATCAACTGCAGTGATTCACTTAAGAACTGTGGCAAGAAAGGTTGTAAAATGGGGCAAAACTCACTTTACAAATGTCTTGCTTAACAATGTAAATTTCATTTAGCTACTCATATTGGTTTCTCTGGGTCCTTTTGTGAAAGAGCATCCTTGACTATTAGTGAAGAAGCTAAGTCACCCCTCCCCAAGTTGGAGCCAAACTCCACTGTATCATCTGAAACATCATGTCTGAACTAGTATCCAAGAGAGGCAGATGAGTTTTAAGATAAAAAGCCAAATATCCTCTAAAAAAATAAAATTACTGTGTTTCTTGGCCATGAATGGAAGATACCAGATGGTTTTGGATGCATATTAAACAGAAGACAAGTTCTCTTGGCATATTGAAATTTGTTCAGAGACTGTGTTTATATTTTTAACATGCTTTCTTTGGAGGCAAAATTTGCCCATATTCTTCAGGTTTTTCATAAAAAAGAAAACACAGATCAGAACATTTTCTTTAGGGAAAAAAAAAGTTCCTAAGACCCATTTCTCTGAAAACAAAGACCATTGTGCACAGCTCCATAAATTTAGTTCCTGGAAATTCACAGAACTGGTATCACTTAGAATGCAGTGACGGTTTGGTTAACTTCTAACACTTCACTGAAACTATAGCCCTTCAGTTTTCATATAAGCCAGTCTTATATGAAAGATCCTGCTGTGAGAAACCATGTGTAACCCATGCCAAAATGTAGTTCAGATACATTTTTTTCTAAAACAGTAACAACATGCCACATAAAAACCTTAACAAAACGATTTGTTGTTTAATTAAGGAAACAAACTGTTGCACGAATTGGATATGGCTAGTCTAGAAAAAAGGACTAGGGGTGACATGATAGCAGTGTTTCAATATTTGAGGGGCTGCCACAAAAAAGAGGGGGTCAAATTATTTCCCAAAGTACCAGCCCCAGGGCAAGAAACAATGGATGGAAACTAATCAAGGAGAGAAGCAACCTAGAATTAAGAAGAAACTTCCTAACAGAACAATTAACCAGTGGAACGGCTTGCCTTCAGAAGTTGCGGGTGCTTCATCACTGGAAGAGACTGGACAGCCACTTGTCTAAAATGGTATAAAGTCTCCTGCTTGAGCAGGAGGTTTGACTAGATGACCTCCAAGATACCTTTGAACTCTGCTGTAACTACCTAACAATCCTAACAAAGCTCCAATATTTCCAGGGCCTACTAATGTCAGAGTAGTTTGACGAAAATACAGGAAGAGCAGTATCTAAAGGAAAACAACTCTGGCTATTGTAAGCTTGAAAACTAGTTTAAATATGAAGAGCATTCAGGAGAAATAGCAAGCCTGCAAAATAGCATAGGATCTAGTGGATTCCAATCCTATCTGGCCTCACCCTTTTTCAATCACAATAGCTTAAGAAGGTGGGTATTTTCTAGGGTTGTTAATTTCCAGTCCTAAAAACAACTGATCTTGGAGGGCAGTTGACATCTGAGATTGAATTCTTGACCTTTGACCTTGGTGAATGGGAAGCAGCATATGTGTTTCTTGTACCTTTAAGCAGGGGTGGGTTCCTCCCGGTTCGGACCGGTTCTCCCGAACTGGTAGCGGCTTACTGGTGATGTCACGATGATGTTACCGAACTGGATCGGTCGGTGCTGGTCCGTGGGGGCCGCCATCTTTTTTTTATTTATTTTTATTTTTTAATTTTTATTTATTTTTTTATTTTTTATTTTCTTCTGAGCATGCGCAGAAGCCGACTTCCGGCACTGTGCATGCGGTCGCCATCTTTTTTTCGGGGTTTTTTTCCCCTGATTTTTTGTTACTGCGCATGCACATGCGCACGCGCGCCCATGAGGCGCGCCCACGGGGCGCGTGAGGGAGCGAACCGGCAGCAAGGTAAGTTGGAACCCACCCCTGCCTTTAAGGATAATGTGTATGCAAGTTCATACCTCAGATGTTAATTGGAAAGAAATGAGGGCAGCAAAGGAAGACTTGCAAAAAATTATTTGTGCTTATTTTTTAATTATTTTCCCATCCTTAATATTATATGAATTTTCTCATTTACTGAGATAATTGCTGAAGCTTTTTTTCTGGCGCTTTCTCCATCATAATGATGAAGGTTGGCAATTAGCAATCAGGACTTCTTATTATTACCTGGCAAGCATTATACGTCATTGTTCCCTGATGTAGATTGTTATGTTTCCAATTCTTGCCATCAAGTGTTTTTCTACTGTTTAAATTTTTTATTATCTATAAACTGCCTAGAATTGCTTCAACAAATAACATTGCAATATGCTTGCTCCAGAATATTTACTTGAATCTTTATTTGCTATTATGTTAGTGACTCTCTCTCTTATTTTTTTTAAATCTGGGAATTCTGAAAAAGAGTTGTATAGAAATTAAACTATCAATATATGCCTGTTAACTTGATAAAAATAAAATTGGTAAGATAGAATATTAAATATATTTCTGACAGTTTCTGATCTTCTACTGGGTGCAAAATATGTATTTCAATATATTAGTGATGAGCCATCAAGTGCATTTAAAATAATTTCTACTTCTGTTTCTGAAGTTATTGCTATTTCTGTCTCTGCCTGTATTTTTTTAGGAGTGATGTCACACTTTATCTCTTCACAGATTTATCATATGGAATATTTTCTTTTCTCTTTAGCAGCTAATTTTTCTCAGTGCAGCATATTCTTCTTATTTGTATAGTTTTGCAGCTGGACTTCTTTCTTCTTTGAAGATTTTATAGCAGTGGATTTGAATTTCTTTTAGCCATTAAATTCACAACTCAGTTGGATGCTACTGCATCTAAAGTAGGACATTTTGTATACACAACCATGACCATTATCAATTCGTCATTGCATAATACATTCCTGTAGTAGAATATGTTGCATGCCCAAGGAGAGCTTTTTAAATTTGTTTCTGCAGATACTGTACTGCTGTATTTTGAAATTTTGCATAAAACTAAGTTTAAAACAAAAACAACAGAAACCCCACCTGTCTTTACAAAAATTGTGGACTGTTTCTTAAAATGACAGTGACAGTCCCAACAAGATATAATATGTAACTCTCTTGGTAAGTGAAATTCTTGAGTAGTATGGGCACACATATTTTAAACAACCTATATTAAAACTAATGAACTCTCTCTCCACAGATAAAGACACATGGAATCATTATTATGAGCCACATGAGGCGCAGTGGTTAGAGTACAGTACTGCAGGCTACTTCTGCCGACTGCTGGCTGCCTGCAATTTGGCAGTTCAAATCTCACCAGGCTCAAAGGTTGACTCAGCCCTCCATCCTTCCGAGGTGGGTAAAATGAAGACCCAAATTGTTGGGGGAAATATGCTGACTCTGTAAACCGCTTAGAGAGGGCTGTAAAGTACTGTGAAGCGGTATATAAGTCTAAGTGCTATTGCTATTATTCTACAACAGCTCAATATATTTTAATGGTTTTTCAACTTTCCTTTTTCTGTTTATTGCATGTATAACTATTTAGCTTTGTAATACAGGTAGTGCTTGACTTACAACAGTTCATTGGTGACTGTTGGAAGTTATAATTGCACTGAAAAAAGTCACTTAGGACCATTTTTCACATGACTGTTGCAGCATCCCAATAGTCACCTGATCAGACGCTTGCCAACTGACTCATATTGATGACAGTTGAAGTGTCCTAGGGTCACGTGATCACCTTTTGCGACCTTCTGACAAGCAAAGTCCATGGGGAAGCCAGATTGACTTAACAACCGTGTTACTAACTTAACTGCAATGATTTACTTCACAACTGTGGCAAGAAAGGTCGTAAAATGGGGGCAAAATTCACTTAACAAATGTCTAACTTAGCAACAGAAATTTTGGGTTCAATTGTGGTCGTAAGTTGAGGACTACCTGTAAATCTGTTTTTTTTTCTTCTTTTGCAATGTTTCAACTAGTCTATTGTTTCATTAAATTGAAATGCCAAACATGTACGTATTTTGAACTCTCTTTATTGACATTGTCCATCTTCTCACAACACTAAAACTCTTTAATTGCCTGCATTTTCTCTCACGCTATTGTGCTAAATAAGCTTTCAGCATTATCTTTATAGGTGGATGACAAGATAGTCAAAGCTTCATTTTGTTATATCCTTTGGCCTACCTTCATTTTTTTAAAAATATCATCCTACATTGACCACTGAAGGCCAAATTACAAATAATAAAATTTACATCTGGGTAAAGATGGTGCGTTTTCAGGAGGCAACTGGACTTTCTTATTTTTTCTTTCTTCTTTGAAGACTTTTCGCTTCTCATCCAAGAAGCTTCTTTGGCTCTAACTGGATGGTGGGGAATGGAAGGATTTATACTCCTTGCAGACAGCTGGTCATTTGCATTCTTTTAGAGGGTTGTTGAAGCACTTGGAGGTTTATCTGTGTCCTCAGGGTCACCTGAGTAGTAAACCTCCAAGTGGTCTTAATGACTTGCTAAAAGGATGCAAATGTCCAGCTGTCTGCAAGGAGTATAAATCCTTCCATTCCCCACCATCCAATCAGAGCTGAAGAAGCTTCTTGGATGAGAAATATAATGTCTTCAAAGAAGAAAGAAAAAACAAGAAAGTCCAGTTGCTTCCTGAAAAATTACCTTTGGGACAACCATGACCTGGAGGACTGAGAATCTCCATAAATCAAAAGAAAAGAGACCTTAGCTATTAATGAATCAAAAACTATTCATATTAGTCTTCCAGTTCCAAAGCATTCCTTCTTGTTTGAATTTGATGCAGTGCACAGCTCAAATCTAAAGGGCAATACTGTATACAATTTATATTGTGTTTGTTTAACAAGAACCCACACCTCTATTCAAAACTACAAGAATGTCAGCTGTCAGTTAGATAAATAATTTCTAAATGACAGAGGCTTCAGAGAACTGAGTAGCACTGTTAAAAGTCAAGCCAAAATAAACTCCACTTATTTAACCCTAATTTTACACTGATGGTACAATAATACAGTTCTGAAGATGAAAAATAAACTTTTTTTTAAAAAAACCCCTGAGGATATAGATTAACAATGGCTTATATCTGGGAACAGCTTAAGGAAATAGAGTAAACCAAATAATTATAAGGGAAGTAAAAATATATTTTGAAAACTTCTGTTTAGACTATGATAAATGAGCATATTTTAAAATCTATTTGCAGAGAAGAAAGAGGAAAAAAAAATCAATGTTGAGCAAGCATGGTACACACAATAATAAATAAAGCTAGGGAGAAAAAACATTTATTTGATTTTTTTAATTGCACATTGCACTTCCCAAACTAATCGGCAACTTAAAAATCTGGATAGATCAACATTACAATTATAATCTAGCTCATTATAGAAAAAGTATGGACAAAAATGCAAATAGTAATTTATTAAAGTTGTATGTTGCCCGACTCTGAATGACTCTGGATGGCTCACAACAAGCAAACAAAGAAATAACAAAATATGCTCTCACACTTAAATACAGCTCATTGTACGAGTTACAACAGTTCATTTAATGACGGTTCAAAGTTATAATAGCACTGAGAAAAGTGACTTATGACCGTTTTTTACACTTTCAACTGTTGCAACTTCCCCATGATCACGTGATCAAAATTTGGATGCTTGGCAATTGACTTGTATTTGTGACAGTTGCAGTGTCCCACTGTCATGTGATCACCTTTTGTGACCTTCTGACAAACAAAGTCAATAGCGTAGCCAGATTCACTTAACAACCCTGTTACTAACTTAACAACTGTAGTGTTAAGTGAAGTTGTGACAAGAAAGGTCATAAAAAGGGACAAAATTCACTTAACAACTATCTCACTTAGCAACAGAAATTTTGGGCTCAATTATGGTTGTAAGTCGAGGACTACCTGTTATATAAGTGAACAGAACATACCGGTATATGATACAGAGATGAGCTTGCACCAAGAATTGCATAATGCCATTTGGTGATGGACTCAGAAGTGTATCTTCTCAGCATTATGCCTTCCCATTGGAAAACTTTCTCTCCATTTCATCTCTGTCCTCAGTCTTTGAGATGTCTACATAACAGAATAACAGAGTTGGAAGGGACCTCTTCTTCTAGTCCACCCCCCTGCTCAGGGAGAAAAAACTATACCATTTCAGACAAATGGTTCTTCTTAAAAACTTCCAGTGTTGGAGCATTCACAATTTCTGGAGGCAAGTTGTTCCACTGATTAATTGTTCTAATTGTCAGGAAATTTCTCCTTAGTTCTAAGTTGCTTCTCTCCTTGATTAGTTTCCACCCATTGCTTCTTGTTCTACCCTCAGGTGCTTTGGAGAATAGTTTGACTCCCTCTTCTTTGTGGCAACCCCTGAGATATTGGAACACTGCTATCATGTCTCCCCTAGTCCTCCTTTTCATTAAACTAGACATACCCAGTTCCTGCAACCATTCTTCGTATGTTTTAGCCTCCAGTCCCCTAATTATCTTTGTTGCTCTTCTCTGCACTCTTTCTAGAGTTTCAACATCCTTTTTGCATCGTGGTGACCAAAACTGAATGCAGTATTCCAAGTGTGGCCTTACCAAGGCATTATAAAGTGGTATGAACACTTTATGTGATCTTGATTCTACCCCTCTGTTAATGCAGCCTAGAACCATGTTGGCTTTTTTGGCAGCTGCAGCACACTGTAGGCTCATATTTAAGTGATTGTCCACTAGAACTCCAAGATCCCTCTCACAGTTACTACTATTGAGCCAGGTACCACCTATACCATGCCTGTGCAGTTGGTTTTTCTTGCCTAAATGTAGAACCTTACTTTTTTCACCAGTGAATTTCATTTTGTTAGACAGCGCCCAATGTTCAACTCTGTCAAGATCCTTCTGTATCTTAAGCCTATCTTCTGGAGTGTTGGCTAGTTGTGCCAGCTTGGTGTCATCTACAAATTTGACAGGTTCCCTATCTATCTGCTCATCTAAATCATATATAAAGATATTGAAGAGTACTGGGCCTAAGACAGAGCTTGGGGTACCCCACTGCATACTTCCCTCCAGGTAGATGCAGTTCCATTCATGATTACACATTGAAGATTACACATTTACATCTCAATTCCAAATATAAGAGTTCAATCAGATTTCCAGAAACCTCTATGGAATGAAGGACCCTAGTTTAGGTTGCATAGGCATCGGCAGGGAAATATTATTTCTTCCCCAGATTGAATATCCGTAACCCCCCCTTTTTTTTACTGAATTCAGCCCCTGATCTCCCCAGCTAAAGTCCTTCCAACATGTTTTGAAGCCGGCTGTGTGTTTACCTCCGCTCCTTCAACCTTAGCATGTGGAGAACAAGCAGAGACCATGAACTAGACATTCATCATCCTTCCAGTGGATCCACAGAACAGTGTAAAAATGGTAATTTAAGAGCTATTAGAGTTCCTGAAGTCACACAAATCCTCTCATACCCACTGTACACAAGAAAGGGAAAAACAAACAATGAGTTCTCCCTCCCCTGTGTTTTCAGTACATGCTGTGTCAATTTGTCTGCCTGATTTTTAAAAAAAGAAGAAGAAGAAGGAATGGAAAGTTTTTTGACCTAAGACATCATTCCTTTTGGCATGTTGTACTGAAAGTGGTTATAGTAGTGATGATTTGTATTGTTGTGGCCGGTGTTTTTCCCATAGCTGTAACCCTGTTGCAGAGCGTAAAGCTTCTATGTAGGGAGACAGAGTAATGGCTTAACTAGGTGGTTCTCAACCTTTTCTTCACCATGCCGCCCACCCCTTTAAATCCCTTTTGTGGCCACGGATCATGGCCACGGACCACCAAGACTTAACTCAAGATTTAAATCATAACATTTCTTCAAGTCCTCATGGACCACCGGTGATGACATTGCTGCCCCCCCCCAGCAGTCCACGTACCACAGGTTGAGAAACGAGACCTTAACCGAGAGCCACAGTGGCACAGTGGTTAGAATGCAGTACTGCAGGCTACTTCTGCTGACTGCCGGCTGTCGGCAGTTTGATTCTCACCAGGCTCAACGTTGATTCAGCCTTCCATCCTTCCGAGGTAGGTAAAATGAGGACTCAGATTGTTGGGGGCAATATGCTGACTCTGTAAACCCCTTAGAGAAGGCTGTAAAGCACTGCAAAGCGGTATATAAGTCTAAGTGCTATTGCTATTAACTTATTCTTAACTTCTGGGACAAGGTAAGTTTGGGTCCTGCTACTTACGTAAATAGGGCAAACCCAGTAGCTTTTTACACGAAGTTTGAAAGTGATTAAGTAGGAAGCAGAGGAAGACTGAAAAATTGGGGAAATTGCAAAACCGGGGAAATGGTCTCAAATGCAACTGAATTTCACAGATGCAGTTTGCAAAAATGGAAGCTTTACTATGGGAACTCTGCGGAGAGCTAGAAGGAAATCATCTCAGCTATCCAAGGAAGGAAGAAGAAGATCTCAGCAAAATGGATTCCGGGTTACACAAGCCCAAATGTCACATGCGTACAGTATGATGGTTAAGGAATGTGCCTGAGAAACTGAAGCATCGTCACAAGTTAAGGATGCCTGTACTAGCTGAGTGGGTAGATAGATTGATAGTTAAGCAAGGTAGCTCCTTATATTCATGTATGTGGTGAAAACAGTTTTATGGGAATAAAATAGGTGGAGAAGTAGACTAATGTACAGGTAGTCCTTGGCTTACAACAGTTTATTTAGTAACCGTTCGAAGTTACAATGGCACTGAAAAAAGTGACTGATGACCGTTTTTCACACTTAAGACCATTTGCAACATCCCCATGGTCACATGATCAAAATTCAGATGCTTGGCAACTGGCTCATATTTATGACGGTTGCAATTTCCCTGAGTCATGTGATCCCCTTTTATGACATTCTGACAGGCAAAGTTAATGAGGAAACCAGATTCACCTAACAACCCTGTTATTAATTTAATACCTGCAGCGATTCACTCAACAACTATGGCAAGAAAAATTGTAAAATGGAGGAAAGCTCACTTAACAAATATCTCACTTAGCAACAGAAATTTGGGGCTCAATTGTGGTCGTAAGTTGAGGACTACCTGTATGCTTGATAAAAAAGATGGTAAAAGGGGAGGTCAGGCTCCAAACTAAGACCTGGGATTTGTGAATGGAGGAGGAGGATATATTATACCGGCACCAAATAAAGCACATCTTATCCTACAAGAAATAAGATGTCATTGCTTGATAATAATAAAAAAAAAAAACGAGGAGAGGAGATACAGATGCTGACGAAATTATTGACTTTTTCCCCCCTTTGCCCTGGAAATCAATCAACTTTTGCAGTTTTAGCACATTGCCCTAATCTTCCTTTTTTCAAGTTCAGTTCCCTTCTCGGGTTGCTTTCTAAAGTGGGGAAGTCACGGTGACCTGCCTTTTCAAGCTGGATTGAATCCTTGAAGGAGTGCTCTGAAGCCAAGGACTAGCCGCAGTTATTTATGTAAACAGTTTAGGAGAACAGCACAAAAGGGATGGGGGGGGGATGAGGAGACAAAAAGAGAAAAATGTTCTTTGTGGTGTCTTTGCTGCTTCGGTGAACAAAGCAGTATGTTTGGATTTGCTTCACTATGCGTCATTGGGCCTCCTGCGAGAAAGTCTGGTCTCCCTTTACATGCACACTCAACAGGAAGCAGACTCAGAAAAAGCTTGAAAACTTACAGGCTTGTAGTATTTACAGGGTATGGCCAGTTTGTATCCCTTAATGCAATGGTGTCAAACTCATGTCATCATGGTGGCATCACGTGATGTATCGGGACTTTTCCCCCCTTCGCTAAACAGGGCTTGGGTGTGGCCAGCGCGTGATGCATCCGGCCCACGGGCCAGGAGTTTGACAACCCTGCCTTAATGAATATCAGGTCTGATGTCAGCAACTGGTATCTCCAGTAAATTGTGATGGTCCCAGTTGCCCTGCTAAGATCTTCTGATGATGGTTGTCCAGTCTGCTATGCCAGCTCCTCCATTTGAAGCAGAACAGAGATTTAGCTACATATTTAGGTGCTTCTGGTTTAGTGTCACACTGGGAAACTGCAACTGGCAGGCCTTTTAGATGCTACCAACATAGGATGGCACCTATGGAGGACATAGGATATCCACAAATCTAATTGCACTGATATATGATCTGCATTGTTAACTCAGAGATACTTATGAACCTGCTTGGGTCAAAATGCCTGGATGGCTATATTGTTGTACATTTAGAAGCTGAAATAGTGGGTTTCTGAATTTCCATGGAGCTTGATACAAGGACGGCTGCTGCTGATCCATTGATGAGGAAAAGCAGACATAGCAAATAAATTTGAAATGGAGCTGACACCAGAATTGTAAATAAACCAGTAACAGAATAACAGAGTTGAAAGGGACTAGAAGAGGTCTAATATCACTCTATAAAGACTTAGTAAAACCACATCTAGAAATCTGCATCCAGTTTTGGTCACTACACTATAAAAAAAGATGTTGAGACTCAAGAAAAAGTGCAGAGAAGAGCAACCAGGATGATTAGGGGACTGGACACTAAAACATATGAAGAACGGTTACAGGAACTGGGCATGGCTAGTGAAGAGAAGGACCAGGGGAGACATGATAGCAGTGTTCCAATATTTGAGGGGCTGCCACAGAGAGGAAGGATCAAGTTATTTTCCAAGGCACCCGAAGGCCAGACAAGGAATAATGGATGGAAACTGATCAAGGAGAGATTCAACCTAGAAATAAGGAGAAATTTTCTGACAGTGAGAAAATTCAACCAATGGAACAGCTTGCCTTCGGAAGTTGTGGGAGCTTCATCACTGGAGGCTTTCAAGAAGAGATTGGACTGCCATTTGTCAGAAATGGTGTAGGATCTCCTGCTTGGGCGGAGGGTTGGACTAGATGACCTACAAGGTCCCTTCCAACTCTGTTAATCTGTAATCTGTAATTTTGGCAGATGGAGTTGCTGCTCCTTCATTTGCTGCTGATCTTCTTCATCTCTTTTTTTACAATGGGATGTTCTCATTATCAGGTCCCTCCTAAATTGCTGCTGGGGATGAGAAAGTCTTTGGGGATCCATCAACACTAAACTCACACCAAATGCATGACCTGCTTTTTCAGAAACTGAAAAAGTGGTGTAGGGTCTCCTGCTTTTTCGGGGTCCCTTCCAATTCTGTTAATCTGTTAAATTTGTCTTCTAGTCCACTCCCCTGCTCAAGCACGAAACCTTATACAGAGTGACATACAGAGTGATGCCAATACTATGAGATGGCCACTGAAGAGAGGTTAGAACTATCCCTTTGCTGATGGCATTTTTCTGCATCCACACCAAAAGTACATCTCTAGACATTTCCATGGGCTGAAATCTAATTTCATCTCTGTTAATTGCCTAGCAAGTGTTAGATCCCAAAGTGGGTTATTCCCTGGGATATGGGCATTACAATACAGCTGTGCAATGGAAGTAGCTTTGAGTCGGTAAGATTTAGATTTAAAGCTCCTTCATTCTCTAGTTTTCTTCTCATAATACATTTCCCCTTCATCCCACCTCTGGACTTCCTCTGCTCTCAGATTTGTTTGCCCCACTGGAACCAATTTGTAGGCGAACGAGGAAGAGGTTAGAGAACTGGATAAATAAGAAAAGGGAGAACCCATTCCTGCTCCTACTTCCACTCTGGCTGATGTCAGCTAACGTGCTTTTGGAAGTTTTACTCTCCTGATAATGATTTCACAGGCTGAAAGTCACTTCATAGACTTCACAGGCTGAAACATCAAATTTCACTCAAAATTCTATACATTGGAGTTCTGGTTTTAAGCTCTCTGATAGGGATACTTGGGAAAATGCTTTACCATGCACTGAACAGGGTATTATACGTGGAGGCGGTGAGCAGTTCACTTTCAGCAAAAGTCTTCCTTGAGTTGTAAGTGTACATTGCTAGAGAGTCAATTCCAGCTTATTTTGGTGAGAATATTCTTCACAAGTGGTGTACTTGTGTGACGAGCTTAATACTGGAGCTGTGAACTCATCAGGGATGGTAATTTGCAATTTTTGATTCATAGAAGAAAAGAAGTGACCCAGTTATCCTGACTTTATATCATCCCCTGAAATATCGTTCAAATGACACGTGAAGGAAGAAAGACTTTACATGTAAGACTATCCATAGCTTCCACGCTACTCAGAACTTTGCATTAATCTATGGAGATTCTGCAGAGAATCGTGCTGTAGGCACAAGTTCATTAGAGCTACAATATCTTGGCAGGGGCAGTTATTATGAAGAGCACTCCCATGGTGTTAATAACATCTGAATGGGACTTCAGAATCTGGAGATATGTGGAAGGTGATATATGCCACCTCAGTTCCCACAATATAATGTCCTGATTCTCTACAGCAGGGGTGTCAAACTCAATTTCATTGAGGGCCGCATCAGGGTTGTGTTTGACCTTGGGGGTCCGGGTAGGCGTGACCAGGGTGGGCGTGGCCAGCTTGACATCACTCATAGAGGCTCCGTTTCCAGCCACGACGGCCTCCTGCAGCCCTCTGCAAGTGAAAACAGAGCCCCGGCTCCGTTTTCACTGGCAGAGGGCTGCAGGAGGCCGTCGTGGCTGGAAACGGAGCCCAGGAGGCATGCGTGTTTCCTCCCAAGCTCCGTTTTCACTGGCAGAGGCACCGCGGGCCGGTCCTTCGCTGTTTCCAGGGCGGGCCCATGGGCCAGATCTAAGCACTCTGTGGGCTGAATCCGGCCCGCGGGTCTTCAGTTTGACACTCCTGCTCTACAGCTTTGAATTCATATTTTTAAATAATTTTTTTGAAGTGTGCCAAAGTTAAAAGTTTATTACAGTCAATTTGAATATGTATCATCTCATAGTCCTATTACGTTTAGGATTTTACTTCCATAGCCTTGGTTACGTTAGGTTCTTTGTTGCTGCATTACTTTAAGAAAATAGTTATTATATTTGAAATATTTCATATTAAATTTATAATGGTTCATGGTGCATTTGTAAAACGCAGTGCATCATTTGATGATATGAAAAAAGCTTCATAACTTTTAGTTTGAAATCTTGATGATAATGATTGCTTATTATTTTATTATCCTAATTCACAGGACTAGGGAATAAAGTGTTATGAGGCACATTGCTCTTAGAAGCTCTGGGAAGATAGTTGGGCATGAAAAATATTACCATTTCTTCTTATTAGCATCCTCAATGGCTTTTCTAAGAAATAATATATATTTTTTTAAAAAGTGTGGATATTGCTCACTATTATTCAAAATGAGTTCTCAGTAATTGCGTTCCTTCCTGCTTTCTTGTAAAGGGTTATATCCGGGCCAATGCAGTAATTCTTTCTCGCTGAGAATTCAAACTGCACTCAAGAAGTCTCAAAGGAGTTGACTTGAGAAAAAACTTTATTATAGACTCTCTGCAGCCCTAGTGGCAAAGACCAGCTTCTGCAGAGACTAACTATCTAGCCATGTGTGTCTCTTTGCAGGTGCCCAAATCTCAACGTTTAACTCCTGAGCATCTTTCTCTGGTTCTTCCCTTGAGTAGGTTGATTGCTGCTGGGTTGTTGATGGCCCTTGCTCTGTGTCTATAGTACAATAGTCTCGGATTCCAGGCTCCTTATTTCCACCTTGCAAGCTTCTGCCATCACACTTGTACACACTTGGGAACGTTTAATCTTTACATATAAAAAGAAGCCATTTATTGAATAATCCAGGACTCTGGAACCACATGCAGCTCACGAGATTAACTCATGTAAAAGCACATTGTCAACATTTGGGGGCAAATTACTAAATAACGAAGATGCATTTTTCACACCAATTTTCAAACTCACAAAAAGGCACGTGTTAAGGCCCAAATAATCTTGCTACATTTCTTTTTGTGTGTGTGTGTGGTGGGGGATTGTTGGTTCATTTG
Source organism: Thermophis baileyi (assembly GCA_003457575.1). Taxonomy (NCBI): domain Eukaryota; kingdom Metazoa; phylum Chordata; class Lepidosauria; order Squamata; family Dipsadidae; genus Thermophis; species Thermophis baileyi. Next base: position 4,418,605 of record QLTV01001177.1, on the reverse strand, counting down.
ATTATCGTTATCCTACCTTCCCTCTAGAATCTTAAAATATATTCATAACACCCAGGGTTGGGTTCTAACTTACCTCGCTACCGGTTCGCTTTCTCCCGCGCCGCTGCGCACGCATGCGCAGTGCCAAAAATTTGCAAATTTTTTTTTAAAAAGAAGCCAAAAACAAGATGGCGGTGCATGCACAGTGCCAAGGACTCGGCTTCTGCACATGTGCTGAAGAAAAAAAAAAGCAAAAAATTCAAAAAAAAAATCCCCCCAAAAAAATTTCCCAAAAAAAAGATGGCGGCGTCCACGGACCGGCACCGACAGAACCGGCTCCGTGATGTCACCAGCGGTTTGCTACCGGTTCTATGGAACTGGTGCGAACCAGGAGGAACCCACCTCTGATAATACCCCTCCTCAACTTATTCCCATAATAAACAGTTTGTAGAATGAAACTGGCTAAATGCCATCCAGTAAGGGTGGTGTTTGTTTATTCATTGCTACATGCGAACCCAAGGTGTTTTTTTTAAAAAATCCTAAGAAAAAAACCTAAGATAAAATACAGTCACGTAAAGTCTGTAAATAGCTGTGTATATACATAGACGCACATTTGAAATACTACACACAAAAACATTCTGCCTCCACCATTTTACCTCTCCCTCTTCTTCCCTTTCTTCTTTCTCCTTCTTTGTATCTTCACAAACTACAATAGCAACTATTCAGAACCCAGAAAAGGAATAACAAAACATTAAGCCAAAGAAATGGAAGATTTGCAATAAGAAAAATAAAAGATCCCAGCATGCTCATATGTTCTGAACGATCTGCAATATTCGTGAAGCATCTTCACATTGCAGTTAAGGGAATGTATGGATGAATTCTTAATAAAATTAAGGAGGGATATACTAGTCGATCAGTTTTACTTGTACTCATGCCAGATGCAACATTCTTTATTAATGGTAAGGATAGTACCAGTCAATCATGGCATAGTTTGGCCACTTTCAAACAAGTACAACAAAAGTTCATTTTTCTTCTAAAACATGCTGAACAATATTCTATCCAAGGTAGAATCCAGAGACTATTTTGCCAACAAACATACTCTCATGAGGCAAACTAGAAGGAATATGCAGGATATATATTCAACCATTCAGGACGTATATCAGAATGAATGATAAAGGTAGTCCTTGTTTAGTGACCACAAATAGAGCTGGCAACTAGGTTCTGGTCATTAGGTGAAATTGTGCATATGATTTTCAGCTTTCCTTTGCTTTACCGTGCAGGCCTGTCAAACTGGCGGCCCGCAGGCCGGATGCGTCATGTGCAGGCCACGCCCACCCCGGCTCCGCAAAGGCAAAAAATGTTGTGATATGTCACGATATGTTATATGATGCGATTGAGTTTGACACCCATGCTTTACAGACCTGTAAAGATTGTAAGTGGAAAGAATTGGTTGCAAAGTTACTTTGTCATCGCCATTGTAATTGCAAACAGTTTCTGTATGAGGCTGTTGCTAAAAGAGGAATACCTGTATTGCTAACCCCAGAGTAATGAACTTCTTAGGTTCGGCTAAGTTCAGGCACATAATAGCCTCTTGACACTGAATTGTGCCTAATAGTCAAAGTAGGCAATGCAACACGAGCAGCGGTGGGTTGCTCCCTGTTTGGCCCGGTTCTTAGAACTGGTAGCGGCGGCGACGAGAGGCTCCGCCCACCCACCTGGGATGCTTCTGCGCATGCGCAGAAGCGTCACACAGGCACACAAGCGCGCACGCAAACCGGTAGCAACGGGTTTTAGAACCCACTACTGAACACGAGCTATATAAGTCTGCAATTTCTAATAGTTTGTGGAGCCTTTGCACTGTCTACCAGCCAAATCAGTCCAAGGGAAGAATTATCATGGTGGTTAAACTTTAAAGATTTTTTTTTTAAAAATGTTGAAGGCTTTTTCCTGAAATAGTAAAAGCTAACAAATGAGTTGCAGTTGTTAAAATATAAATGCCACACTGGTAAAGTTTTTGGACCCAAAGATACCAAGTCATTTTATTCTTTCCAGATTGTCCATTTTTGCCTGGAAGTAACTTTAGTGATTATTGTTGTTCCTGTTGCAGTTGTACTTTCCATACAACTACCTACAGTTCTGGTGTCATTTAAGAAATGGAACTGCTACTTCTGAATAGGTAGATAAAATACAGCGTTGGACACCATCAGCATACTGATGGCACCTCACTTCAGACTATCAGAACACAGAATAACAGAATTGGAAGGGACCTTCGGGGTATTCTAGTCTAACCCCCTGCTCAAGCTGGAGACCCCATACCATTCCAGACTAATGGCTGTCCAATCTCTTCTTAAAAACTTCCACTGTTGAAGCACCCACAATTTCTGAGGGCAAGTCGTTCCACTGATTAATTGTTCTAACTATCAGGAAATTTCTCCTTCGTTCTAGGTTGGATCTCTCCTTGATAAGTTTTCCATGTGTTACTTCTTGTGCTGCCTTCCGGTGCTTTTGGAGAATAGGTTGACAACCTCTTCGTTCATACTGATTGGTGTAGAATCTGATTGAAAAAGATTTTTGTATTTATTGGGTTTTTATTGTTGTATCAGCAAATAAGAAAATGGAAGATGAATTGGTCTTAATTGGAGCTACTGAGATAGACAAGAAAATCATGGATAATAACTAGCAGATTCAGAACAATAAGATCAATTTTAAGGTTGTCATTAGGGTCTTTTTTCTCCCTTCTCTTCCATAAGGAATTGATTTCAAAAATCTCTTAATTAAGTACAATCATATCTGTGGTTTGAATGTCTAAGATCAGCATTTACTTTGGGTACATCCATAATTTAATAAATAAAATCACTACAGTATGGTCTCAGAGAATGTATCTTCTAAGTGAGTAAACTTGATTAAAATGTGCACACACAAAACATTCCTGCAGTGTTACAACTTAAAAACTTGGTTGATTCAACATGGCAAGAGAAACAGGAGATTTTATTCTGTGCTCAATATTTGCAGGCAAAAGGAACTGTATCTTTATATCAGAAATGTACTTTATAGATTAAGCTGGCTTGAGTGGAGCAAGCTGTGTAATCTTTTTTAGAAGGATGTTATATTGCAGATTGCAGAAGATGCAGAAAAGCTAACTGGATCAGTTCTTCTTTAAATAATTATTTTATTTATTTGTCTAGTTAGCTTATACATACATACATACATACATACCGGTACATACATACATACATACATACATACATTATATAATGAAAGAGTAATTGGCCATAGTATGACATAGAATATTGAACAAGATTGGGTCTTTGCCTGATCAAGCCAAACTCTTATGTTCTCTATGGTCTGTTAAAGGTTTGCATGAAATATTGCATTTGCTTAAACTGAAACATGGATTCAGCCACTTGAACTGACAACCTTCATAACCATTTTCTCATTGCATTGGGGCCTCAATAGAGTATGTCATTCAGATTTATCAGGAAATTTAAAGTCATCTGTACAAGGAGATTGCATTTGGCAATTCTTTCTAACCAACTGCATTAGTCCCAACAATATTTTCTCCCTTGCCACCAGAGCCAATAGCAGAGGCCAATGCCAAACTTTGCCATTCTCTGGAGCCTTTTAGTCATTATTGCTGTGCTCCCCATGTGCCCATTCAAGCAGGCAAACTATGTTGAGGATGGGAAGAATTGCCTCTCCATCTGACTTGTAGTCTCTTTCTGGTGGTTGCATGGGTTGAGTGCAGAGGAAGAAGGCACGTGAATGGATACATTGCCTTGGAGAGGAGGTGGGCAGCCCACTGGTGGCATCTTGTTCAGCAGTCTTCTTAGTGTGACCCATGTGGCTCAGATAGAGAAACTGGGAAAGATCTCTGCCCAGATAGATTTTTTTTCATCATATTTCCATTGTTAATTGCAGTGCTTACAGTTTCTGTACCATGAGGCATGGCTACATTGAGCAATGAGTTATCAAAGTAAAAACATAATATTAAACATAGAATATTGTGGTACTTCTAGCAACTTTGTTCTGCTGACTAGCTTTTAGCTTGCTGACGAGATAGACTTACTTGTTGGCTTTGAACATCCAAAAGTGATTTGTTGAAATCAGAACTAAGGTCAGAGTGCCGGGTGCCAGTGTTGGTGGTCAATTTAATCTCTTTCAGAATAATGCCTGGAATTTTCTGTAGAATCATCAAAAAGTAAATTAAATTTGTTGTAATTAGCGTTGTCCTATCAAACAGCACATTTTCTCCTACATAAACTATGCAAAAGTACTATCTTTTTTAGATAAACCCACAATCGTTTTTTTAAGTTGTATTCATTAAACAAAGAATTTTCTTTTTTTATCAGTCTCATTGGGCTTCCAGGGCAGGTCATGCCGCACATAAATGACGTGCTAAAACAAAGTGCATCTCAGGTAATAATATTTAAAACTCCAGAACTCCAAGCAAATAGAAAGCCTAGAAGCCGGTGTGATATAAGTAATGTTTTGACTCAAGATTGCTGGATTCAAATCATAATGCCTTTGCTGAACCACTTTCAGTCTAAATTAAATTATGAAGATTATTGTGAAGGTATGGAGGATTTTGTTGAATAATGTCCTTGAAGCCCTATCATAATATTTCTCAACTTTAGCAACCTTAAGATATGTGGACTTAAACTCCCAGAATTTTCCAGCCAACATAGCTAGCTGGAAGTTGAAGTCCACATATCTTAAAGTTGACAAGATTGAGAAACATTGTCCTATCAGAAGCACTTCTACCTGAGTCTTCAACTGAAAAGTTTTTCAAAGTACCTTACCTACCATCCATAAAAGAAGGCTATGTTTAGGCTTAAATTTATGTTTCCAAGAATGAAAGCACAGGAATATCAAAGTATTTTTTGCAAATCTCAAAAGGATGCATGGGAAATCCTAGCTATTTTGCTGAAGGGCCAAGGAGAAATTGGAGTTACAGGGCATACAGAACATCATAAATGCTTGTTAAGGTTCAGCAGGCACTGGAAAGTGTTTAGAGCAGACATGTTGAACCCGCATGCGGCCTTGGAGAGCTAAATAATGCAGTCCCACAAGATTTAAACTTTTAACATTATTATGTCATTTCTAGCGATAGTTACTATATTATATAGTATATAATGTAGTATATAGGAGCCTGGGTGGCACGGTGGTTAAAGTGCAATATTGCAGGGAAAACTCTGCCCACAGCCTGGAGTTCAATCTTGAGGGGGCTCAAGGTTGACTTAGCCTTCCATCTTTCTGAGATCGGTAAAATGAGGACCCAGATTGTTGGGGTCATTATGCAAATAATGCTTACATTTTAATCTACCCAGAGAGTGCTGTAAAACTCTATGGGATGGTATATACGTCTACGTGCTATTGCTATTAAATATTTATATGTAGGCTAAGACAGTTCCTCTTCCCTCAATGCAGTCCAAGCAAGCCAAAAGGCTGGACATGCCTGGCTTAAAGTCTTCCAAATTTTGTAAGATGTAGCTGAGCATAACTCTTTGTTAAAGAACCTAAATAGCTTCCTATCCCAGTAGACACGCTTACTGAAATGAGATTACTTACAGATGACTTCTGACGCCTACAGTTGTTTTCCCCTATAAAATTTTCATATTTTAAAACTGGACTGGATAGCTTGTGAACCAAGATATCTAGCATATCTTGATTAATACCTATGAACTATAGCCTGCCAAAAGTTTAACAATTTTCCTGCCTCTTCTGTTGTGGGAAGAAAACCAAAATAGAAAAGTTACACCATTGTACATTTGCCTAAAGAAAAACAAGAAAATTGTGGGTAGGTGGAATTCTGCAGTGTGATGGAAATCCTGATTGTGCACGTTGTGAAAAGGTTTTGGACAAGTGCTTCAATATGTTCTTGGGAAAAAAATGGTATGGTTGTTTTAGGAAGCCAAGTTATTAAAGCTAATATGATTCTAAAAGCAGTAGCACCATTTTTTCAGATGCTCATGGAAGTTGAAAAAGTTTGGGTTGCTTTAATGAATAGCAAAGATATGCCATGATGCTATGAAGTCGAAAGCACTTCTGAAACATGCATAGTCCTATTATATTTCAGAAAATTATAAATGGAATTCAGGTAGACTTGTAAAATACTGGAGTTCCTAGATTTTACCCAAGTGAAATTAAAGTGATACAAACTTTTTTCCTTCTCAAATAAACATTGGCAGAATTTTAAGGCAAATACAAGTACATTTTCTTTTCTAGACAATGAGAG
>QLTV01001177.1:4393398-4405207 GCA_003457575.1 Thermophis baileyi | reverse complement strand
AGCCCAGAAGTATTTCATGAGAAGAGTACTCCACTCCTCTGCTCACAACAGAATACCTTATGCCACCAGGCTTGAAATTTTGGGACTAGACAATTTAGAACTAAGCTGGCTTCAGTCTGATTTAAGCATAGTACACAAAATTATCTGTTACAACGTCCTACCTGTCAATGAGTTCAAATGCTTCAACCAAAACAATACAAGAGCACACAATAGATACAAACTTAAAGTGAACCACTCCAAACTTGATTGCAGAAAATACGATTTCAGCAACAGAGTGATCAATGCCTGCCTTTTATACTCGGCTGTCAAGTCGACAGCCAATCGTAGGCTTGGATGTTCCCACTTCTAGAGCAGCCCCTTGTGGTCATGTAATACATTACACCCCTTTCCGCTGAGAGTAGCGCATGCGTACTCCTGTAAGTACGCAGGTCTCCGCCGGACCCGGCCCGATCTTCTGGGCTCCAGCGGGGCGTGTCCTCCGGCTGCATCAGCCAACTCGGAACCAGGTAAGTCGTCCCCCTCATCACTTTCCACACCCCTTGTTTCAGCTTCCCCCGCATAGGATTGCTCACTCATGGCATAACATTTCTAGGGGCACTAATAGTTAGCGGCTGCGGATTATGAGCATTGTCCCCTACCATGTCTCTCCCAGTAGACTGTTCCTGAGCTTGTGTGGCTTGACTCCACCTGCCCCTTAGCTGATCCACATGGCGGTGCCAAACTCGACCATCTTCTAGGGCCACAGTATAGGAGCATGGCCCGTTGACCCTCACTACAGTGCCAGGGACCCACAAGGGATGCTTGGCATAATTCCGCGCATACACCTGTCCTCCCACACCAAAAGAATGGGGATTACTGTATGAATTGAGAGGCGTCTCTGGTACGTACTGGGGATGTAAACTATCCAGGGCAGTGCGCAGTCGTCGTCCCATTAGAAGTTCGGCCGGGGTTTTATTAGTGGCCACGCATGGAGTTGAATGTTGGGTTAAGAGGAGTTCATCTAGTTTAACCTGCCAATTCCCTGGGCCCTAGGGTGTCCTTCATAGACCGCACCATGCGTTCAGCCATGCCGTTGCTCGAAGGATGCCAAGGGGCCGTGAGCCCATGCCTAATACCTCACCCCGCAAGATATCCTTCGAATGCAGAAGAGGTAAACTGGGGCCCATTATCGGAAATGAGTACATCCGGGTACCTGTGGGTGGCAAACATGGTGGAGAGACTTTTAATCACAGCTTTGGTCATGGTGGAAGGCATAAGCCTCTCCTCCAGCTACCTGGAGAAAGCGTCCACCACGACCAGAAACATTTGGCCACCCACCGGCCCTGCAAAATCAATGTGTAATTGGGACCACGGGGCGGCAGGAACTTCCCACACGCGAGGCGGGGACTTCGGGGGCGAAGCTCTAATAATTTGGCAAGGATTACAGGTAGCGACCAACCCCTCTATTTCTTTATCTAACCCCGGCCACCACATGTAACTGCGGGACAAAGCCTTCATTCGCACCACCCCCGGGTGCCCCCTATGTAACGTTCCCAGGACAGACTTTCGCAGGAAGGGGGGAATAACCACCCTGTTTCCCCATAATACACAACCCCTTAACATAGAGAGTTCCAGCTGTTGGAGCTTAAAGGGAAGCAATTCCTGTGGCGGCTTCTCAGAGGGCCTACCCCGTAAAATTAACATAGAGACTTGTCGCAAAACTCTCTCCCTAGAAGTTTTGTGGGCGATGTCCAGTGCTGTCAGTGGCAGTTGGAGTTCGTCGATGGCAAGGATGGTCGCCACTGGGGCTGGATCCTCCAGGACAGTTGGAAGCGGACAACGACTCAGGGTGTCCGCGTGTGCCAAATTCTTACCAGGGCGATGTGACAGATCATAATCATAGCTGACCAGAAACACGGTCCAGCGGGTCATGTGAGGGGACAATACGGGGGGGGGGGTTGTCGATCCCCAGCCAGAAGGCCTAGGAGCGGCTTGTGATCTGTCACAAGCTCGAAGTGGCGGCCGTACAAGTAATGGTGGAACTGTAGAACGCCCGCAACCAAAGCCAAAGCCAAAGCCTCTTTATCAATTTGGCTATAGTGGCGTTCCGCGGCAGCAAGAGTGCGGGAAAAAAACGCAACAGGGGCTTCAGCCCCGTTAGGCAACCTGTGGCTCAATACTGCTCCCACCCTGAAAGGCGAGGCATCACATGCCAAAACCAGGGGCAGGTGCTCGCAGTATTGAGCCAGCACAGCATTGGACACCAAAAGCTGTTTGACAGCGTCAAAAGCAGTACGCTCCCACCTGCCCCAACACCAAGGTGCTGATGCATCCAAAAGGCGGTGTAGAGGCTCCGCTACTGTCGCCTTGTGTGGAAGGAAAATGGCATAAAAATTTAAAAGTCCAAGGAACGCCTGAAGCTCGGAGCGAATGGTAGGTGCTGGGGCATCCAGGATAGCCCTCGTTTTGGAAGGAGTTGGGTGTATTCCTGAAGAATCAATCAGGAAACCGAGAAATTCAACCTTAGGAACTGCAACCACGCACTTTTCCCTCTTTACACGGAGACCAACTTCTTGAAATTTAGTGAGAACAGCCCGTACCCTAGACAGCAGTTCAGAACAACTAGAGGCTGAAATTAGTACATCATCAAAGTAAGGGATCGTACCGGGGATTCCATGTAACATCTGCTCCATCAAGCTCTGGAAAACCCCGGGTGCAATACTTATGCCGAATTGGAGGCGGCGGCATCTGAATGCCCCGCGGTGAGTAATTATAGTTTGTGCTTCAGCAGCTGCTTCATCCACAGGCAGCTGCTAATAAGCCTGGGACAGATCAAGCTTAGCAAAGACATTACCCTTTCCCTTGGAGTGGAGCAAGTGCTGAACTACCGGCACCGGATATGCATGAGCTGATAAAGCGCGGTTCATGGTGCACTTATAGTCCGCGCACAAGCAAATGCTGCCATCAGGCTTAATTGGGGTCACGATGGGAGTCTCCCACCGTGACTGGTCCACTGGTTCAAGGATGCCCTGAGATAACAGGCAGTCAATCTCAGCGTCCACTTTGGGTCGTAGTGCCAATGGCACGCGTCGTGGCTTCAAATGAATGGGCGCTACGAGGGGGTTCAAATTGAATGATACTGGAGTTCCAGTATACGTGCCCAGCGACCCATCGAAAACTGCGGGGAACTCCTTGGCCAACACTGTGATATCTTCCTCCCTCTTAATGGTGTTTATGCCTCCAATAGTCAACCCCAAGGCATCAAACCAATCCAGCCCCAAAAGACTGGTCAAGGGCTTTTTGACGACCAGAAGAGGCAGACGTCCCCTGAAATTCTTATACTGAACGGAGAAAAATCCCTTGCCTAATAGGGGAATGTGCGCCCCTTGGTAGTCTCGCAGATACAAGGGGCAAGGCTGCAATCGGTTTTTGGACATACGTGGGATGAGGTGTTTAATGGTGCTCCAGGAAATAATCGACACGGCGGACCCGGTATCCACCTCCATAGAACATGGCTTACCAGCCACCATAACTGTCATTTGTATCTTGTCCCCAGGGGAGCGCTGTGTCTGCCCCACCAGGGAATCCGGAACTTCGCCATAACGGTAGATTGCGAAACAGTCGTCTTTCTGGCCATACGAACCAGACGGTGGCCATTTAGTTGAATATCTGGCAGGTTTGGCCGGCTGCCAAGGAGGGGGCTTGCCCACATGACAAACCCTGGCTATATGGCCCTTCTGGCCACAACGACGGCAAGTAGCCTCTTTAAAATTGCAGTTGGCACGCATATGAGGACCCCCACAGCCCAAGCAGGGCGTGAACGTCGGGGGTCAGCCCCTAGGGCTGGCATTTCTCTTGCCCTCATTCAGGCGGCAGACTTCATCTTCCATAGCCTCATTTTCTATAAAATCTGGACAGGGGTCTATTGCATTAGTGCGACTGGCCCCGGAGGTGTGTGGTGTCGCGTCCATCTCGGCTAAGGACTGTGAGGACATTTCCGCTGCTCTCGCTTCATCCAGAGCCACTTGAAAGGTGAGACCGTGCATGGCGAGAAGGCGGCACTTAAGGCGGCTGTCCCTCACTCCAAATACCAAACAGTCTAAAAGGTAGTCCTCAAGATTATGAATTCGCAATAGAGGGCGGCTCTGCGCAGCGCGGCAACAAACTGATTGATTGTTTCACCCTCCCCTTGGTGTAAGCGTTGGCTATAAGGAAACACTTAAACCTTGCCACGTATGACTCCCAGGTTTCTCCAGGAGGGTTGAATGCTGAGTAGCCATCTCTTTCCCTCAGTCTGACAGGAGTGCCTTCCTTGATTCGCACCCGGCGCTCGACTTTGCCTATAATTTGCGCCGGGATCCCACCTTCATCGCCAGAGCTATATACTCATATATAGATATATTCTGGATGGGCGCATAGACGGAGGCGACTCCTCTGTAGAATAGTGGAACTTTTTAATATGAACACACAACGATAATCAGAACTTTACATAATGTGAACTGAGGTAATTCTCTTAACAGCTTGCCTTTTATACTCGGCTGTCAAGTCGACAGCCAATCATAGGCTTGGATGTTCCCGCTTCTAGAGCAGCCCCTTGTGGTCATGTAATACATTACACCTACCGTCCCTTTCCTAATGTACCCTTTTATTTTTATTCGTATACACTTCATGTATTCAATTCATGTTTATACTCATATGTACTATCTAATACATGTTTGACAAAATAAATAAATAAAAATAAAATAAAGTCCTGCCTTAGCACTTGGCCACCACAGGTGCCCCCGACACGAGTGATGTCGAGCTGGCCACACCTACCATGGCCATGCCACGTCCCTGGTCACGCCCTCCGGCTCTCCAAGGTCAAAGATAACCCTGATGCGGCCCTCAATGAAATCGAGTTTGACACCCTTGATCTAGAGTCTGATTCTAAGTGTTGTCTGATTCTTGAATAATGGAGGGTATGTTGTTTTGTGTTGATGCCTAATTCTAAGGTAGTTGCTTATGTCTTTTGAAAGCCATAATCAGGGATAAAAAAAATACACTTAGCTTGCCAAATACCTGCCAGCAATTAACACGCTGTTTAATTTCCTTTATTGTATCACACATAATTTTCAAGAACAACCTCTCCCTATGCCTAAAGAGAAAAGTTTTCAATCAGTGTGTGCTACCTGTTCTAACATATGCTGGTGAAACATGGACACTAACCTCACAATCGATACAAAAGCTACGAGTGGTGTAAAGAGCCATGGAAAGATACATGCTTGACATTACAAGACAAGATAGAAAGATCTGCACGTGGATTAGAACAAACAAAAGTAGACAATAGCATCAAGAGAGTAAAATAATTGAAATGGAAATGGGCTGGTTACATAGTAAGAAGAACCGATGGCAGGTGGACCAAGGCAGTCATAGAATGGATCCCATTTGATAAAAAGCATCCACAAAAGAGACCTAAAACAACCAGAAAAAGAAAGCTCAGGACCATATAGGTTGAAAACATGTGGAAGAAGCCTTCACCCCACAGTGGATAGACAATGGCTAGAATGAAATGAAATCAGGGATAAGTCAATATGTCTTTGATTACTTGGTTGGACTGCCATGTTACTAACAAGTTGAATATAAATTTTGTATGTATTTGTATGTACAGTAGATATACATTTAAATATGGGAATGTGTCTAAAAAGAAGTGTGGGGTCCCTCTGCACTATTTCTGTATGTTAAATAGGCAAAAAAACAACCCTTTCCAGTTTATTTATTTATTCTATTTGTATATGGCCAAATCAGTAAAGATTCACAGAGTTGCCAAAGCATCTTCCATAGCTGTACTGAGAGAATAGTCAAAGTTGGTCTTTGGTTGCAAAAAGGCTAGACACTTTGGTCTGTTATGCTACAGATTTCTGGAAGAGGCTACAGTTAGAATAAAACCCATGTAAATACAGTCCAGTTCCCCAAAAGACTGAAAGTCAATAGTTTTAATCCAGTGCAGAGATAATCAACAGATATATGTGCAGAGCTAAGCAATAGATATACTGTAACTACAAAGTTTAGATTAGAATACAAGAAAGGACAACAGAAGAATTGAAGTGTTTTGGCTTCCTCCATTTTTTCCATCAACTTCTATTCTAATGCAAAAAGACTCTGTTTCTATGTAAAAGGAAACTTTACAGGATTTAGCAGATCTGGCTATTTCCCACCCCCTAGTAAATCATAGGAAATCATCAGGAATATTTCAAACCTGTCAATCCTGAAGTCTTGCTTAATTTACTCTTATATGTTTATATGTTATAAACTTTCTGATTTTTGAACAGTTTTCTCTATCTACATAAAACTGCCTAATAATATTTACCTCATGACTTTAACTTTATTGCTGCCCACCTAACAGACTATATTAAATTGCAAATATGGGTTAGATGTAACCTGATTATATCTATTTTCTTTTTACTTGGTTCTTTACAACTGCCTATTTCTTAGCAACTCAGTGTTTACAAAGTCAGTAAAAATGAGACTATTGCCTGTCAGCACTTGCAGCATTTAAAAAACATTAGAAGAAGGATAATTACAGTAACTTGTAAAAATATTGCTTATGCTGCTAAAATGAATGGAAATTAGAATTTTGTAAGGTTCAGAGAAAGCGATCAAGAGATTAGTCCAAAGGCCTTGGGAGCAAATGAAGAAAACTTGGGTACAATCTGTACAAGAATCTTCCTTCTGGAAATGTATCATTTCCAATTGCTGACAAAATGAGCAAAGAAATATTATTTCTATATCATGGCAGTTACTTAAACACTCTATTTTTCTATTCCAACTTTGCAATGTTTCTGCAGGTTTCAGGCAAACTGATAGGAGGAAAACTTTAAGAAGTTATCTGTTGCTAGTAAAATTGTAGCCAAAGGTTCATCAGGTCCATAAATTGAAGACATTTCATTGTGAAATAAGGAATTCCACTTATGATCATATGCATAACATATAGTACAGTATTTAGTGACAGATAGTCCTGTGCAGATGATCTATTCTGATTTAGGAGAAGAACAACAAAGATGATTAGGGGACTGGAGGCTAAAACATATGAAGAGCATTTGAAGGAACTGGTCTAGTGAAGAAAAAAAAAGACTAGAAGTGATATGATAGCAGTGTTTCAATCAATATCTAAGGGGCTGCCACAAAGAAGAGGAGGTCAACCTATTCTCCAAGTACCTGAAGGCAGAAGAAGCAGCAATGGATGAAAACTAATCAAGGAGAGAACCAACCTAGAACTAAGGAGTACCAGTAATTTCCTGACAGTTAATACAACTAATCAGTGGAATGACTTGCCTCCATAAGTTGTGGGTGCTCCAACACTGAAGATTTTTAAGAAGAGATTCGACAACCATTTGTCTGAAATAGTACAGGGTTCCCTGCCTGAGCAGGGGGTTGGACTAGAAGATCTCCAAGGTCCCTTCCAAGCCTGTTCTTCTGTAAGTGAAATGTTTATGGGTAAACTGAAAAATTCTTCCTTGTACACCTTCCTTGTGGAATATGCCTGGCTGGCTACTAAAGGTTGTGAATACTCAAAAAACATCTTCATTTTGGACAGAGTCTTCATCCAACTGCCCCTTCAATGCAGCTCTTCGAAATGAAGTTGTCCCTCCCCTCTGCTTAAGTCAAGGTAGCTCTTTTTTGGTCTTGGTTAGCGTGTGCGTATGTGCAGAAAACCTGTTCACTGATGCCACAGAGCGAGGCAAAGCAGATTGGCAGCCTTTAGCTGAAGGCACTGACGTAGAGGGACTGACTTTTCAATACAGATAGTCCTCCTCTTATGACCACAACTGAGCCCAGAATTTATGTTGCTAAATGAGAAATTTGTTAAGTGAGTTTTGCCCCATTTTACAACTTTTCTTGACACATCTGTTAAGTAAATCACTGCATTTGTTAAAATAGCAACCCGGTTGTTAAGTGAACCTGGCTTCCCCATTGACTTTGCTTGTCAGAAGGTCACAAAAGGTGATCACATGACCCCAGGACACTGCAACCGTCATAAATATGAACCAGCTGTCAAGCACCCAAATGTAAATCATGTGACCATGGGGATGTGGCAATGGTCATAAGGACGAAAAATGGTCATGTCACTTTTTTCAGTGCCGTTGTAACTTCAGATGGTCCACTAAACGAACTGTTAGTAGGTTACCTGTATTACTATGGCAAGTTGCTTCAAAGAGGCTGTGGAAAGCAAAGCCACACTGCATTGTTTAGCAGTGTGAAGATGTCTTGCTTTCAAGGTTGACTCAGCCATCCTTCCAAGTTCAGTAAAATGAGGACCTAGATTGTTGGGGGGCAATATGCTGACTCTGTAAACAGCTTAGAGAGGGCTGCAAAGCACTGTGAAGCAGTATATAAGTCTAAATGCTATTGCTATTTCTCTCCTGGCTTTTTCATTTTAGGTGAATCTAAGAGAAAAGCATCCTGAGGGGACTTTTTCTACAAAGCTTTTTCAGATCAGGAAGTACAACAAGCTGCAGAACTCTACCTCTCTACAACAATAACACTCAAACCTATCATCATTGCATTAAGTTAATTTTAAAAAGCGTGGAAAGTACTACTGGAAACTCAGTTTTGATGGCAAACGAGTGCAAAAGGAAAACCAAAACCCTTCCCTTTGTTAATGCAAATCGAAGAGCTAGTAATGAATATGAATTATTCCTGGCCTTCATTCCAGGTCAGATATTATTAAATTTGTGAATGGTGGTTACCAATTAACCAAACAAATTAAAAAAAAATCCTGCTGTTGTCATTGTAAAACTGATGGCACTGAAAGTCTTCTATGAAAACAATCCAAAATCTATAGTTGAAGAATTCCTTCCTTTGGCTTTGTCCTTCATTTGAATCAGGCTTTCTATTCAGATTTAGGGAATTTAAATTGCAAATTATTATTTTTTAATCGAACAATACAGTTAGGATCATGGGTAAAATTAAAACCAGTATCATTAAAATCAGTTAACAATGACAAGCTTAGGGCAAAAAGATGGTTCTGTCATTGTCCTGAATATTGGGAAAATAAGGGCCAAATGCATTTCCATAGTCCAGTGGTTCTCAACCTTTCTAATGCTGCGCCTCCCCGCGCGGGATGAGGTGACAAAGGGGGCGTGGCACCAGGGGCGAAATGCTCCCGGTTCGGGCTTGCCTGCGGGTCGCCGGATAGCTGATAGCGTCGGAAGCGGGAGACTTCGCCCGGACACCGCCATTTGGGTTCTTTTACCCTCTGCGCATGCGCAAAGCATTCTGCGCATGCGCAGAGGGTAAAAGAACCCAAATGGCGGCGTCTGGGTGGGTGGGCAAAGTCTCCCGCTTCTGTCGCTACCGGCTGTCCGGCGACCCTCAGGCACGGCCGAACCGGGAGCATTTCACCCCTGCAGTGATGGTGGCACCAAGATGGCGGGCTAACGCATGCGGCGACCCCTGTGAAATGGTCGTTCGACCCCCAAAGGGGTCGCGACCCACAGTTTGAGAACTGCTGCCATAGTCCATTCCATTGTGTACATGCACCTATCCAGAGGTATGCATTGGTCAGAATTGGCATGTGAGTGTATAAAAGTGATGGATGATTGATGGTGAAGTTGACAGACATAATCTTGTGATGAAAACTCTGCCCAGATGCATGTTAAAAAAAAGGGGGGGGGTAATCAAGCAGTGGTGACTGCCGTCTTCACGTTTCTGATTCCCTTTGTGGACATTGCTTCACACATCCCAAATTCACAGGTAATTCTTTGAAGAAAGAGAGTTGTCTTCAACAACTGCCGTGGGGAAAGCATATACAGGTATTCTTGTTCTTTTCTTTAAGCTACTGTACATGATAAACAACCCTGTGAAGGTTTTGACAAGCATGCATAATTTATTGCCGTCAACATGCAAACGATTTTCTCTCTCTGCTGAGCAGACGGGCAGAACTAAGTTTCTTGGAAAATACCATAGAAAGCTTTGCTTGAAGGTTTCCTTCCTGAATGTCTTAGATACCTCATGGAAGTGGAAAGGATACCACCAGCCCTTGGAACAGGGAACCTTACATTGACAAATCTCCCTCCTCACTGAAATGTTGCAAAGGTGCTTTTTTCAGGAGGCAATTGGACTTTTTTGGTTTTTCTTTGAAGAAGTTTCGCTTCTCATTCAGGGAAGCTTCTTCAGCTCTGACAGAATAGCGGGGAATGGAAGGGTTTATATTCCTTGCAGACAGCTGGTCATTTGCATCCTTTTAGAGCAGCGGTTCTCAACCTGTGGGTCGCGATCCCTTTGGGGGTCGAATGACCCTTTCACAGGGGTCGCCTAAGCATGCGCTAGCCCGCCATCTTGGTGACTGGCAATGCGCACGTGTGGGGAGGGGGCAGGGAGGGGGTCACGGCGGCGGGGCAAGGGTCGCGGCATTAGGAAGGTTGAGAACCACTGTTTTAGAGGGTCGTTGGATGCAAATGACCAGCTGTCTGCAAGGAATATAAATCCTTCCATTCCCCACCATCCAGTCAGAGCTGAAGAATCTTCTTGGATGAGAAGCAAAACGTCTTCAAAGAAAAAACAAGAAAGTCCAGTTGCCTTCTGAAAAAGCACCTTTGGGACAACCATGACCCGGATGACTGAGAATCAGAACAGATTTCCTCACTGAAATATTACACAAAGCTTGAAGAACAGGCAGGAATCATCCTTATCAACCACTTTGGTGTACGCTTGGTCAAAGTTTAGAGGTAAACCATCAGTGTGTTTTTTAAAGGTCACAAGATTTTTCTTGAATCAGATTAAAGCTCTGCGACAGGCTCCAAGTACAACAGCTGTATTTGAGAGCTCATCTATATATTGCCTATGTTTTCGGTCACAAATTCAATTCATTTTCCAACCCTGGCTGAAGGATCCACTGAATTGTATCCTGCTGGCTTGGATCCTGCATATTTGACAGGATAACAGCTTCCTGGCCGTATGGATGACATTTTGCAGCAGTAAGGAACAAATACTCTGGAGGACCAAACTTTTAAAATAATCCCTATTTGTGGGACAGTACTCAAAAGTCACTTGATTTATCATTCACTCATCTAATGTGTCAAAGTTTCATATTTCCCCGGAAAGTAGGGTAAAAGAGAAAAGCACATGGAAATCTTAAATAATAAATGCAATCATCCTAAAAGAGATAGTGATTCATACACCATCTGGACAGTTCACTTTTTGTTTTCAACAAGGTCACAGCCACATTTTCCAGGTGAATGTTCTCATTTGGTGAATTTCATTAAGAAATTCTTAATGAAATTAGGGTGTTGTTAACAGATATACAAAAATAGTCACCGTTCATGGAAGGTTTCAAAGGGAAATTAAAAATTAAAGTTGATTGTTCAGGTACCTACAGTACACTTCCTGATACTTCTGTAGGTAGTAGCAATCATCACATAGGGTTGGAAGTATGGAGTGAAATTTAATCTCATATCTTCTTTTTCTTACCAGTTTTAATTCAATTTGCTGAAAGGTAATTTGTTTTCTTCCTAATGGAGAAATTAGAAGAACTTTGTCAATTGCCAGCTTTTATAGACAACTCTGGAAGGCCATTCCTGTTCCATGCATTTGAAGAGAAGCACTTTTTCTAGATTTACCATGGACTTGCCCACTCAAGTCCATGGTAAACTACTTTATTATACCATTAGATCAGACAGGCAGACATCAAATGTACTTATTTCTTTATATTTCTCCTCTACTTCCCAAAGTAGCTTTTAAAAAGCCACACACACAAACACACACACACGTGTGTGTGTTTGTGTTGAGGGAGAGGGAGAGGCAGAGAGGGAGAGAGGCAGAGAGGGAGCGGGAGGGAGAGCGCGGGAGAGGG
>QLTV01001177.1:4374172-4389584 GCA_003457575.1 Thermophis baileyi | reverse complement strand
AAGGTGGGGGGGATGAGTGAGTTTGCTCTGGTCTTAATGGTCCATTGACAAAGGTGGGGGCTATTAAGAGTTAGTCTATTTTCTGCCTAAAAAACTGTTTCTCCATTTCTCAGCCAGGGAAATATAATATTCTGCCTTTTTTAATATTTCCTAAAATATTTCATTCCTCTAGCAGGGGGGTAGGTGCTAACTTCCTACAAAACAACATGTCCTCCTGATGGGTCAAATTATTTCCGACTATTCATCATCCACAGCAAAGGAACAAGTTGTGTCCTTGTCAATCAAAGCAACTGAATTAATCATAGAGATTCCAAACTTAATGGAGTTAATGTAGGAGAGAAGCAGAATTGTGATCTTTGTAGAGTAATGAAAAGTTATAATGAGAATTTTTTTGTATTAAAATGTATAAAATGAACGTTTACAATATGTAAGACCTACTGAACTTCATTCTGTTTCTCCTGCTTTCCCAAAAGGTTTCCTAAAATGACATCTTTTGATTTACAGGCCAAAAGAATACATTGGTAACTTCGTCTTGTATTGAAGAAATGATAATTTATGACTCAAAGAAAATTCCTTATTGACAGTTTCTGTCTTCCTTTCTGAAGACTCATTCCACTATCTGGGATAGGCCAAGACCTTAAACAAGCTAAATAAATGATCTCAGGATGAAAGCCTTTTATGTTAGCTCCTCTTCCGCTTCAGCCTGACAGCATCTATCCACAAATAAAATATGTGCCCAAATTAACAACCAAGGGTAAGCAATCAACATAGATGCCATCATAAAGCTAGAGATAATTCAAACCTTACTTCATGGCAACACTAGATATCAGGTGAAGGCAGCAAGGGAACATATAAAATCACTGGTGCGTGTTGATTGTTTATGTAATACTCATAAAAATAAATGTCATGCTAAAGGGACTGCAGTCAATGCTAGTGACTGGTACACTATGTTGCACAATGACAACCACCACAAAATCTTGCCACTCCTTAAACTTGATTCACTTTCCAATGGCCAGCAATAGTTTACAGATAGGTTTGTCTACCTGCTTATTTCAGTCTAGTTGTGATCTTCAAAGGCTTAGTTTATATAGTCCCTTTAATAATCTAATAAAACAAGACTCCAGCTCAGCCATATGTCTCAGGAAGCTCATCTATGGCACCAGAGTATTTTAAAACAGATGGGGAGGAATTAAAATTAAATTTGAATGTCCCCTGGCAAGGGTTAAACTATCATTGGCTTGTTTCACTTTTGTAACAGATAGAAGGACAAAACGTGATATACTGACATTGGGGACTATAAGCATAGAAAAGCATGCCTGCACAAGTTTTTCAAAAAATGTCTGTCCAATAGCAGTGGGAGGATCATGTAGGGTTTGTTACTCCTAACTGTGACATAAAGTCAGATTTATCATCTAATTCTGCCTCCATGTCTTAGTTGACCTCTCAGTATTTTCCTTGGTTGCCATGCCAATTTCAATGTTTATCTTGTTCTGTTCATATTTATATAAAGAAGGCAATATATTTTCTCTATGAAAGATAAAAATCCTTTGTGCTAAGTTCATATGCTGTACTCTTTCTCAGACTTTCGCTCTGTAGTATGCACACATGGTTCCAAAGAAACCTTGAATTGTGGCTTGTACCATTGTGAATGAAGAGATTTGATTTATACCAGGTTTTTATACCAGCTGCTGATACAGTTCTACAGGGGAATTATTGAGTCTGTCATTTGTACTTCTATAACTGTCTGGTTTGGTACAGCAATTAAACAGGACAAGTACAGACTTTAATCAATAGTTAGCACTGCAGAAAAAACAATTGTAACCAGCCTGCCTTCCATTGAGGACCTGTATATTGCATGGGTCAGAAAGAGGGCTGAGAAAATATCTACAGACCCCTCACATCCTGGCATAAACTGTTTCAACTCCTCCCCTCAGGACACTGCTATAGGGCATTGCATGACAAAACAACCAGAGACAGAGACAGCTTTTTTCTCCCATGCCATCACTCTGCTAAACACCTAATTCACACAGTACTGTCTTATGCCTAAGGATATTTACCCATGTAATGGGCTGTATTGCTATTATTCCTCTCGTCTTTCCTATTACCTTCTCCTATTGGTATCTTATGATTTATCACTTTGTTGTTAGTATCTTATGATTTATGGTTGTATTTTATGATTTATGATTTATCATTTTGTTGTTTGCATGTACACTGAGAGCTTATGCATTGGAGACAAATTCCTTGTGTGTCCAATCACACCTGGCCAATAAAGAATATTCTATTCTATTCTATTCTATCCTATCCTATCCCATCCCATCCCATCCCATCCCATCCCATCCCATCCCATCCCATCCCATCCCATCCCATCCCATCCCATCCCATCCCATCCCATTCTCTCCCTTTTTTCAGACTGATGGTTACATCTCCCTTTTATAACTCCAGGACTTCATTTAAATCAGTAACTCATCTCCAAACTTAACCCCATAACAACATTCGGAGGTCAGATGTATTGAGAGTTAGTGAGTGGCCCATAATCGGCCAGTGGCTTCTCTGATTGAATTGAAATTTGAAACTAAGTCTCCCCAGTTATCGTAGAGTGGCTAGAGTCATACAACACACTAAGCTATGTGTGACCACATCTTGACCACATCTGTGCAATGAAATACTAGAAAGACTTGAAACATAAGGGAGAAAAACATTATTCTGAATGTGCGCAGAACAGATTTTTCCCAGTCTATGCAAGTCCTTGGGACTGTATGATTTTGTCTTCAGTATTTAGAAGTTTGTGAACTAAACACTGCCTTTTCTCACAAGCTATTGAAATAGTCTGTAGCTTTGTTCAATGTTTTTCCAAAATTACCCACGTGTACAGCTCCCTTTCAAGTGAGAGGCACAACAGTATGCCTGAAATTATATCCAAAGGCATATTACAAAAGAGGTCATACCCTCTGTTAAATCACCGTGATTCACTTGGATTTTGCTTCAGAGTATTGCATGAATATGGTATTATTGGTTTGCAAATCATGGTCTGAAAGTTGGACCTTAAAAAGCAAGGCAGGAAGAAAATTGACTCGTTTGAACTGTAGTGCTAGAGAAGGCTCCTGCATATTCCTTGGACAGCAAAGGTGACTAACAAGCAACTACTGAAGTGCATACTATCAGATGTGTCACTGGAAGGCAAAATCACAAAACTGAGTCTCACTTATTTTGGCCATGTCGTGTGGGGAAACTCACTAGAGAAAACAATTATGTTTGGAAGCATTAGTGGTAAAAGGAAACCAGGCCATCAAACACGGTGGCTGGACACCATCAAAGCTGATACCAGCCAGAGGATAGGAAAACTCAAAGAAGCAGTGCAAGATTGGAAGAGGTGGAGAGACCTGGCCCATGGAATTGCCAAGAGTCGGATACGACTGAATGGATAACATCATCATCAAATCATGCTCTGCAGCTTAGTGTGCTGTGTGAATCTAGTTGTTTTGTTTCATGCAGCAAACAATGGCTCAGCATAATGTGTGAACTCACATTCTTGTCCTTTTTCCAGACTGAAATCTTCTGAGTAATAAAAATAAGGCATTATAGATACTCACATATTGAGCTGATCATTTTAAGAAAATGTTTTAGCACGTTGCTTGGAACTCTGCATGACTGCTGCTGCATTATTTTCATGTTATGCTTGTCCACACTTTCCTTAAGTGGTCTACTTCTTTAACCAGACTCCTGGGATATTGCAATCTATTATAAACTAAATGGATGGTCCAGATTTGCACAATACTAAGTGACCCGTGGGTGACTAATTTGTGATTAAATATGGGAAACATGGCAGGTCAGGCCATCTTGTTCGGTACTGTCTTACTTTATCAGACCATCTTGCTAAATACTGTCCCACTTTATCAAGTAAAGTCTCCCACTATGTGAGACCAATCCTTTAAAGTAGAGATTCAAGCAACTGAAGCTGTAACTTTCATGAAAACTATGCATTCTTCCACTGAGCTGCAAGCAATGCCTTTCTCTCTGTGGTCTCCCTGTATGTTCCAGGAATATCTTTGGAATAGAATATTACATCATCCGGTCTGTTCCTGAATACTGAGTTCTGTGGGATGGTTTCAAGATAAGACCATTGATGAGTTTTATGGATTCTATGCAGCCTAGTCATTCGTACTATCACCCACTGATGAAGTTATTTAAGAAGACTGTATCTCATTGTGCCTACCATGGTAGCCAAACCCAACAACTTTGGAGATAACATTGTCTTCTCACCACAACTGAGAGACGAGGCCCCTTTATCTTGAGATTTGTCAATTGTGTCTCTGGGGATCTGTTGGTGAAAAATGATACTGTGTCGGTATGTCCCTTTTCTTCACTGGTAACTGCATTAACATGGAAGGCCATCTTTGCTATATTTCTTCCAAAAAAGGTATCTAAAAGCACTGTAAAATTTCAGTAAAACTGCCTTCCAATTTATTGCCTGTTTCTTTCTCTTTCTCTCTTTTTTCCCCACCGTGTAAAACCCTGTGCTCAGTGCTGCTTGACTGCTTCTCTCCTATTGTGTTAAGTAAGCACTTCAAGAGGTGTGCTCTTCTTATCAGAGCCCGATCTCAGTGAAATGTGAAAAGGATTCTTGAACTCCCAAATTCCAAGGGTATCTGTGAGCAAACTGCAATTTTACCTTCAGTTATGCTTCAGTAAGTGCCACCAAATGTGAGATATAACTGGGGGGGGGAGAAGTTTCTTTATTGTTTTATATTGTTCTTCTTTCTTTCTTCTGAAAGAAGATCTGACTCTCCTTCCTAGGGAGAGAGAGAGAGAGAGAGAGAGAGAGAGAGAGAGAGAGAGAGAGAGAGAGAGAGAGAGAGAGAGAGAGAGAGAGAGAGAGAGAGAGAGAGACTGGCCCAAGGTCACCCAGTTGTTTTTGTGCTTAAAGCAAGACTAGAATTCATAGTCTCCTGGTTTCCCATCTGGTGCCTTAACTACTGCACCAAACTGGCTATCTTCTATTCTTCATCACTGGAGGCTTTCAGGAAGAGATTGGACTGCCATTTGTCGGAAATGGTGTAGGGTCTCCTGCTTGGGCGGGGGGTTGGACTAAATGACCTACAAAGTCCCTTCCAACTCTGTTAATCTATTCTATTCCATTCCATTCCGTTCCGTTTCAAGGTGGTATTCACTTACCTTCCCTACCAGTTCGCAAATATGAGCGCGTGTGGCATTCCACGCATGCGCTTTGCTCTTGTGCATGGCTTGCATGCATGCGCGGCTTCAAAATGTGCAAAAATAGGACGGCATAGAGCCGGTGTGGGCGGGGCGGGCCCACCCGTGATTTCTGCGTGATTTCCGCTACCGGTTCAGGTGAACCGGTCCGAACCGGCTGAATACCACCTCTGGTTCCGTTCCATTCCGTTCCATTCCATTCCATTCCATTCCGTTCCGTTCCGTTCCATTCCATTCCATTCCATTCCATTCCATTCCATTCCATTCCATTCCATTCCATTCCATTCCTTGTATTTCTTAAACCAAAGCAATATGCAAAGGAAGAAGACAGGCAACTCTGTTAAAGTTCAAACCCAGGGAACAGAAATCAAGGGACAAGAGGAATAAGATGCCAAAAGTTGATGATATGAATATACTTTGTGTCCCACATTTGGTGTAGTGGTGAAAGCATCAGGCTAGAGACTGGAAGACTGTAATTTTTAGTCCCTCCTTAGGCCCGAAGCCAGTTAGGTGACCTTGTACCAGTCACACCTTCTTAGCCCTTTAGGAAGCAGACAATGACAAACCACTTCTGAAATCTTGTCAATAAAACTGCAGGGACTAGTGAAGGCACATACACATACACAATACATACAGTTACCTACAGGAGGGAAGTAACAACAGGCTACCTTACCTGAACTGCAAAAATCCAAATGACTACTAAATGACAACAGAAAGATTTAATAAAAATCTCTTTCCTGTCATCTAGTTGTCTTCAAAATGTTTACAGTCCTAATATAGTAGCCCTCAAACAGAAAACCAAAGGGGACATCAAGTCACAACTTTTCTCTAGACAGACTAGACAAAAAAAAACCTACAATAACACCAAAAAGTTAGGTCTTGCTGAGAAGATTTCTAAATCCTAATGCAATAGAAAGACACACACACACATACACACACACACACACACACTCATTTTCTGACCTTCTGGACTAGATTTGAATTCAGGACAATTTGCCAATCTAATTTCAATTTAGCCGTGTCTTACTATTTTAGCCACATAGGATTTATCTTTAAAAATTGCTACCTAAAAACTGCAACCTGAGGCAGATCCTTAACTTCATCTAACTGTAGGCCAAAATTTGTGCACGAATTGATGTGTGTTCTTAAAGGAGATGCAAGACTAAATGGAGGAGCTTTGAAATAACATCTTAATGATAGACAGGAAAACATCTAAATCTGTAGTGGGTTAAAGTTCAAAGCAGTGAAAGCAAACAAGCAAGCAGCAGAAATAATACATGATAAATGGGATTTTGAGAGAGGATTAGTGGTTGAAAACTGAAGAGGGCAAAATATAAAAGGGAAGGAAAAATGAAAGACAGCAGAGACTAAAGCAAATTTGTCATGATATATTAATAATATATATCCTATGTCACCTATAATAATGATGATAAATGAATTGCTATGAGAGGACCATGCCCTTATAAGATCCATCTGTATAAATCACAACTTGTTGTAATCTTTTTAAACACAAAGTGACACTGTTAGATTTTTTCCTCCCATTGACTTCCTCCTCATTATTTTTTATATTCAGAATCTACTGGAGAAAAAAGTGTGTCAGAAGTTTGATTAATTTCCCAAATTATACCACAGCAAACTATGATTTGCCTGTTAATAATTTGTTGACAAACAGATAATTGCTTGATTTCAGAAAACATACAAAGTCAAATCCAAACAAACCATGATACGGTCTATGCAACTTGACAGAAACAGTTCTGATGAGGAGATTCTAAAGATCATAATCGTCCTTGAGGATTTTCAAGTCTGGTTAAAAAAACATACTGACATACTGTATAAAGAGATCTGCTTGATTTTGGCTAAATCCTGATTTCAGTAGCTTATTCAATAAACCGTAAACATTTTGCTGCAATGTCTGAACCCATTCTGTGTGTTCAGACTATAAATCTAGCTGAGGTTATACGGCGAGCCATGACTTAGGACTCAGCATGATTGCTGATGAATCCAACCAGGGATAGTTTATTTAGTTCATTAGAGTAATATGTAAACTCAGCAAATGCTTGAAAGCAATGATGATTATCTTCTTCTTTGATTGTGTTCCGTTGCTATTTTCTTCTTGGTTATGCTTTCTTGAAAGAAAGAACTTCAATATCAGAGTATAAATCAGGGGTGTCAAACTCAAGGCCCGCGGGTCAGATCCGGCCCATGGGGTGCTTAGATCTGGCCCGTGGAGCCACCCTGGAAACAGCAAAGGAACAGCCCGTGGTGTCTCTGCCAGCGAAAATGGAGCTTGGGAGGGCCACGTGTGGCCATCCCGAGCTCCGTTTTCACTGGCAGAGGGTTGCAGGAGGCTGTCCCAGCCAAAAACGGAGCTCGAGAGCCCATTTTTGCTGGCAGAGTGCTTCGGTCACCACAGGCACCCCCAACACGAGTGATGTCAAGCTGGCCACGCCTATCCCTGGCCATGCCCCCCCCTGGCCACCCCCCCCGAGGTCAAACACAACCTTGATGCGGCCCTCAATGAAATTGAGTTTGACATCCCTGGTGTAAATCTTCACAACCACTATTTGTTAGTGAGATAGCTCTCAATGATGATAATTTCACCAGGTTGTAGAGATTTCCCTGAGGTTTAGGGTGCATTTGAAGCTTGCATTTTCAACTAGACACAGCAGTATGGTGTAACCCTGAAGAGGGGAGGACAAAGCACGAATGGTTGAATCTGGA
This sequence comes from Thermophis baileyi, assembly GCA_003457575.1. Taxonomy (NCBI): domain Eukaryota; kingdom Metazoa; phylum Chordata; class Lepidosauria; order Squamata; family Dipsadidae; genus Thermophis; species Thermophis baileyi. The sequence goes on along the minus strand of QLTV01001177.1, from coordinate 4,381,652 downwards.
AATTTTGGTTTCTTGTACAATTGGGTCATAGTATTGCTATACTAGTCTGAGACCTGTTTTAAAGTTTGCCCCTAAAATTTGAAATAATTTTTTGTGCATGTCTAAAAAAATGTGTCTGTTGGAAATTTTGCCTAGACGTTTTTCCTAATGTAGGTAGTCCTCAACTTACAACTGGTTGCTTAGTAATTGTTCAAAGTTATAATGGAGCCTCCAAAAGATACTCCAAATGTCCAACAGCTGATCCCGCCCTGTCACATGACTGTATTTTTTGCACTTGGCAACCAGCCCACACTTATGGCTGTTTGTGCAGCCAGTGGTCACATGACCACAATTGATAGCGTTTTTTCTGAAAAACAGCATTGACTTCCAGTTTTCAGCAAAAAATGCCCATTGTAAACAATGGGTCCGCCTACTAACCACTGCAGAAAAGGTCGTAAAATCGTGTCAGTCATGTGATGACCCAGTTTGTGACTATTCTGACTTGCGACTATAATAGGCAGGATATATTACTGTAAGCTGCCTAGAGTAGTTCCACAGTGAGATAGGCAGCAAATAAATTTAACAAGCAAACAAACAAATAAATATCCATTTTTGTAGATTTCCCTAAGACACATTTTTAAAATGGGTGAATTACATTTAAAAAACAACAACCCTCAGAAAACAAATCTGAATAAATACATTCAAATTCCACCATCACCGCCCCTACCAGCACCTGGCACTATATTTTGCTTTGTATAATAATGTCTGAACAGTAGGAGTCATTTGGTAAAGTACAGAAAATAAAGTGTTGAGCTACATCTTTCAGCCTAGCTTGCTTCACTAATTTGTGAGATAAAACTGGAAGGGGGAGGTGTTGCCTGAGCTGCTGGATGGCAGACTAATATAAAACAAAATGAATACAGAAAGTAATTTTTAGTAAGTTCGTCATAAAACTTAGTTGACTAATCAGCAGGACTATCTGGAGAAATCAAAATGGCGGCCATGGCCGCTCAATCCAAAACTTCCCTTTGATTGTACTGTTCTTGCTGCCATCTTTACTTTTTTTCAACCAACTCTTCAGACCCTCCTGCTGACCAACGTTATCTACAGTGAGCAGCTCTGGAGGAAGAGAAGCTTCAGAAAGTCCCCACATGTTGGGAGCTACAGTAGCACAAGTTGTGCTTCAGAAGTTTACTGGGTTCCCACCCCCTCCTGTTCCTCCTTTTCTGATAGTCCGGATGCGAGCATTTGAAGTGAAGCCATACAGAAGATCCTGCGGTTGCCATAGCTCCCTGGCAGCTGCTTTCAAACGCACCGTTTCATTCAGAAAAATCCCCTCACAAAGCCGGTGAGATTGTTTACCCATGGCTGACCCCCAATGTGGCACAGCAGGCTTGGCAGCCAATTCCTCAATCACACTCTCGCTCCTTACGAGCAAAGTGGCCGAAGAGGGAGGGGAATGGGGCATCAGCAGGGGAGAAGCTGTGTGCTGGACAGGTGAAGTGCATTAAACCTTCCCCGGCACATAACCCCTGGAATCTCTTCCCCTGAATGGCAGAGGGGTAAAAGAGGGTGGAGGGAATGCAGAGGAAAATCAAGAGAGGAGAAATTTCCCTTCTTCCACTGCTTTGCAAATCAGTCACAAATGCATAGAAGGGACCTGTGGAGCCCTTGGTGCTCTCTGAGCTTAGTTGTTTTCGTGCAGATGTTTCAATACCTGACTAAGGAACGTGAAGAGTTCATGTTCCTGAGCCATAGTTCAACCCTGAGCTATAGATATTATCTTCTATTGATGTAGGAGGGAAGGCTCTGTTTGTCACCCGGTCATGATCCCAGCTGTAAAGCCATTTGACGTGGCTGGTTTTGTGGGTTTTGCTATCACTGTAAGTCAATGGCCAGCTTTCCTTGGGGAGGAACCAGATTCCTCCCCAAGGATCTAAAAAGTGCTGCTCCCAAGCATTGGTGATGCCATGATATATGCTCCATTCCAGAGGTGGGTTCTGGTTTTCTTCGCTGCCGGTTCGCTCAGTGTCGCGTGGGTGCGTGCGTGCTTTGCGCATGCGCAGTGCACTTCGTGTGCACTTTGTGCACGTGCAATGCACTTTGTGTATGCTTTGCGCATGCACAGTGCTTTAAAAAAGCTTTTGCGCACGCGCAGAAGCAAAAAACAAGATGGCAGCGGCTATGGCGCCGCCAAAAGAACCAGTTTGCAGGCGTGGCAGGCCTGGGTCGCTGCCGGTTCTAGCGACCCAGACCGCCAAGTTACTACCAGTTCTAAAGAACTGGTCCGAACCGAGAGGAACCCACCTCTGCTCCATTCATCTCATTTCCTGGGGGAACTTCTCATTTTAACCCAAACCCTGTGCAAAATAGCTCTTTGTGTCTGAACAAATACCCTTCCTTGTATCCCTCCCTCTCTCCCTCCTTTTGCTCCTCTCCTCCCTTCCTTTCCTCCTCTCCTTCCTTCCTTCCTTCCTTCCTTCCTTCCTTCCTTCCTTCCTTCCTTCCTTCCTTCCTTCCTTCCTTCCTTCCTTCCTTCCTTCCTTCCTTCTCACTATCCATTGAAGCTGGCCTCAAGAGCTGCTCCAAGGCTTGAGATCTTCTAGAACTGCATGGCCTCCTCCTTTGATTTAATTGCTTTTAAGTTGTAAGAAGTGGGAGCTTGACTGCATTATTTCTGCAAAGTGTGAACTGTTCCAAGGACTATTTTCAACTGAAAAAGTCTCAAGGTAAGTAGAGAGTCCCCTTTGCCATTTGTCTTTCAGATGATAAACAGCATGACCCGACATGCCTGTTCTCTTTCATGACCTCAAGAAAAACTGGCACTGAAAGCTCCTAAGGAGCCAGAAAGGCTCCTGCTCTGACCTTGTAGAGGGAACTCCTCTTGTCTGGCCTCTTAAAGGCTGTAGAATGGCTGCTTTTTTTTTTTAAGTCTTCCTTTACTATTAAATGTACAGCTCATGTACAAAGGCATTAGGAACATTGAGTAAATTGTAGCTTACATGGCATTTATCTACAGCTATTCTAAAAACGTTTTGCAAAAAACAAAAAAAACAAAGGGCTCTTTATCCAGGTCAAACAAGGCTAGAACTGATGGTAGCAACTCCCTTTTTTCTCAGATGAAAGTTTCCCAACCTTACTGGGAGGTGCCAGAAATTGCGATTTGATTTTTTTTTTTTTTTGGTACAGGTGCAATACTATGTAACCTTCCCTTCTTCCTATCTCCTCTCCCCTCTCCCCCAATGCAGTAGGACCTTTGAACAGGATGGGGAGGCTTTCCTCCTTGGCACATAGGTCAGAGGTCACCAGGTGCTGGTGAGTTCTGGCAATGTGGTAGACACACTCAAACTTCCCTGATGCTTCACTTAGGCTGCTTGGTTCAATGCCTACAATTATATATAAAAAGACAGATTAGTGGTGAAAGACACCTATATAAGATAGGTCCCATGGTTGCAGTGAAGTCACATACATACAGAGGTTGCGGCTAAGAATACCTTAACGCGTAAACAGACAAAGAGAAACACAAGACAAGGGCAATGAAGTGAAAAGCTATAAAACACAACTAAAACCAGCTGAAGAAATTAAGATACCCACAATCACCTGGAAGAAAACAGATATAAATACTAGCACTACCATATTTATATTTATTATATATTTATTATATTTGTATGCCGCCCAACTCCCAAAGGACTCTGGGCGGCAATGTCTATTTCTGCAACAGTAGGAATATAATAATATTGCAACAGTTTTTGAGACCTTTACTTAGGCACAGGTTTTTAGTATACTAAGCTGCACAACATTTTTTCTGTTTATTTTTTCTACTTTAATATTTTACCCACCCATCTGGACAAGTAAAAATCTTCCCAGATATATTTTGCTGGAAAAGTCGCGGTGGCGCAGTGGTTAGAGTGCAGTACTGCAGGCTACTTCTGCTGATCACCGGCTGCCAGCAGTTTGGCAGATCGAATCTCACCAGGCTCAAGGTTGACTCAGCCTTCCATCCTTCCGAGGTCGGTAAAATGAGGACCCAGATTGTTGGGGGCATTATGCTGACTTTGTAAACCGCTTAGAGAGGGCTGTAAAGCACTATGAAGCGGTATATAAGTCTAAAGTGCTATTGCTATTGCTAATATTTTGGAAATATGAAAAGCTATTATGGCAATAGACTGGAAAACATGACATAGAACTCTTTTTATAATAAGTGTATTGATGAAAAGCCGTGATGCAGAGAAAAAAAAAATTGACTTTATGAGATTGAAATTGTTCCTCCAGTTATGTCCAATCGGGTTGGAAATGAACAATATTTTAATTTCTTTGGTTACCTTTCTCCAAAGCAGAGCCTCTTTGCTTTTCTCCATCTCTATTTGACCTTCTAGCTCATGGCTAGCACAATTTCTGGGTGTGATTGGAGAGGTTTAAAGGGTGGAAATACCACCTACTTCCATTTACATCCTTCTTGGAATATTCTCTCCCCTCCCCGCCCCAAATAATCTGTGCCACTGAAAATTGAGCATTCTGCTACCAAAATTGAGCATTTTGGTACCAGATTTTGGTGCTTATTTTATCTTGGATTGCTGGAGGGAACACTGAGGCATGATTCTGCATGCAATATACATCTTCTGATTTAGCACATAGGAGCATAATCTTACCTGGGAGTCAAATGTGACTTGACATAGGGCAGTGATGGCAAACCTTTTTTTTGCTCAGGTGCCAAAAGGGCGTGCGTACATACACGCGATAGGGCGTGCGTGCGTGCCCACACGCATAATGCAATGCCCCCCCGCACATGCATGCACAACCCCCGCACTGCCCCCCCCGCGCGCATGCGCACAGGACTCACTGAAGCCTCCGGAGCCTGTGGATGGCGAAAAATGGATTCCAGCTGATTTTCGGCCTTCCAGAGGGCTGGGGGAAAGTCGTTTTCACCTTCCCCAGGCTTCAGGAAAGCCTCGGGAGCCTGTGGATGGCGAAAAACGGACCCAACAACCCAACCAGAAGTTCGGAAATGAACTTCCCGTTGGGCCGTTTTCACTCTCCCCAGGCTTCCGAACTTCCAGTTGGGCCATTGGCTCTGTTTTTCGCCATCCGCAGGCTCCGGAGGCTTTCCTGAAGCCTGGGCAGGGTGAAAACGGCCTCCCCCCACCCTCCGGAAGGCCGAAAATCAACTGGCCAGTGCACACATGCGGGCTGGAGCTGACATAGGGCAACGCCTCGCGTGCCCTCAGATATGGCTCCGCATGCCACCTGTGGCACGCGTGCCATAGGTTCGCCATCACTGACATAGGGTCATGTGCAACTCTCAATGTGTTGCCAATTTTTCTGTCCCCAAGAGTGACAACTCCTTCACCCAGACCACCTCTTTCTTCTTCTTTCTGCTACATTTGATTACCTTTTCTATATATGGGACTAGAAAATAGCCAAGGGTACGAACTCTTCTCTCCTCCCCAACCACTGACTGGAATTGGCCTCAGAAAAAGAAGGTGAACTAGCACAACATTGTGCTGTTCACCTCCAATCTCTGAGCTGGTCCAGAAGGATATCATGGTTGATGATATTGAAAGCTTCAGAGAGTTCAAATAGGGCAAGGATGGACGCACAACCCCCATTCCACCCTTGCCAGAAATCATCTAAAATGGAACCAATGCAGCTTCCGTCCCATAGCCAGGCCTGAATACTGACTGAAAGGGATTGAGATAATCTGCTACATCAAAAGTCCTCTGAAGCTGCTGCACAACCACCTTCTCAATCACCTTGGGATTGAGGGAGGTTAGATACTGAAATTGTCCAGCATAGTGGGGTCCGGCAATAGCTTCTTGAGGAGGGGATAACCCAGTGCCTCCTTAATAGATGAAGGAACAACCTGTGACTCAAGGACACATTAGCCATCACTAGAACCCACTCATATGAAGTCCCACCCCCACCTCAGGGCAGTTTAGCCATCCAGGAGGAGCATGGATCTAAGGAGTAGGTAGATAAGTTCACAGCCCCAAAGACCCTGTCCACTTCCTCAGGTCCAACTGATTACATAGCAAGACTCCTTAGGCATCTCCACTAGACTGCAACAAAGCCAGTATCTATCTGAGAATAAATCCAAGTAATTTTGTTTGACAGATGCTGGAAACATTTCTCCACACACCCCTGTACAAAGGTTTTCTGAGCCCTCCTTACCAGGAGGGCTCATGTAACCTGAAACAGGGGTGTGGGACAACTATCTGTGGATGGAATGAGAACAGAGGAGTAATGGTGCTTCACCACCCTTAGAGCCTCTAGGTAGACCTAATAGCACTTAGACTTATATATTGCTTCATAGTGCTTTTACAGCCTTCTCTAAGCAGTTTACAGAGTCAGCATATTGCCTTCAACAATTTGGATCCTTATTTTACCAGCCTCAGAAGGATGGAAGGCTGATTCAACCTTGAGCCGGTCAGAATTGAACTCCAGGCAGTGAACAGTGGGTTAACCTGAAATACTGCATTCTAACCACTGTATCACCATGGCCTAATAGCAGGTCTCTAACCTGTCTTCAGTCAAGTTCATCTCTCATGAAGTGGCAACAGCACTTTAGATGCCTTTTCCCTCACTTCATCACCCCCCAGAAGAAAGTTAAGAAAATACACTTTGTTATATTTGAAAAATTGAGGGCAAAAGAAGAAGGGGACACAGAGAATGAGGTGGCTGGATGGAGTCACTGAAGCAGCCGGTGTGAGCTTAAATGGACTCCGGGGGATGGTAGAGGACAGGAAGGCCTGGACGAATGTTGTCCATGGGGTCACCATGGGTCGGACACGACTTCGCAACTAACAACAACATATTTGCAAGGTAATAGGCTACTTTGAGAAGATTCAGAGTAGGCTATGCATGGCACACAACCAAAATTAAAGACAGCTCTAAGCTTGGACAATGTAAATTTTGCAGACTATGTGTATGAGGGGATTGTTATCAGCTCTGACCCCTGAGTCATTAAATATTCTCAGGTGATTCGAATGTAAATGAAAAAATACAAATGTAGCCTCAAAGTTTGCACCTTTGCAGCTGCTAAGAACAGAATGTTGTTGTTTATTTATTTATTTATTTATTTATTTGTTTGTTTGTCAAACATGTACAAGATAGCAGGTATAGCAGGTATAAACATAAACATAATCAAAGTGAATACAGATAGATGAGGACAATAGGACAGTAGGACAGGGACGGTAGGCACGCTGGTGCGCTTATGCACGCCCCTTACAGACCTCTTAGGAATGGGGTGAGGTCGACAGTAGACAGTCTAAGGTTAAAGTTTTTTGGGTTTGGGGAAGAAACCACAGAGTCAGGTAGTGAATTCCAGGCATTGATCACTCTGTTGCTGAAGTCGTATTTCCTGCAGTCGAGTTTGGAGCGGTTTACATTAAGTTTGTATCTATTGTGTGCTCATGTATTGTTGTGGTTGAAGCTGAAGTAGTCATTGACAGGTAGGACATAGTAGCAGATAATTTTATGTACTACCCTTAGGTCAGAACGAAGG
>QLTV01001177.1:4338120-4355602 GCA_003457575.1 Thermophis baileyi | reverse complement strand
GACTGGACTGCCCTCTATCAGAAATGGTGTGGGGTCTCCTGCTTGGGCATGTGTGTGTGTGTGTGGGGGGGGGGGTTGGATTAGATGACCTACAATGTCTCTCCAACTCTGTTAATCAGTATCTACTGTATCTGTATATTAATCAATGAGGTTCAGAATTTTGAGGCTCTGAATCACCAAGTCCAACGCAAATCCAAGAAAGATGTTCAAGTTCTAAATCATTATTAAAATGTTAGTCATAGATTCACTGAAGGCAAAGAAATAAAAGCTTAATTGAGACTCATGATTTATTATTTTATTTATTTACTATATTTCTATCTCAACAAGTGACTCTGGGCGGCCTGCATCATAATGATTTGAAGTACTTTTGAAGATTATTAGAAAAATATACCACCTTAAATAAGGTAGTAATCAGATGTCGTCATGCATACATTCATGAAGTCTTTCAACAGTTACTAATTATGACTGCCATAAGTTGTCAAAATAGGGGAGATCATCACTGAAAACCAATTGCAAAACAGAAGTCTATTGTCTTCTGCTTGTAGATACCTCAGACACACCTGTTGACTACAGTGAGAAACAAGAGGTTAGAACAGATGGACAATTGACCTGATCCTACAGAAGTCTTAAATGTGTATGGCCCAACCATCCAGAGCAAAGGCTGTGTCATTCTGGAAGTTAAAAAATGGTGACATATGTTCCAGTACTTTGGTTAGGTCTTAGTTGCAGCACACTCACTGTTAGTATGACAAGCATAAATATACCTTGTGTTGAAACCTTAAAATTTCATAACCAGGTACAATATTTTATCTCCCTCCCCACCCTCATTTTTATTTCAAATGCTCCCAAGCAAATCTGACAGAGATCGTAAACATCTCCCTACCCGTGCATAGCACGAGTAGCTCTGAAAAAGTTATTTGTCTTGTGAAGTACGTTTCCGATTTCGCACAGACAAGCATGAGAAGAAGAAAGCAAATGCTTTACATTTTACATATGATTGTCTCTTTTCTGAGGTGGAGCCATCCTGCTAAGAACATGAGGTAAAGAGATCAACTAGAGATAAAAAGGAAAAGTATTGCCATGAGGTTAACATTACATCAGGGAAAGACATTAGAGAACTGTCATCCAAAAACCCTATCCCTGGTGATCTTTCACTTCTGCTACTTTTAAGATGCAAAAAGTGTGTCTGGCATTCAATGAAGATAAAATGTCAGTACTGGGAACTTGTCAAGAATTCCTGGGCTAGCTTCCCAAAGTTGGTGCCCCCCAGATGTATTAAGATATAGTATAGAATGTCAGAAGCTAACCAACCAGAAGCAACTGCACAGTTTCTTGATTGGTATCAATTCATTTTGGATCTTTTCTCCTTTCATCTTAATTTGTTTAAAACTTTTTTTCTGGCACTGCAAATGCTTGGGTTCCTGAAGCATACTGTTGTTGTTGTTGTTGTTGTTACTGATCATCGCACAGTCAGCCAGATGTTCAGACTGGTTTGGCATTTTTGTCTACCTATCTAGTCCTTACCAAGGACCTGGGATAGGCAAATCTGGATGATGATGATGATGATGATGATGATTGGAAAGAGGGTGATGATGATGATGATGATGATGATGATGATGATGATGATCATCATCATCATCATCATCATCCCACAATGTCTGCATACTCTACAATTGAAAGCAAGTCTGTCAGAATGGTTAAAATATTTTATGAGAATTGGGGATATCGATGTCCAAGTATATCCTCGACCACAGAGGAAGCTTTTTTCCCCTCTTTCTCATTGTCATTGTCATTCTTTTTTTTTACCAGCCACATTCTTTCATTCCAACCTACCCCATGTGGATATTGTTGAGAAACTTAGGAAAAGTGCAGGGGATGCCATCTTTTGCTCCTGCAGAAGAAGTTGAATAGTCAAAGGTACAGGTACGGTACAGATTCGGTGAAACCTGGCTCAATAGCAGTAACTATGAGAGGGATCTTGGGAGTCCTAATGGTCAATCATTTAAATATGAGCCAGCAGTATGCGGCGGGCGGCAGCCAAAAAAGCCAATGCAATCCTAGGTTGCATTAATGGAGAGATGGACTCAAGATCACATGAAGTATTAGTATCGCTTTATAAAGTCTTAGTAAGACCACACTTAGAATATTGCATCCAGTTTTGGTCACCATATTATAAAAAAGATATTGACATTCTGGAAAGCATGCAGAAAAGAGCAACAAAGATGATTAGAGGGTTGGAGTCTAAAACATATGAAGAACAGGTTGCGGGAAAAGAAGGACTAGGGTGACATGATAGCAGCATTCCAATATTTGAGGGGCTGCCACAAAGAAGAGGGGGGTCAGCCTATTTTCCAAAACACCAAGACAAGAAACATTGGATGGAAACTAATCAAGGAGAGAAACAACCTAGAACGAAGGGGAAATTTCTTGACAGTGAGAACAATTAACCAGTGGAACAGCTTGCCTTCAGAAGTTGTGGGTGCTCCACCACTGGAGGGTTTTAAGGAGAGACTGGACAGCCACTTGTCTGGAATGGTATAGTGTTTCCTGCTTGAGCAAGGGGTTAGACTAGAAGACCTCCAAGGTCCCTTCCAACTCTGTTGTTCTGTAAAGAAATTTTCATTCTGTAAAGCCATCATGAAAATAACCTAAGTTCATTGATATCTCAGGAAATTAACTTGTGTAATTCCGGACCTTGATGGGCTGTGACTCCCAGCAGCCTCTGCTAGCATAGCAAATAATGGGGGATGTTGGGAGCTATACTTCAACAACATTTGGGATGACAGAGATTGCCTACCCCAGTTATATATGGATCTGATTACAGTAAATAGAAATTGCTCAACTTTACCTTGTTTGTGTTTTACAATCAGGACTTTGATTTATCTTGCCTCTGAATGTATCACATCAAATGGCTAGATACGTGGAAAAACAACCCTATTCATGAAATGAAACTGTATCCCCCCCCCCAAATAACATCCGGTCACTCAAAAATTCCCTTTGTTTTTTAGGCCTGACCTCTTTGAACTTTGGAGTCTACCTTATCTGCTTCTACCAGTGCCAGGAGGTGAAGAAAGATCCTTTTTTTCCTTCTGAGTTTGTCTTGTCAGGGAAAAGAGCCTATATGAGTCACATTAACATTTTGTTTAATCTATTTACTCGAGCAAAGTGAAAACCACATGAAAAAGTATGCTGTAACTGCTGGATCTATTCGAAATACGGTTACGAGGAACAGATAAGAGCAATAGAATAGAATCAGCAGAGTTTAATTGCACAGAACAGGAAGTTCTTATGAAATTGGTTTACTTGATACTACGTGTTTGATAGCAACGTATGTTTAAGCAAGACTTTTGAGAGGAGAGTGTGATTGCTAGATAAAACACTTTAAGCTCTCACATCAGAAGAGGTTATTGCTGCTGACCCACTTCAGTCTGTAACTTGTCAGAGCTTTTAGAGGTGCAATAAAATCTAGCAAATTTGAGGGACATCCTTTCTCTGTCTATTCCCATGGCTTTTGAAGGAGAGAAGCATCCAGTCTGACAGTATCACAATTCAGTTTGTCATATTGCACACATACCCCAAATGTCCCAACATCTGAAATCCTGGAGCCGTATGCAGACTCTGTAATTTTGTAAATCCAAATCCAAGGAGCTCAGAAACAATCCATTTTTTTTAATGCAGTTTCTCCAAAACATGGTGATTTAAACAACCTTACTTGTCCTATTACCAGGGGTGGGTTCCTCCCAGTTTGGACTGGATCGCCCGAACCGTTAGCGACCCACTGGTGATGTCACGGATCCAGTTCGGTCGGTGCCGGTCTGTGGGCGGCTGCCATCTTTTTTGGGGAATTTTTTGTGAATTTTTTTCCTCTTCTGCTGCTTGAAAAAGGGCCCTGCCGCCCGCCCCTGGGTTTATACTGACCTTTATTCCTTCGCCCAAAGCACAGCTGATCAGCTCCTCAGCTGTGTTTCAGGCTGATTGCAGCTACTGAGCATGCGCGGAAGCAAAAATGCACGAGAGAACGTGCACGCGCGCGCGAGTGGAGCGAGCGAACCGTGGGGAAGGTAAGTGGAACCCACCCCTGCCTATTACTTATTTTCAATTTTCACTAAAACAAAAAAGAAGGACATTGATCAGCTGCCAAATCACAATTTTAAACCATTCCAGTCACTGCAAGTGGACAACTTATGAAATGTTAAATGCCGTGCAGATAAGAGCCGAGGTGGCGCAGTGGTTAGAGTGCAGTACTGCAGGCTACTTCAGCTGACTGCTAGCTGCAGTTCGGCGGTTCAAATCTCACCGGCTCAAGGTTGACTCAGCCTTCCATCCTTCAGAGGTGGGTAAAATGAGGACCCAGATTGTTGGGGGCAATATGCTGACTCTGTGAACCACTTAGAGAGGGCTGTAAAGCCCTATAAAGCGGTATATAAGTCTAAGTGCTATTGCTATAATTTGCAAAATGGTGGCACATTCCATTAAAGCTTTTATTGATTTCACAAGGTAATCCAGACGCATTTCTACCACTTAAAATTCCCACATTGCTGGAATGTGGTTTGGATGATTCTGATTCCATGGGTGTGTGTTAGTGTAGAACAAAGAGCTGGAATATCCTGTATTACCAAAGCAATAGCTACAGGTGCTAAAAGTTTTTGTTTATGATCCCAAGTTTTGATTTGATTTTTATTAGTCAGATTTTTATATTACTCTATCCCAGATCGGCTCTAAGAGGCTTACAAGAAATGCATTTAAAACAATAGGAACAGCAAGAGACAAAAGAAATAATATAATAAAAGCACCATCCATTGTGGGCAGCCCCTAACGTATCTTCCCTGAAGACCTTATCAAATAGTCAAGTTTTTACAGCTCTGTAAAAAACAAGCAAGGAGGAGGAGATTAATTCAACAAAAGGTTATTTTTTTGTACTTACTAGATAACCCAGATAATGTTTACAGGAGACTGACTGTCAACTTTATTATGTTAGAAGTGCAAAATGAATAAGAGGGCACTGAGTCATATAATATGAGCTTGTTCTACCATTGTCCAAGTTGATTTAATTAGCCATAAGTTTCTCAACATATTGTTACCAAGATTAATATAGTTTACAGATGTGAATGTCGTTTTGGATTATATACCAAACATTTTGGAACATTCTGCATTATTTGAAGAATTGCTGATGTATCAGGCATGAATGGCAGCAAAAATATTGGTTCTGGAAAAACAAGATTACGTTAGGTTTACAGTCTTGGATGACCGATATCTGTTTGTGTTCTGCTTACAAACTGATTCTCTGTCCATGTAATGACCGATCAGTATTATTCTAAGTGATCAAATGCGTTCAAAAATTAGATGGAAGGATTTCTTATATCTATTCATAATGTGATTTTGTCTGTTTTCTCTGTCTTTTACTTCTTTCTTTCTTCCTTTCTCTCTCTCTATCCTTCTTTCTTTCTTTCTTTTTCTTTCTTGCTTTCTTTCTTTCTCTCTCCCTTTTCTTTCTTTCTTTCTTTCAGTCTGATTTCATCTATTATTCATAAAAGCAACTAAAACAAACTTTTTTTTAAAAAAATCTGATCATGGCTCAAATTAATGAAAATTAAAACTCATTCTTTGGCAAAGTTCAAAGGGCCTGTCTATTGTGCTGACGGTTTCTTCCTTATTTCTTTAATATTTGACTTCTTGTCTGACAGAGAAATGATGACATTCTCTAAAATCCACTATCATATACCTGCATTCATAGAGGCTTCTGATGCTGGACTATTTTTAGAACAGGGGTGTCAAACTCAAGGTCCGGGGGATGGATTCGGCCCACGGGGTGCTTAGATCTGGCCCACAGAGCTGCCCTGGAAACAGGGAAGGACCAGCCTGCGGTGCCTCTGCCAGCGAAAATGGAGCTCGAGAGGGCCGCGAGCACTTGGGCCACCACAAGCCTCCCTGACACAAGTAACGTTGAGCTGGCCACACCCACCCTAGCCATGCCCACCCGGCCCCCCGAGGTCAAACACAACCCTGATGTAGCCCTCAATGAAATCGAGTTTGACACCCCTGCTTTAGAACATTCAAAATAAATAGGGTCATCACTGAACCTTTGAATTTGGAATTGCTGAAAAAGGCATCATATCTGAAAAATGCCAATTTTGCTTTCTTAGTTCCTTCAGCCATTCCACACATCAGAAAGCAGACTCAGATTGAGGTTTGTGGCTCTAAAGCTGTGTGTCTATTTTATGTTATGCCCCTTCCTTTTATGTATATGATCAGCAAATGCTGTTTAGAGCTAAGTTTCACAGATTTATGGAGAAAGAGCTTTTTTCCCCAAAGAGCTAACCCATCTCTTTAGATGAAAGAAGCTGGAGCCTGCAAATCAGATCTGAAACCAATATTTTCTCTCTGCCCAACTTATTATTTTACCAGTCTGAGGATTTATCAAAACTGCTCTATGAGATAATCACCAAGCTATATAGCATGGTGGAATCACATCTTGTTGTATGTTAATGATTGAACCATACAGATATATCCTACTTATTTTGATGGTGACCTTGGAATGACCTTGGGAATGCAGAAAGGGAGCTGGGGCTGAATATGCTCAAGGAGCATATATTCTCATCCTTGATAAAAGAGGTCCTTGACTTATGATCACAACTGAGTCCAACTTTTCTGTGGCTAAGCAAGAGTTGCTAAGTGAGTTGTGTCCCATTTTATGACCTTTTTTGCCACAGTTGTTAAGCGAATCACTGTGGCTGCTAAGTGAATCATGCGGTTGTTTAGTGAATTTGTCTTCCCCCATTGACTTTGCTTGTCGGAAGCCTGCTGGGAAGATTACAAATGGTGATCATATGAGCCCGGGACAGTGCAACTGTCATAAGTACATGCCAGTTGCTAAGTGCCCGAATTTTGATCACCTGACCATAAGGATGCTGCAATGATCGTAAAGGTGAAAACTGGTCATAAAACACTTTTTTCAGTGCTGTTGTGACTTGGAACAGTGAGTAAATGATTGTAGATAGATCGAGGATTGCCTGTATATGGTTTATAATAATTATCTACTAGCCATCCCTTCTCTATAAGCATGTGCTGAACTCAGTAGCCTATGATGCCAGCGTTGCTACAGGTATCGATTACAAAATGGTACCAGTGTGTATGGATCAATTGCCCAGACTATTTCAGCACCTTTTGAAAGAAAGCCATTGACTGCAGCCAGATGCTACTGATTATGAGTATGACTAAGAGGCACATGTTTATAATATATAATAATACTCATAAGCTTCTCTCTTGCAATTAAGGTATGTTCTGGTTGTTAGCATCAATGAAAAGGAGTCAGTTATTCCATATGGTTATTTTGTTTATTCATTCTGTTTCTTTGGCTACGTCAAGTTAAATTATCTTGATAAGACTGTCCTGTAATATGGGCATCATTTTTATTATTATTTTTAATTAAAAATATATATACTGTATCTAACCATATGTATGAGGAAGGGGCATGTGTCATAAATGCCTGCAATTTCTCCAGGGGTGAAATGCTCCCAGTTCGGGCGTGCCTGCTGGTCGTCGGAGAACCAGTAGAGACGGCAGCGCTAGGCTTCGCCCACCCGCCTGGACGCCGCCATTTGGGTTCTTTTACACTCTGCGCATGCGCAGAACGCTTTGCGCATGCACAGAGGGTAAAAGAACCCAAATGGTGGCATCCGGGCAGGTGGGTGAAGCCTAGCGCTCCCGTCGCTACTGGCTCTCCGACGACCGGCAGGCACGCCCAAACTGGGAGCATTTCACCCCTGAATTTCTCCATTCCTTCCACTTCTCTGTCATTCACAACATACTGATATTGCAGCTGCTTTCCTGAATGGTCATGTTCTTCCAAGGCTTACTGATCATTAAGTCAGAAACCAGACTAATTGGCCTTGCAAGACAAGGGAAAGATTATTTTAAAAAATCATATTCATCTTACAAAAACTAGTGGCCATATAGCCTTTTCAGCATAGAAATGAAAACATGGAATTCATACATTGCATTGCACAGATTCTGTGGTCACCAGACAATGTGTAAAACTAGACTCTTCCCAAAAACATGAACAGCAAACAAATGTCAACAATTTCACCTTTAATTATTCTTTCTGAAACCAAATTGCTTGCTAAATCCAACTTGAACAATAGGCATGAACCTTTCCATGTAGGGTTTTAATTTGGATTGGATAATCCTAAACATTATTTTGTTACCGTGTGAAATAAAGGATTTTTGTGTGATAGTTTGTATGATAGTTTGCCTCCTTTTTGGTATTGGTATGTAAAGTGTCCTCTTCCAACCTGTTAATTGCAGTGTTTTTCTCCAAATTTGCTGGCATAATTCGACAAGAACCTTTATAATTTATCTTCTTTGCTTACTATATTTCTGTAACTATTTTATCATTCCAGTAATCTGCCAATGTAGTAATGACAGGGGTGGGTTCTAACTTACCACGCTGCCAGTTCGCTTCCTCCCGCGCCACATGGCTGCGCCTCATGGCTGCGTATGCTACGCGCGCACGCGCATGAGCAGTGCCGAAAAATAAAAAAAATCCCCCCCCCAAAAGCCAAAAATAAGATAGCGATGCATGCGCAGTGTCGGAAACTCGGCTTCTGCACATGCGCAGAAGGAAAAAAAAAACCGGGAAAAATTCAATCAATCAATAAATAAATAAAAAAATCAAAAATTTTTTTTAAAAAAAGAAGGTGGTGCCCACGGACCAGCACCGACCGACAATTTTAATAACAATCCCCCCCCCAAAAAATAAAAAAAAACCTCCCCCCCAAAAAAAGATGGCGGCGCCCACGGACCGGCACCGACAGAACTGATTCTGTGACGTCACCGTGATGTCACCAGTGGGTCGCTAGCGGTTTGGGCAAACCGGTGCGAACCGGGAGGAACCCACCTCTGGGTAATGACCACATTGATCTGACTTCATATGCTAGTACAAGAGGTTCTTTTAAGTAAGGACCTCTTAGAGCCTTCTTAGAAGGAATATCTTCTAAGGGATCTTGGATGGTGACGTCTCTATACTATAGAATTTCTGTATCCTCTGTCCACCTTTGTTTCATGTTCTTTGAATCAGTTACTATCTCTCCATTGGTTTCTTTTAGCATACCAATTCAAGGTTGGAACCTCCTTTTTGAATTCAGAGATCCTTTGAAAGGCCTTCCTTGCAGTGGTGAAATCCAAATTTTTTTACTACCGGTTCTGTGGGCGTGGCTTGGTGGGCTTGGTGTGGCTTGGTGGGCGTGGCTTGGTGGGCGTGGCAGAGGAAGGATATTGCAAAATCTCCATTCCCACCCCACTCTGGGGCCAGCCAGAGGTGGTATTTTCCGGTTCTCCGAACTACTCAAAATTTCCGCTACCGGTTCTCCGAACTACTCAAAATTTCCACTACCGGTTCTCCAGAACCTGTCAGAACCTGCTGGATTTCACCCCTGCTTCCTTGCTTTCCCTGTGTCTGTTTCCGTTTTCAATGTCTTTACAGAAATTGTTGTCTCCTGTCTCTTCTAACTATTCTCTGACATTTTTGTTAAGTTCTTTCTTGAGATCTTTGTTTTTCTTGGCTCCGTCTTCTCTTCTCTTCTTGGCAATTTCCATGGTTTGTTCTGACATCCAGTTTGTTTTCTCCTGTTTGTTGATCTTTGGCAGTTTCTTTTCATATTCATCCTTAACAACTTCTTTGATTTCATTCCATAGTTCCTCTGGTTCCCTTATCAATGAGATTCAGAATTCCAAAGCAATGATGTTATCTTTAAAAATTGTGGGTATATGCTCAAAACCATATTGTGGCAATTGGTTCACTTTTTTGTTCCGCTTTAGCTTGTCTTGGAACATAATCAGTTTATGATCTGTTCCATGGGGTGCTGCTGACCACATTTTTGCTGCTATAACTGAAAATTTCCACCTCTTTCAAACAATAGTACAATGGATTTAATTTCTGTGTATTCCTTTGTATGATGTCCATGTATATAGGTGCTGTTTTGGTTGTTGGAAGACTGTGTTAGCAATGAAGAAATAATTGGCATAGCAGAAGTTGCTGTCATTCTCTAGCTTAATTTCTGTTCCCTAAATCATGCATTCCAAATATGTTTTCTTCCTTTATATTTCCAGACTCCAAACACAAGCAGCATATCTTGCCTACCTGTTGTGCTGATTTCAGACTGAACTTGACCATGACATCTGTCAATCTCCTTTTCTTCTTCATCAGTAGTTGTAACTTGGATAATCATCATATTAAAGCTCTAATTGTTATAATTCAGTCACTATCTATATTGTACCCAAGTATCGTCTTTGCTATTTCCTTTTTGACTATGAAAGACACGCTGTTCCATCTTCGTTTTTCAGGTCCTGAATAGTGATCTTCTGAATGACACCAGTCCATTTCAAATTGATGATGGCTGAGATGTCAATGATTTGATTGATTTCATCTTTTATGGTTGAGCTTCCTATGTCCATATTTCTTACATTCCAGGCTCCCGCTGTAATTCTGTCAGATTTTCTTTTCTTGCATGGTCACATCAGCAACTAGACATTCCAAAGGTCATGTCATAAACACCATTAGTACTCGGAAAGATACTCAGTTCTTCTTAAGCACTTGTTGACTGCCATCTGACCTGAGGGGCCCATCTTCTGGCACTGTATCATCTGTCACTTTATATTGTCTATCCCTGTGGTTTTCTTGATAAAATATAGTACAAATACTTCTCTTAGGCAGCATGAATTGCTGCCTTCTCTGTTGTCACTAAAGTGGCCATCTTTTTCTAGCATCTTCCTACATAACTGCTGTTCAATATGGATATTGTTTGTTTTAGCTGGGCAGTTGGGATGACCTTCATAGCTTGGATGGCTCTACTAGGATACCCCTATCATACATTGCTGGCATTTTTCTCTCATTACCACCAGAAACACTCCTCCACCTTGATGAAGCAGCATAGTGGGAACTGAGGGGGGGGGCTTACTCAGACTGCGTAACTCTTCTTTGGAGTACTTTGCATCTAGGAGAGTTGAACAAAGTGTCTTCTTCAAGCATCTCCACAAGGCAAGTAATACCCTGCTTCTAATCAGAAGAGTAGAGGGAATGCTTTGCTCAACAACAACAGTTTTTGTGAAGTATTTGCAACTATATAGTAGAGCAGCTGATAAAGGACATGCTTTATTGCATTAAAGTAGTGTGAGGTGCCTCCACAAGATAAAGCCTTCTTAAGCATTAACCAGGAGACCTAACCAAAAAAAAAAAAAAAAAAATCAAACGAAGAAAAAACAAAAAAAAAAAAAAAAAAAAAAAAAAAAAAAAAAAAAAAAAAAAAAAATCAAGCTAAGAAATCATAGCATTTCCAAGCAAACAGAATTTTGGAAGTATTATTGGGATAGCAAACATAGCAGTTAAAACAAAAGCAGCTAGTAGAGTTGCTAGTATTTTCTTTTGCAAACATTACATATTGGCAGGCAGTATCAAAACCAGCAGGTGGAAGGAAAGATTTCATTGTCATCCATAGCCACAAAATCTTAGAAGGTGTCTCTCCATTCTGAGGGTTTCTCAACAGGAAGAACATGTATAGCTTGGGTTTTTTTTTTTATTTAGGTGTTCTGTTTCTTTTACTTTGTTTTTATATATTGTATATTAACTAGAATCACTACATTAGGTGAGGTCGCTTGTGAAATGAGGACAATAAATATTTACTCTTCTAGGAATATCTCCTAGCTACAAAGCATTCCTCAGGATTCCAAAAGTGTATTGATTCCAAAGACAGAATTGATGATGATTTGATTTGAATTGTTTTTAAATGATGAATATTTAAATGATTTTAAATTGACTGAGAAATGTCTACAGTTCACCGACCAGCTGTAAGGACAGAGATCATAGGCTGGTTTAGTTGCTAAAGTTGAATACATTGACAAAGAACCCATCCTGAAAAAAAACCACCTTTGAACTCAATCAACTGCAGTCTTCAAATACTTTTTACAAGAGGCTTTGCAATTGCATTTGCACATTTGCAACACGTTAGTGGGGAAAAAACATAGCACTGCCTGATAATTAAACTGGCTTGAAAACATCAGATGCAGGGGTGGGCTGCTGGGGGTTCGCAAGGGTTCGGGAGAACCTCTAGCTAAGATTCTGTGCAGTTCGGAGAACCCCCAAATCCCACTCCTGACTAGCCCCTCCCACCCCTCCCCTCCCCTCCCAGGACTCCCCACGTGGCCCATTTTAGATGCAGGTAAGTGCAGGGTGTGCGCGGAGGCTTGGGGAGGGTGAAAAACAGGCCTACCGGAAGTTCGGGAAGGCCGGAAACGGGCTCATTTCTGGCCTCCAGAGGGCCTCCGGAGCCTGGGGAGGCTGCTTTTGCCCTCCCGGAGGCTCAAGGAAAGCCTCTAAAGCCCGGGGAGGGCAAAATGCCCCCCCTGTGGTGCAGGAGGCCGACTAGGCCATGCCCACCATGGCCACGGCCACCCAGCAACCGGGCAGAGAACCCCTTGCTAAAAATTTTGAAGCCCACCCCTGATCAGATGGATATATGCAATTCTTTAAACATACTGCACATGTGATACTTACGTGTCAAGTTCAGATTTCTGTAGACTGCTGATGCTTGCTAATATCCACACAAGGAAATAAGCTGATCAAGAATGTTTATACTATATTTTGGCATCTTTCCAAAAATCATTTATGTTAGTTACTCTTTAAAGTATCATTTTTTGAAGCAATGTTGTTCTGCTCAAAGAATGACATACTGTATTCCTGTATCCATATTAATCTTTTTTCCCCAAATAATTTAATTAAGATTACAATTAGAAAAGTAAAAATTAATACAAGCTACTAAAATATAAAAAGAAAAATAGAAAGGGAAGGGAAGGGAAAAAAAGAAGTAAGTTCCATTTTCATCGGGAAAAAAATACATAGTAAATTATCATCATTTTTTAAGATATAACAAATACACTTTTTCCCATAGCTCATCTCTTAACTATTAACAAAACTTAAAGACTTGCCATTCATTCTTGGTAAGCAAAAGTTCATTAAGGGCTACCAGAAATAACTGCATAACTTTTTTTAACCTTGATCAAATAATCTGACTCTATATTCCTTTCCTGTACTTTTGACAATATTAGGTTTTGATCCCTTAAAATAATGTCCTAAAACTTGTTTTCTTTTGACTCCTCTCAGCAAAAACCTTCAAAGCTTTGACAGATCTCTTTTGTAAACCCAATTAAAAATTATTGAAATCACTCTTCTGAATTAATATTTGTGTGTCATTTTTCAAGACATTGATCAGTTTCATTTGTACTGTGTGTCATCTTTTTGCATATCAGTCTCATAGCTTGTCAAATTTAAATCAACACCCAAATCAATTTCAATTTTATCTGGCATTATTTGCTTTTTTTCTGTAGCAGTGTTTTTCCATCACCTATCAATGATATTAGACATTCTTAAAATTATTTTCTCGGTTCATAAGTCCCAAATCTTCACAAAAGCATCTGTTGTTAAAATATTTTTTCCCCATTTTGTATTAATGTGTCTAATTTGAATGTTCTTCTTCTTTAAGTAACCTTCAGTTTCCTCTGGTTCCCTCTAGTGTCCAATGTTCGAAATCCCTTCTTATTGTATTACCTTTCCAGCAAACCCAAGCAATCAGAGTTTCCCATAGAAAAGGATTATTACAAATTTTCACTTCAAAACCATCTAGACTCTCAGTCCATGTTTAACTTTTCAAAATCATCATTTTGAATCCCCTTTTGTTGATTATGCCACCAAAAAGAAAAGAAAAACTATTTTTCCAAATCTTTAAACTCATGTTAAACCTATTTCACAAAGAAGGAAACACACTGTGAATGCAATAAAGACTTGCCATTCTAAATGTTTTTAACATTTCTAAACCAGCAAAAAATTAATTCCAAAATATTTAAGGCTTAATCACGCTTTTGGTCCATAAAAAGGACCTTGTTATGGATATGAACTAAGATGGAATCCCAGACCCCCAACCATTCAACTAGAAGCTAATTGCAAAAGTTATCTGTTTCTGTGATCTACTCATCTATAGATGTACACATGGGTTATCTGAAGCTCTCACCTTGCTCTGGAGAGACTTTGTTGGTCCAGAATCCTACAGCCCCCAGCAATATCTAAAAGGCCAACCTGGTTGTTGAGACTTAAGTGATGGTACAAATACTTTCCCAAGGACTTGGGGAAGTCCTTTCCTCTGTAAACCATGTTTTCCCCTTAATCTAGTTTGGAAACAACTTACTGTCTAAATGACCTCAGCATATTACATAAATATTTCCATCAATTCTCCCTCATGGGTTCCTTTTTACTTTAGCTTCCATGAGATTACTGTGGGAAAAGGACACTTCCAGCTAGGATTAGATGTGCCTTTTGAACAAGACAGCATCTACTACTGAGATTGCAGCTGATTGCAGATCTCCTCATTACCCTTTATTGGTTATACTGGGTAGATTGACAAAATTCAACAACATCAGGAGATCTATATGTTACTCATTTCTGATTTAATTGGAGAGGGGGGAGAAAACAAAACTCTTGGCCACTTCCTTCTACTTCTAATGTAGATAGTTTTGACTTCTTCCAAAGTTCCCTAATATTTGTTCTATATTTTCATAACACACATTTCCTTCTGAGAGTGTTGGAGGAAGTTGCTGGGGATGAGGGGACTGTTAGCTACTTTTAAGCATTGGAAATGGCATTTCTGGAGGATCCATATGCGGTAGCATTGCAAGAATGCTCTATTGGCTTCCCTAAAAAAGAATCATTTGTATTTTAAATGTCTTATATCAAAATCAAATAAACATAATTTTAATATTTATAAAACTTTGTCTATTTTAATTGAACAGGTTGGCTTTCAAATATGCACTTTAAATATATTGCTTATCCCCCTTCCCAAAACCCCCCAAAGTAGGAATTATATATGCAGTAGGCCATTAAATAAGTCAATGTGTCTACTTATCAGGTACTGAGAAAGTGAAGAAGAAACAGCTATGACCGTCTTGTCTGATCAGTCCTGGTGGCATCTTTTATCTATGAATAAATTGCGTTCCCTTAAACAAGCATGCTGGGTGATTCTAGCAATAGATGCTTAGTTGGTAATCAAAGACTTGGTCAGCAAAAATGCAAAGCTGAAAGTTAACGCTATGGCAACCAGCTGCGGCAAGGATTTGCTGGAAACAATTTACTGCTAGAGTTCATCCAGTGTTTGTGGATGCTGACAGCCCCAGTGTTCCTAAAACCACAAATAAGTTTCTTTAGAGCTCATGCGATTGACATGAAGTCACAAGACAAAAGGAGTGAGGTGCCTTCACTTTGAAGTGGCCTTTCTTCAAAGCTCAAGGCAAATGCTGTACAAAGCAATCACTGCTAGCCATTTCCCACCCCTGCACCCATTTGCAGGGACCTCTGAAATGGCTAAACATGTTAATAGCTGTATTGAGCTGTTGTTTGAGGATTAACAAGCACTTCAGAGAGTTTAACCTGTCTCTAGTTTTCCTCTCAGCTCTTGGCTACCACAGTGGTCATTAATCGCTGTTGAAGAATTGCAGCCTGGTTTCCTAGGATTACATGAGTGGTAATTAAAAAACCTAACTGCTACAAACAATGGCAGGCTAAATTACACTAATTTATCTTTCCAGGCCTCCCAAAAAGGCCTCAAATTAAGTGGGCAACAAAGAAAGAAAAGGGATAAACCCACTGAATGAAATGCTATTTTCTGAAGATGAACTGCGGCAATGAAAATTGAGAATTTTCTAAGGGTGAGACATTCTTTTTGTGTTATATTTGCAGTATGGGGTTATTTGTAGTGAACTTGGTGCAGGAAACTTGGGAAGTGTGACAAAAATATACATAAAAATCAGAGTCTTCCGAGTAATAAGGATTTTTTTAAAAAATACTTTTTAAAAAAGAAAAACAAAGAAAAACAAAGTGAGAACTGTTTAAAGAAAATCAGAAAAAACCAGAAGCATTTCTTCATTGTTTAAACTGCCAGACATTGTTTCATAACATGCAGTTAAATAACTGCTGTATATCATTATGAAGAAATAGTGGTTCTTTAGGGTGCTTGTTTGTGGGCATCCATTTTACTGATTACTGCAATTAGTTATATAATTATTGGAGCCATTTGACAAATATTTTAATCAGTCTTCTCTACTTTCTGGCTGAACTAACTTCATTAGGTTCCTGGGGTGCTAAAATGGAGACGGAATGAGAGGAATAATCAATTATTATGAATGGGAAAAAAAGTTAATATGAAGAGGAAGGAGGAACGCTCACCTTGTCAAACATTTAAAGCATGGCCAGGGCTGGATTCTTGAATTATTATTTTGTCCTGCTTTAACATTCTTCTTTGTTTTCATACTGCATGAAAAGAAGTAAAGTCTTCTGAATGATTTGCTGAAGAACATGGCTTAAAATAGTGTGGAAAAGAACTGGCAGCTCTAAATGTCTATTGTGCATTAAGGCAGGAACAACTAGTCCATTTCTTTGGAATTGGGTGGCCTAGAAATTTGAAATGTAAACAAGCAAACAAATAAATTTCCTACAACTACTAGAGCTTAGCAGAAAGCCATTCATGAGCACATGTCATGGATGCAAGCAAGTGTGTGGCCTAAAAATTAAATATACTGTAGAAAGTTAGCACCCACCCCTCCTAGAAGAATGAAATATTTTAGGAAATATTAAAAAGGCAGAATATTATATTTCCCCTAAAAGAGAAGTCTTAAGGGAGACAGAAACTCAGAGCCACAGTTCCCTGCCCCCAAGCAGATACTAAACTGAGGCCAGGTTTTAGAAATGCAGATTTGGTCATACATTCAAGACAGGATATTTTGAACAAAGGCAGGATTAGGTAGAATGGTAGGATCAGCCCTCACTCAAGATCCAAACCAAGAAAGCCATTAAGACACAATAGGAATGGCCCAACACCCTTTCAGGACACAAGCCTCCTCATTACATCATCTCAGAGAGTCCAGCCTTCAATCAAATTTAATTCAGACAACCTAAAAAGTTAGCTATGACCCCTACAGCAACCAATAGAATACATGTTCTTGCCACAGGAACAGGAAGCTCAAGGGCAAGGCTCAAGACAGGGTATAAATAACCCTCACTCTCCACTCCATGTGTTCAGCTGCCCAGGACCTCAAATCCATGTGATCCTGTTCATCAATAAACCATCTTTCCAATCAGTCTCCATGTTTCCAGTGTCTTTCTCCCTACTTGGAACTGAACCAGAAGGATATTTCTTCCAACAATACTTAAATGAGCTGTACTTGATTATCCTATGTTTGGATAGACATATAGAGATGCCCACAGGGGAATGATGAATGGCACCAAACCAGTGAGCTTGACTGGGCCATCAAAACCCCACCTGTTTTTAATGTGTCCTGCATGCATTACACACATCTTAAAAGATGTAATATTTGTGTGTGTGTGTGTGTGTGTGTGTGTGTGTGTGTGTGTGTGTGTGTGTGTGTGTGTGTGTGTGTGTGTATATAT
>QLTV01001177.1:4324977-4337682 GCA_003457575.1 Thermophis baileyi | reverse complement strand
TAGATAGATAGATAGATAGATAGATAGATAGATAGATAGATAGATAGATAGATAGATAGATAGATAGATAGATAGATAGATAGATAGATAGATAGATAGATAGATAGATATATGTTTTCGTAGATTTTCACGGGTATAGGTATGTAGGTCTTGGGGTATTCGGGTCTTTTCCCATGTAAGATCGAGAGTATCTTGGTGACGTTTCGACGAGGTCCCACTCGCCATCTTCAGGCTGGTGCTTTCGGCTTTGTGCTCGCACAAGCATGAAGCCGAAAGCACCAGCCTGAAGATGGCGAGTGGGACCTCGTCGAAACGTCGCCAAGATACTCTTGATCTTACACGGGAAAAGACCCGAATACACCAAGGCCTACATATATATATTTTGCCCAGTTGCAAGTTGCCCAGGTCACCAAGACCTACATATATATATTTTGCAAGTTGCCCAGGTTCGAATCCCATAAGGGTATGGCTAGCTGATGAGAGCTAAATAGCTTGAAATAGATCTATACTAGTCTCCCTTTATTTATTTATCAGCAAAAAATGTGTCACACATAGAAAAATAATGGTCTGTCGTGTAAGCAACTGCCTGGATGGCCCCTGGATCGGTGGGGCCGAAAGGTAAAAGGAAGCAGTATGCTCCCTCCCATATTTGGGTATACCCTATACCCAGGTGATTTGACAGAAAACACACACACACACACACACACACACACACACACACACATAACATGGATATGCTGATTTTAAAAAAATGATTTAATATCCGTTTTCCTTTTCTGGACTTCTAAGTTCCTCCCCACCTTCTGCTTCACTGTCAGGTGTAATCTTAATTGTTTTTTGACTGCCTAGCCTTATGATCTGGTATTCTGGGAAACACAACTCCATGCAACATTCTGATAAACAAGTCATCAAGCATATGGACCACATAGATCCTTGAAAAGCTCTCGTCTCTGGGGTCAAAACTCACAAAGCCTTTGAAATGGTAAAATGTAAAAATATCCATAATCAGGTAAACATTTCTCAATTACATTACTCATTCAGGTTCTGTTCCTAATTATTTAATCTGCATGATTAAGTGTGTATATGCAAAGTCTACATGATGAAGAGCCCCCAGTGGATACATTTTCGTTTGAAAAGCAATTTGTACTTCTGACATATGTGAATGTGAACATATTGAGAATGATTCCAAGAAAATATACCTTATTTTCTAATTGAAATACTACAGATAGGAACAAAGTGGTGTAATACATTCCCTTTCACTAAAAAGAAAATTATTCATAAATGGATTTGAAACTTTTTCCCCTCAGGGATGTACAAACTTCTTATATTCCATTCTTTTTATACACTGTAAAGTAAGACATGGCTATCATCTTCAAATCATATTTCCCCAATGGTTTTTGTTTTTATTATATCTCCCATAATTCCAAGCAAAATGACCTATTATTAGAGAACATCAAAACTATAGTCCAAAATATCTGGGACGGCTATCAGATAAGGAAGATCAATGCAAGGAAGTTAATTCAGTTCCTGTGGATAGGTAACATGTTAGCAAAAATAATGCTTTGGAGTGACAAACACAGAGCCCTATATGGAAAGGACGATGCCAGATATTCAAGAAGGCTTTAGAAAAGGCCAAGGGAAGAAGGACATTATTGCTGATGCATGTTGGATAATTGAAAAAGCCAAAGAATACCAAAAAGAAGTCAAAATACGCTTCATTGATTATAGAAAGACCCTTAATTGTGTCAATTCTTCTGAATTATGAAATATATTTAGCAAAATGGAATAGCCAGAACATATCAAAGTGAAGGAAAGTCCATACGGAACATATTGAAACAGACTGGTTTCAGTTTGGCAAAGGGAATTATTATTATTATTTATTAAATTTGTATGCCGCCCAACTCCCAAGGGACTGTATGAGGTAAAACTATATAGTCTCCCTTTATTTATTCAACCTATATGCTGAATATTTATTGAAGGAAGCTGCTTGGATGAATCTGGTTCAACAGAATCTGAAAAAAAAAAAAAACCAGCTGTAACCTGTGCTATTCTAACGACACTACTCACACAGCTGAAACTACAAAGTACAGTCAAGTAATGAAAGTCAAGGGCCATAATGAAAAATATAAATATAAATATTTATATGAAATATAAAAAAAGACCAACTAATGACCAGCCATAGAAATGAAGATACTGAAGTGAAAAGCTGCTACCTTTTAGGATCAAACATCAAGCCTGAAAGAACCAGTAGTCATGAAATACACTGAATACTAACACTTGATAGAGTATCAATGAAGGGCTTGGAAAAGATATTCTGAGGTCATGTTGTGACTATATATACAAAGATTACTATTGTGCAGACAATAGTTTTCTCTGTAACACTTCACTGAAGCAAATTTTGGACTTCAAGGAAGCAGGATAGAGGAAGCACTGATGCCTTTATCTGTTGGTATTGTCAGATTCCTGACAATACCATGGATAGCCAAAAAACAGAAACAAAACGATCCTGTAACAATCAACCCAGAATCCTCACTCGAGATATAAATTACCAAGTTCAAATTATCACCATCACATTACTTTGGGACACATAATATGAAGACCTAGCACTCTTGATAAGTGTATAATGTTGGGGAAGATAGAAGAAAATAGATAAAAGGCCAATCAGCGGTAAGCTGAAAGTCTGGGCTACAGATGGGCAATCTTTCCAAACCTATTTCCTGATTTCATTTACAATTGTTCTATTCCCCCCACCCCCCAAAAAACCTCCAAGTTAATTGATATTATTTCATAATCAATCTCATATTGAAAACACCTATATAATCTTAGGCAGTCCAGTATTTCCATCCCTTTTATGGGGAGGAAGGAAGGGAGGGAGGAAGTTTTAGCAATCAATAAAAGATAGGGGGTTTTCTTTGTCTTTTTTTCTTCCATTTTTTTCCTTACCTTCACTGTGATCAGCATTGTGTTATGGGCTGCAAATACCATAGAAAAATGGGAAGAGACAGTTATTCCAGGGACTGCTATAGTGACCTACATATTTAAAACAGTTAGCCTCCTGTTTGGTAGGGCTAGTAATGAATAGAGGGGAAAAAGGCAACTCTTCCCTCTAATCTGTACAGGAGTACTGACTGCTACTCTCATCTTACAATCTGGAAGACAAGAGAATGGAAATGAGGGAGGGGCAGTTTACCCACAAGGCCTAGCTGCGTAGGCTTTGTGGATATAATGTGGATCCAGCTATTGTGATTTATAAAGTATTACATTTATTTGCTTGCTTGTTTGATTTCTTTAGCTGCCTATCTCAGTAAATGACTTGGATACTGAGTGAACATAGCCAGTGATTTAACAAAATCATATTTCTGCATATTGTTGAAGTCCGCTCATTGAACGGTAGAGTGGTTAAAACATCAGGCTGGAAACCAGGAGACTGTGAGTTCTAGACCCACTTTAGGCATGAAAGCTGGCTGGGTGACTTTGGGCCACTCACTCTCTCTTAGCCCAATTCATCTCACAGGATTGTTGCTGTGAGGGGGAAAATAGGAGTATTTGGTATGTCTTGAGTTATTTATAAAAATAATAGCAATAGAAAGAACAATAGCACTTATATACCGCTTTACAGTGCTTTACAGCCCTCTCTAAGTGGTTTACAGAATCAGCATATTGCCCCCAACAATCTGGATCCTCATTTTACCAACCTCAGAAGGATGGAAGGCTAAATCAACCTTGAGCCAGTCAGGATCAAACTCCTGGCAGGGGGGCAGAGTTAGCCTTCAATATTGCATTCTAACCACCATGCCACCACCATAAAGGCGGGATACAAATAAATTAATAAATTAGAATAAATACATTCAGTTAAAAGTAGTAAGAAATCTTGGCCCAGCCCGATATTTTGTTGCTAAAGGAGAGGGACAAAACAGGGCTTCCACATCCTAAACAAAGCTAAAAACAGGATAAGTGAAGTGATCCGTAACAGTCGTTCACAAGGTTATAAAAACTGAAAGAGCACCTTAGGTTCCTACTGGATTATTTTGGCATAGAGTTATTTAAGTAACAGCCAGCTGTATCGGAAACTTGTGCCAAATAACCCAGCACATAAAAACCAGGCTGTTCTGGCAAGGAAGTGATTTAAGCACCGTGTGATAATGAAGAACTGAATGAAACTGCTATTGTGGTTTGGGATTAAGATCCAGCTGAATGGACAGACAAACAACATGAATGAATGTGCCCAGAAAACTCCACCAATGATGTTAATAGCCAGACCATTCACTGAATGGCAGCTGATAAGGTTTTCAATAATG
The DNA here is from genome assembly GCA_003457575.1 of Thermophis baileyi. Lineage (NCBI taxonomy): Eukaryota > Metazoa > Chordata > Lepidosauria > Squamata > Dipsadidae > Thermophis > Thermophis baileyi. The sequence goes on along the minus strand of QLTV01001177.1, from coordinate 4,333,384 downwards.
TGAACTTTGCTCAGTGGATAATGCCCCCCAGTAATCTAGGTATAATTAAAAGTGCTAATGGTATTGTTGCTTTTATCTCAACACATTTTTCCCACATGCTTGAAGTGATCCAGGTCATCGTCTAAAGACAAGCAGCCTTCTTGTTTTACACGCTTTTAGTCTTGTGAGCTATTACTTCAACGGGTGTGCAAAGGTCACCGTACCCCAGGCAACAATTCTTGCCAGTATCTTCCACAAATCCAGGATGCACCAAAACAAACACAGATGGATTACATGTTGTCTGTTAGCTCAGCATTTTCCCGCCTTTCTTTGGATGCCAAAAAACAATTAAAGACTTTGTGTATTTGAGTTGTGATGATGCATACATATTATTTAACAATTACCGTGTCAGCTACCTTTATTAAACCCTCCCTAACTGTGCATTGGTTCATATACGTGCAACATGGCTTAGCGATGTTCTTATTGCACAAGCTTCTTTAATTAAGGAATTGGCATAGAAACAACTGGGTGGAGAGTAGTATTAAAGATAGCATATATAGCAAACCCAAAGTTACATATTACTAAGATTTATATTTGGAAAGAGATTAAGAGAATATTTGTCATTCTATAACATTAAACAAAATGCCATACGAACATAATTGGATAACTGAAAGGGTCCGAAGCTTATTTGACAATGGAGCCGTTCAAAAGAACAATTAATGAGTATTTATTTAAGTGAAACCTTTAAGGACACCATGGGGATTAAATAGAATCAGTTACATGGATATTGCTCATAGCAATTTTGGATATTTTATTATAACCATGAAATCTGGGTGAAACAAAGACCAGATGTTGTGTGTTGTTCTTTATATTAAAAAAAAGAGCCAACAACTTTTCCATAAGAACAGATGCTGATTGTACTTCCAGTATAATCTTGAGTTATCAGATCATTTGAAGAAGGACCATTTTTTATTCTGGAATATCTACTAAAACCTGAAAGTACTGTACTTACAGGGATTTCCATCATTTGTATAATGACATTATTATTATTATCCAAATGATGCAAATTACCATATAGCTTCTCCATCCATGGAGAAGCTGATCCTCGAATTTTGAACCAAAATAGCATGAAATATGAGCCACCTACTAATACCCCACATTTTTTGTGATATTTTGGTTAAAAATTATCCATGTATAGGCTTATTTCTGACCATAATCAGGAGATACTAGTATTTTTTTTTTTAAAAAAATTACTGTATATAAAGGTAAAGGTTCCCCCACACATGCGTGCTAGTCATTTCCGGCTCTAGGGGCGGTGCTTATCTCCATTTCTAAGTTGAAGAGCCAGCACTGTCCGAAGACGTCACCGTGGTTATGTGGCCGGCATGACTAAATGCCGAAGGCGCACGGAGCCTTCCCACCAAAGTGGTCCCTATTTTTCTACTTGCATTTTTAACATGCTTTCGAACTGCTAGGTTGGCAGAAGCTGGGACAAGTAACAGGAGCTCACTCCGTTACACGGCGCCAGGGATTTGAACCGCTGAACTGCCAACCTTTCTGATCGACAAGCTCAGCATCTTAGCCACTGAGCCACCACGTCCCTTATTACTGTATATACTCACAGATCAACCCATCTGCAGATAAGCTGAACCTGATTTGGGAGTTATATTTTGGCACCTGAAATTCTCGCCTTATCTATGAGTATACAGTATATAGTAATGCAAATGTTATAAATGTAATATACTTTAACATAATTATAAAATTGCCTTATTTGGGCTCCTTCAGATGTAATGATTTTGTCCATTATTTAAGAGGAATGTCCAGATGGACATTTTCTCTGTTATACCCAAAGTTCACTAAATGGAGCTCCAGTTTTACTTTCTAAATTTAAGCCAAGGAATCTTCAATCTTTCTTTTTCTTTCATTCACCCATACCAGGTAGCAGCAGGTGAAGATAAGCAGAATCACATCAGATACCTGTACAATTAGCACAGGGGCCCCTCAAGGCTGTGTGCTCTCTCCACTTCTCTTCTCTCTATATACCAATGACTGCATCTCTAACGATCCATCTGTTAAACTACTGAAGTTCGCAGATGACACAACAGTGATCGGCCTCATTCGAGACAATGATGAATCCGCATACAGACGGGAGGTTGAACAACTAACCTTGTGGTGCAACCAGAACAACCTGGAACTGAACACACTCAAAACCGTAGAAATGGTGGTAGACTTTAGGAGAAACCCTCCCATACTACCACCTCTTACAATACTAGACAACACAGTATCAACAGTAGAGACCTTCAAATTTCTAGGTTCTACCATATCGCAAGATCTAAAATGGACACCTAACATCAAAAACGTCATCAAAAAAGCACAAGAAAGAATGTTCTTTCTGCGCCAACTCAGGAAGCTCAAACTGCCCAAGCATCCTGGACATAAATTGTTTCAACTTCTACCCTCAAAACACCTCTATAGAGCACTGCACACCCAGACAACTAGAAACATTTTCCCCTTTTCCCCGAACGCCATCACTCTGCTAAACAAATAATTCCCTCAACATTGTCAAACTATTTACTAAGTCTGCACTACTATTAATCTTCTCATCATTCCCATCACCCATCTCTTCCCACAAATGACTGTATGACTGTAACTTTGCTGCTTGTATCCTTACAATTTATATTGACTGGTTCCTACTATGATTTGATTGCTTATTTGTACCCGGACTATCATTAAGTGTTGTACCTTATGATTCTTGATGAACTTATCTTGTCTTTTATGTACACTGAGAGCATATGCACCAAGACAAATTCCTTGTGTGTCCAATCACACTTGGCCAATAAAAAAAAATCTAAAATTCTAAAATTCTATTATTAAAAAGGTCCAATGTTCTTAGAACCAACTTAAATACAGTTTGGTCTAGTAGTTAACGCACCAGACTAGAAATCAGGAGACTGTGAGTTCTAGTCCCATTTTAACCATGAAAGTCAGCTAAGTGATCTTGGGCCAGACAATCTCTTTGAGCCCAACCCACCTCATAGCATTGTTGTTGTGGGAAAAATAGGAGGAGGAAGTTTTGTTGGATATGATCACCACCTTGAGTTTTTTGTATAAATAAGAAAAGAAGCATAAAGATAAATAATTTTAAAAGACTTCTTTCATTTCTGATGCTGGCTTCCTGGAGAGGTCTGGTAATTTTAAGAAGGTCTTTTGACTAATAACATGTAAAGAAGAATTTTTAGATGGAACTGTTGAAGAACTTGGATAATAGCTTGTTTTTAAGCCCAATGACTCTGTCTTTTTGACATTCATTTCTAAATAAACAGTTACATTATATTTTGCTGAAAATAGCAAGATGACCACTTCCCAATTAAAACATGAAAAAGGTGGCGTTGTTTATTTATAGAATAGAATAGAATTCTTTATTGGCCAAGTGTGATTGGACACACAAGGAATTTGTCTCCAGTGCACAAGCTCTCAGTGTACATACAAGCAAAAAGTGATAAATCATGATTATAATCATAAAATACATTCATCATAAATCATAAGATACAACACTCAGTGATAGTCATAGGATACTAAATAAGCAGTCAACATAAATCATACTAGGATACTTAATAAAACAATTAATATAAATTGTAAGATACAAGCAACAAAGTTACAGTCATTAGAAGATAAGGAATAGGTAATAGAAAAGATGAGAAGGTGAGTAATACAACCCTATTAGGTAGTTAGACAGTGTTGTGGTAATTAGTTATTTAGTAGAGTGATGGCATGGGGGAAAAAATGTCCTTGTGTCTAGTTGTTTTGGCATGCAATGCCCTATAGCATCATCTTGAGGGAAGAAGTTGAAACAGTTTATGTCCTCTTTCTGGCTCGTGCAGTATACAGGTCCTCAATGGAAGGTAGGCTGGTAGCAATTGGTTTTTCTGCAGTTCTAACTATTTTGAACACTGTTGTATTTCCTCTTCAGAAGTGTAATAAGAAGAAAGGCACCTTCAGAGTAGAACTAGCCTCTTCCTCTGAGGTCCTTCAGTTCTGAAGTAACCATGCCTATAGGCCCCTTTGCTGCAACCCCCTTTGTTATAAATCAGTTTTAGCCTTCCATACCAGCCCTCTGAGGAACCAGAAGAGGATTGAAGCCTTGCCTCACCATGGCTAAATGCAAAAGGGGAAACCAAACAAAAACTTTGAGAGTCTGTGGCTCAGCCAAGCTGAGATGGCTGATGGAGGGTCACTGATCGATTTTAGGATTGAAACAAAATCAACTTTGTTAAAGATACCAAAAGTAGATTAGGTTAGTACACAGTTTGAAAAAATATATAATACTAATGTAATCTTAACCAAAGGTTGTCTTCATTTAGCAACCAAATTTGGGACTGGTAACTCAGATGTTGAGTGAAACAGTTGCTAAGTATCAGAGCACAAAGTTGGAAAGGATCTGGGAGGTCTTCATGTCCTACCCCCTGCTCAAGCAGGAAGCTCTATACCATTTCTGACAAATGGTTGTCCAAACTCTTCTTAAGTTATGTGTTGGAACACACATAACTTCTGGAGGCAAGTCATTGACTGAATAATTATTCTAACTGTTGGGAAATTTCTCCTTAGTTCTAGGCTGGTTCCATCCATAGCTTCTTGTTCTGCCCTCAGGTACTTTGGAGAATAGGTTGATCCAGTCTTCTTTGTAGTAGCCCCTCAAATATTGGAACACTGCTATCATGTCACCCCTAGTCCTTCTTTTCACTAGACTAGACATACCCAGTTCCTGCAACTGTTCTTCATATGTTCTATCCTCCAGTCCCCTAATCATCTTTGTTTCTCTTCTCTGTACTCTTTCTAGAGTCTCAACATCTTTTTTATATTGTGGCGACCACGATAAGTAAAACTGCAACTGTGCTTAACCACAGCCTAGAATTGCTCAGGTCTGTATGTTAAGTGTGAACAGATAAAGAATTGGAAACAACTGGATTTCACTGTCTCTTCTCTGGACTTGAGCCTTATAATGAGGCAGTTGCTGAAGGATGACTACCTATATAAACTTATACAATGTAACTTATAAGGTAAAAGTATAAAGAAGAGGGGTCAACCTATTCTCCAAAGCACCTGAAGGCAGGACAAGAAGCAGTGGTTGGAAACTAATCAAGGAGAGATCCAACCTAGATCTAAGGAGAAATTTCCTGACAGAACAATTAATCAGTGGAAGAGTTTGCTTCCAGAAGTTGTGGATGCTCCACAGTGGTGAAATCCAATTTTTTTTACTACCGGTTCTGTGGGCGTGGCTTGGTGGGCAAGGTGTGGCTTGGTGGATGTGGCTTGGTGGGCGTGGCAGGAGAAGGATACTGCAAAATCTCCATTCCCACCCCACTCTGGGGCCAGCCAGAGGTGGTATTTGCCGGTTCTCCAAACTACTCAAAATTTCCACTACCGGTTCTCCAGAACCTGTCAGCAACTGCTGGATTTAGCAATAGCAATAGCACTTAGACTTATATACCGCTTTACAGTGCTTTACAGCACTCTCTAAGCGGTTCACAGAGTCAGCATATTGCCCCCAACAATCTGGGTCCTCATTTTACCCACCTCAGAAGGATGGAAGGCTGAGTCAACCTTGAGCCGGTGAGATTTGAACCGCTGAACTGCTGAACAGTCAGCTGAAGTAGCCTGCAGTACTGCACTCTAACCACTGCGCCACCTCGGCACCCCTGATGCTCCATCATTTGAGATTTTAAAGAAGAGATTGAACAACCATTTGTCTGAAATGGTGTAGGGTCCCCTGCTTGAATAGTGGTTGGATTAGAAAACCTCCACGGTCCCTTCTCACTCTGTTATCGTGCTATTATTCCATATAGCTAAACAACTCAGTTTCCAATCTTCTCTGAGGTCATTTTCTCCTCCGGGATTCCAGCCAACTCTTTCCACAACCCATTTCTTTTTCTGTTTGTTGGCTCTCAGGGTTCAGGTAACACCTCCAGGCACATAAAAGGTGGGCTTGTGATTTAAAGGGACAGCTGCTCCCCTCCCCCACAATAGGTGATTCACAACTTTGAGGAGTAGGTGGCTAGGAGAGCTTTTGCATAGGGTCAATTGCTGCCTTTCAGGATTGTGAGGTCTTTCTGAAGGTCACTCATGCCACAGACACTTCCTGCTTAGTGTATTGTAATGTGCTCTACATGAGGTTTCTTTGAAGAATATTTGGAAGCTGCAGCTGGTACAAAATGCAGTACTGATGAGTTATCCCGGTATATGTGGGTGCCTAGAGAACTGAAATGGTTGCTGATCAGTTTTCAAATGGGGTTCAAGGGGCCGATTATCACTTTTAAGGCCACTTAGAGTAGGAGGAGGTGATCCTTTGATTGCTAATGGGATTCTGAGTACACAATTGCTACTTGGCTAGTTTCATTTTTTGATGATGATTGATTCTCTTACGTATTTTTGTGTTTTCTCTTTTTTATTGATATTTTATAATGGGGTTGTAAGAAAATAAAAAATTTTTGGAGATTAAATACATTTGTTATATAAATACATACAAGTGTTATAAACAAATGTTAAGAGAAAATACAGTTTGAAGTAGATGCATCCACTTTTTCCTTCATGGTGGCAACTGTAGGAAGGAATAACTGTCTTTGTCATATTGGGAAATATTACTTATGGTCTAACATTGCCCTAATATTATGTCCCACAGATGACTGTAATTGCTGTTCCCACTGGCTTATTTCCATGTGGAGAAATGCTGTGGATATTACAGCAAATGTAACATCGGAAAAGATCCATGTAGGACATGTTGAAATCCTTCACTGCTTAGTGATGTCCTACCGGTAGGAATAATTTTGATCAAGAGGCATTCACAGGACCAAACAAACCATACTGGTATACTACTTTCGACATGAAGAATTCTAAGAAGCAGAACAAGTGTCTAAGGATCCTAACATAACACACAGGATTTTGGTACATCAATATACTAGTAAAACATTTGTATATGTTTCATATATTGTAACCTTCAATTGGGTGAAGCACTGTATCATAGGGCAAAATTTTGTCAACAAAGATTTCTCAAATGGGCTAACCCAGCACCCCTTACTCCCAAGGGAATGAAATTTGGGGATTTTTTTCACCTCTTCAGCACTGTTGCTTGGCTGTTTAGCACCACTACCATCCAGCTGTGGTTACATAATCTTAATTTTGAATGTTTCCTGACAAATCAATGGGGGAGCCAGATGGAGAAGCTCCTTGCTTTCTTTCCACTGGCAAAGTCTCATCCACTCCTGAAGTCTCCCCTAGTTCTTCCCTCCCTCCCTCCAACACCAAACAGCAGATTTTGGACTTGCTACTTCCTGTCTAGGAAGCTTTCAGGGAGAAAGTTATAGAGAACCTGGAAGGTGGTTAAGTCTTCCTCACCCAGTCCCTCTTCCCTTGTGCTGCACTGGTCACTTGTGCAATCCCTTGCTTCCTCCCCTACCTATCAGCAGCCATTTACTTGCCTGCTGGGAAGGGAAGGGAAGGGAAGGGAAGGGAAGAAAGATTTCCAGTTCTCCCTGCCAACTTCCCACAAGAAAGTTCAATGGGGAAGCCAACAAGACAACACAAGTCATTCCCAGTCCCATTGATTTTATGCCTGCCCATGGTCATTCTGTTTCACTGTTTAATTCTCAATATTTCTGAAATGATGACACAGTGGGTCACGAATTGTCTAGTATTTATTTTATATGAGACTATTATTAACCTGAGACATAATAGATCTCAAAATGGCTAAGAGAGAGGAAAAACTGGAAGCATCGCGGCGAGACTGGCTGGAAAATAGCAGAGCTCCGATGAGCTCCGCGAAAATACAGTCTGACGAACCACTGTTGGGGGGTCTTTGGACCGGAACCGTCTTGAAGGGATGGTGAAGAAGGAGAGGCATCTCGGACGACTGAGAGGAACAGGCAAGTTCCTTGGCAAGTCAGAGACAGCTCTTCGAACCGGCGGCAGGGGCGGCGGCCATTTAAAAATGGCCACTAAGAAGCTGGGGCAACCAGACTAAATTTTTGTGCAGGAGCGGTTTCTGAACAGAGTGTTGGAACCGGGTGAGTGATTGGCCAAGGTGAAAGAACATTTAGAAATTGGATATTAAAAGTTGTCCCGGAGCTTAAATTGGCAGCTAATTGGCAATTGGGAAATTCCATGGAGGGAGAAGGACCAAACGGAGATTAAAACACTAAAGCCCAAGAAGATTATTATTATTACAATTGAATTTGGAGAATCTAAAACTAAAACAAAGAAACAAAAGGAAAGAATTTGGTGAAAAACTTTTTTTATGCGGATTTAAAGTAGTTTTGACAGTTTTTGACAAGCAGCTGATTCGAGAGTATTGTGGATTTGAGAGAGCCATCTGCTGGTGGAAAGAGAGCATTGCAATACCGGACGGAAGATAGAAGAGAAAGGACAGCTGTGGAAT
>QLTV01001177.1:4299311-4324829 GCA_003457575.1 Thermophis baileyi | reverse complement strand
CACTTTAAATTTTAATTAAAGGTGATATAATATAAAATTTGTAATAACTTGTTAATTTGGTAATATGGAGTTGTGGATGTATGAGGAATTATTTGAGATGTTAAAAAACATACGTGAAACTTTAAAAGGTAATAATGAGTCAGAAATTGTGTTGGAATATACAGAGCTGGAAATAGGAGAGAAGGTGGTAAAAGAGGATATAAAGGAGAAACAAGAAAATAACATTGAAAAAAAAGGAATTGAAGACAAAAAACAGTTTGATGATTTCACTGGGATTTACAGTGGCACTAAAAGAGTAGATAGAGGGGAATATACCTTTTAAAAAAAATCAACCAAAGGGTAACAACGAGAAGAAGTTGAGGAAAATTTGGGGGAGAACCACTCGAATAAAGTTTCTAAAAGAGAGAAAAGGAACACAGGAGAAAAAAATAAGATGCATAAAAATAAAAAAAATAAAAAGAAGAAATTAAGGGAATGAGATAAAAAGAGAAAATTAACAAGAAGTGGAATTATTGAGAGACCTAAATAAAATGGATAAGTGGGAAAGGTTAGTGGAAAGGAGGAAGGGAAATAAGGTTTATATTAGTAGATTTAGAGAAATTGTATCAATATTATTCATTTAGGATAGTTAATCAAGTTAAAGGGTTTTTATGTTGGAATGTATGATGATGAATATTGTTTATAGCAAAACAGATTAGTAAAACTGGGATGGAAAATTTGAAATATTGTTAATTGTGGATTGTTAATTAAACTATAAGGATTTTTTAGGTAAAAATTGAATAAGATGATGATTGTTAAGAGTAAAACAGAACAGCAGATGGAATGTGAAAGAGCAATTCGGTTTAATTTTAGAGTTTAAATTAAGAGATGAAGTTGAAATGTAGTGGGATAAGAAATTTGAGAAATATATGTAGTAATAGAGAAATAAGATAACTAGTTGAAGTTATTGTAAGAGATTGGATTTAGGGCGATTAGTAATATTACTTATGTATTAAAAAGAAAATAAAATGAGAAGAAATATGTAAAGAGAATATTGTGGCTGAAATGGAAAATAGAGATATGATGTAAAATGGATTATGTATATGAAAAGATATGTAAAAATGATCCAGACAACACTTTGTTCATGAAATATGTATGTTTGGGGGGCGGGGGGAATAAAAAAATAAAAAATTGTTTTTAAAAAAATGGCTAAGAGAGCTCCTAGATGCCTCATCTGTGGAGAAACAAAAGAGAAGAGAATAACAGAGTTGGAAGGGATCATGGAGGTCTTCTAGTCCAACCCCTTGCTCAAGCAGAAGACCCTATACCATTCCAGACAAATGGCTGTCCAGTCTCTTCTTAAAAACCTCTAGTGATGGAACACCCATCATGTCAAAATCGATGGAAACCCTATGGCCAATGATTGAATAAGAGCATCTTTTTCAGATCATGAACTGATGCATTCCTTAATTCATTCCAGGTACGTATTTGTATTAGCAGTGAGTTTACAGTACCGTTGGAGATGTCATTTTTTTATAATATTTATTTATTTCTATGCAGGGTCATAGAATTCTCATAGAATCATAGAGATGGAAGCGGCCTTGGAGGTCTTCTAGTCCATTACCCTGCCCAGGGTATCCCATCCCAGACAAATGGCTGTCCAATCTTTTCTTGAAAACCTCCAGTGATGGAGCACCCACATCTGGGATGTAAGTTATTCCATTGATTGTTTTCCCTGTCAGGAAATTTTTCCTTGGTTCCAGAACTAAGGATCATCCTTAGCTTATTGATACCACACACCAGAGTTATTCAGCTCTGCACAACTGTTTGCTTCATCAACCTAAACAGAAATTCTTGTGCAAGTGTGCTTTCGTTCATGCTGATATAGAGAGACATGCCTTAGTCATTTCCTGCAGAATTGTTATCCTTCGTTCATTTACTTCTTTTAAATCTCCAGATAACATCACTGAGGGCCCCTTGTATTCCATTTTCCCCGCGCTGCCTTTCTTCTTTGTTTTAAACTAATTTAGAATAACTTTCTAAAATAATAAAACATTATTATTATAGAGCTTCAATAGGTATAAGCAAGTTCTATTCTATACATTTATGGGTTCTTGGATATTAAATAAACATGGCCTGCTTTTCAGGGTCTTCCTCATAAGATTACATGCTTCCTATTAGCATGATAGCGCAGTGATTTTGTAATAGGCTCAAGGCCTTAAAATGAAATAGATTTTCCGTGCTTTCCACAAACCTGAATATAAGTCTTTTTTTTCCCTAGTGCATCAACGGCTCTGCAATGCTGGTTTTCAAAGTCAGATTCTATTCTAGTCATGCTAATTAAGAAACAAAACAACAGGTTGCACCTACAAGGACAAAAATTTAATCATATTTGCTAAATGCAACTTATAGTTCAATAAAAATGACAGGCGGGTTTTGTTAACAGGAAGAATTATGGCTAGATTATATAACAGACTAATTTTGAGAACATCGTCTTCGCATTCTATTTCTCAAGTTGAGAAAAAAAAGATGCTTAGCAGTTCTTATAGGGAAGCAACATACTGAATACACAAGTCTGAATTCATTCCAATGTTTATTATATGAATAAGCAATATGTCCTAGCAATACAATTCCAGATATCTACTGTATAATCAGAAATAAATCACAAGTGTTCAGTAAGTCATGCTTCTAAACATTTTACAGCTTGCGATGGGCCACAGAACTCCAGAAAGATTCTTGTGTCGATGGATTTGATAGGAAGTACAGAATAACCATGTTCACATGTTTACAACCATGTTTTCATCAGGCAAATAGCTTGTAGAGAGACCCTGCAATGAACAAAGAAGCAATATAGTATGACTCACAGTCCTTCCATTTTCTTCCTGTTTTCCTATGCTTTAATTAGGATTCTCTACTCTCATCCTGTCCCTCCAGTTGTTTCTGTATCTTAAAGAATGAAACCACATGCACAATTTAGCAGATGTGACTTTCTGTGAGATTAAATAAAGGCAACATGTTTAGCTGCTATGTGCTGTGAAAACGCTGAAAGCACAGAAGATTGTGAGTAAGAGTTTTTGTTTTGAAAAGAAGGACTAGGGGTGACATGAAACAGTGTTCCAATATCTAAGAGGCTGCCACAAAGAAGAGGGAGCCAAGCTATTCTCCAAAGCACCTGAAGGCAGGACAAGAAGCAATGGATGGAAATTAATCAAGGGCAGAATCAACCTAGAACTAAGGAGAAATTTCCAGACAGTTAAAACAATTAATCAGTGGAACAACTTGTCTCCAGAAGTTGTGAATGCTCCAACACTGGAAGTTTTTAAGAAGAGAATGGATAATCATTTGTCTGAAATGGTATAGGGTTTCCTGTCTGAGCAGGGGGTTGGACTAGAAGACCTCCAAGGCAGGGGTGAAATCCAGCAGGTTCTGACAGGTTCTGGAGAACCGGTAGCGGAAATTTTGAGTAGTTCGGAGAACTGGAAAATACCACCTCTGGCTGGCCCCAGAGTGGGGTGGGAATGGAGATTTTGCAATATCCTTCCCCTAGGAGTGGGGAGGGAATGGGGATTTTGCAGTATCCTTCCCCTGGAGTGGGGTGGGAATGGGGATTTTGCAGTATCCTTCCCCTGCCATGCCCACCAAGCCACACCACACCCACCAAGCCATGCCCACAGAACCGGTAGTAAAAAAAATTGGATTTCACCACTGCTCCAAGGTCCCTTCCAACTCTGCCACTCTCTTATTCTTTTATCTGCTCAGGGACTGGTTGTTGGCAAATGTAGCAAACCTGTCAGAGTTCGCACAGTGTGAATATTTTGAGACAACCCAGGAGCAAAATACAGTAAACAGAGGTTTGTCTTTCAAATAGTGGTTTATCTACAAGGAATATATACATACACGTACTAGGCAAAGTCAGGCAATCAATCATCAACTATAGCATGGAAGCACACACACACACAGAGAGACGCCCTAACAGGGCCTCTCTTATAATACCGTCTCTTAAAGTGGTAACAGTCAAATAACCCTGCTGACTCATTACTACCATTGTATCATCATTACAGCATTAAAGCATCATGGCAGCTGGTCAGCTCTTGAAGTATTTCCCTGACACAACCCCTCTCCACAACCCCCTTGTGGAGAGCAATGACCTGGAGAGAGATGAACCAATGCAGAAGCAAAACAGTTAAATTATTTAAGAGTTATCTAATATATTGCTATGCCACTCAGCAAAAAAGAGCCTCCCATTAGCTTTCTAAATGTGCCTCTCTAGTTCTCCCTCTGTATTTATATCAAAGCTAATGTGATGTCAGTCAGTTGGGGTTATAAGCTCTGGGTAACTTAGGGATAACGCAAATGATTTGTTAAATAAAGATGTGCAACCTCATCTAACACTCCCAAATATGAAAAACAGCAGTTTAAAAATCACATTGACCTAGTTTCAGTGGTTTAATTCTGTTGTTGTTAGTTGCAAAGTTGTGTCTGACCCATCGCGACCCCATAGACAACGTTCCTCCAGGCCTTTCTGTCCTCTACCATCCCCCGGAGTCCATGTAAGCTCACACCGACTGCTTCAGTGACTCCATCCAGCCACCTCATTCTCTGCCGTCCGCTTCTTCTTTTGCCCTCAATCTTTCCCAGCATTAGGCTCTTCTCCAGTGAGTCCTTCCTTCTCATTAGGTGGCCAAGGTATTTGAGTTTCATCTTCAGGATCTGGCCTTCTAAAGAGCAGTCAGGGTTGATCTCCTCTAGGACTGACCTGTTTGATCGCCTTGCAGTCCAACGGACTCACAGGAGTCTTCTCCAGCACCATAGTACAAAGGCCTCAATTCTTTGGTGCTCAGCCTTTCACAGCCATACATTGCAACTGGTTTAATTCTACAAGCTTCCTAATAGAAAACATTAATTGCTTATCAAAGAAATTCTACAAGCAATTTCTGTTTCTGGCCATCAATACACATCTTGTATTATGAAATAAGTTTCTGTGTTAGACACTTCTTGAATTAAAATTGTCCTTTATGAATCCAATTAATATGCCAATACTCGCAAAGAGTTAGAATAAGACTCTGAGGAGAACAAAGATGGCATTGAATTCCTGGCTGATTTCTCAATGATTCATTGATTGAAGTAAAGTTCAAAGAACTCTCTGACTTGATAGTTGAATTCATAGCAGATAAATCCAATCTTTCTGGACCATGCTGCTGTTTGAGCATTTGTCTGCCAGCTTATTCCCCCCCCCTTCTTTCCTATCTGTTACATATTAAAAGGCAGAATATTTTTGTTCGCAGACTATGGCAGAAATCTAGAAGACAATAAAATCAGGCCCTCCTGAGGATTTTTTTTCTTCAGGTTTCCAGTTCTGCCATGCCTTTCTGTCAGATGGAGAACTTGTCTTGCCAAAGAGGCATCTGTGTGTTATCAGCAGGGCATTTCATCTGGAGGCCCATCTGAATGGGGGGGTGGATGGGGATGGGGATGGGAATAACAAAATAGCAAAAACTATGGCATGTATCACCTTACTCCTTGAATGTGATGGGAGAGAAGATAACTATTCTTCAATATAGCAAACCTTTGGCACTAGAACAAAGAAATCCCTATAAAGTGTGTGTGTGCGGGGAGGGAAGGGTTGTCAGATGAGGGGAGGGGGTGAAAGCAAAAAAAAAAGAACCGCAGTGATGTTTTGTTAGTGTTTGCGCAATGTAGATATGATGGTTCAATTAATATCAGAGCATTTTTCAAAGAAGCAATTATTATTTTCATGTATAAATCATGGGAGGTATGCAGCAATCACCTCATTTTGTGTGTGTGTGTGTGTGGGTTTTGCAAATTAGGGTTTGCTTGTATCCTGGCAGTGTAATCCTATCTGATCTCAACCTTCTGCACATATTGCATACCACTATGATTATGTATTTGTCTCTCCCGGACTGCCAAAATTGCATACAGCACAGCATTTGCAATTTGACCTCTAGCACAAGTTGTACAATGGAGTTGACTCCTTGCTCCCCACCCCCAAAAGAGAGAGGGGGGAGGGAGGGAGGGAGAGATATCCTGTTCTTTCCCCTTTCATAGCTAATGTTCTTCATGGTTGTTCTAAGAACAGTTTGGCCTATATAAGATGTGCCAGTTGGAGAGAATGCCAAATCATGTATTCTAGGTCAAGGTAGAGCTGGTATTTGACCTGATGGTTAAGGCAGCCAATAGAGATGCCTCATTATAGCGCTCATGGATTATAAAGCACATTTTTCCTCTACTGTACCTTTTACACTATTGGTTATGAATAGCTTTTTAAAGAGATACAATAGATCCACTGTACTCAAACACCTGTTTGAGGGCCTCCTTTACATTAGATTCAAGATGCCAAAGGTCATCAGTCATAATTATTTTTAAACAAAACACTCTTAGTTCACAAAAGCCAGGCGGTGAATCATGAAAGACATAAGAGTAATGGAAAAATATAAATTAAAATCTGGCTTGAGAAAGGGAGCTTTCACCTTGGGTCCAAAATGCTTCATTTGATCCCATGAGAAATAGTAATGCCAAATCAATATGAAAAATTCAGCCTCCACAATCCTGAATAAACTTCTCTGGTAAAGATACTGCAAGTCCCAGGCCTCATTCTCAAGGATCTTTAGTTAACCATTTCCCACATTTTACAGAGAGCATGCATGCAAGCATCTAACTCTGCAGAATCCAACAGGTATGATTGCTTTTTGAGGGGAAAAAAAAAGTCTGCCCCCAATTTTCATAGAGTTTAGTCTACGAAGTCTGAACCAAAATACTTGACAGTTTCAGAAGCTATGGTTAAAAACATCAGTACAGATAAATTTAGAGTGACCACTTATCTGCAGTAGGACTTTCTGATTGATTTTAAACCCAGGTTTGGGGCAACTCTTCTTGAATTGCAAATACCATCCAGATAAAACAATCACTGCAGGCTACTTCAGCTGACTGCTAGCTGCAGTTCGGCGGTTCAAATCTCACCGGCTCAAGGTTGACTCAGCCTTCCATCCTTCCGAGGTGGGTAAAATGAGGACCCAGATTGTTGGGGGCAATATGCTGACTCTGTGAACCTTGTAGAGAGGGCTGTAAAGCACTATGAAGTGGTATATAAGTCTAACTGCTATTGCTATTGCTAATCCAGGAATGCATCAGTAAAATGGCATCCAAAGATTTGCTCTGCTGAGAGTATGCCTGAGGCATCAGCAAACATGGGAAGAAGATCAAGCGGAGGAAGTGCCATGGCAAGGCAAGACCCTGCATGGGCAATCAACAGGTAGCTGAGATGGCTGACATTGGGAGATCCTATCAGTGGCTGGAAAAGTCTGGACTAAATTTCATAGCAGCACAAGAACAAGCACTAAGCACCACAATCTTTCATATCTGATTTCCAGATACAGATGGACACACAGGTGCTGGCCAATCAACTGGATATCACGGTAGTAAACAAGTACCAGAAGATAACTGTGATGTGGAATGGCCATCTTGCCGCGGTCAACTCACTACTGCCAATTCACCATGGCCAACTCGCCATGGCCAGCTCTCCACAGCCTACTCACCACGGGACAATTCACCATGGCCAATTCATCACAGGAAAACTCGCGGCAGAACAATTCAACAATTTTATTTAATTATTTAAAATGATTTTAAAAATAATTTTAATTTTTGTCATTCGCATTTCATTTTGTCCCTCCTTTTTCATCATTTAAAAAAAATGATTCTATTTCACCATTTTTTTGATAATTACGTAAGTTTTGTACTGTGGAAAGTTGTCCTGTATGTTGACTTGCTTGAGCGACTAGCCAGATCTTAAAGCCTTCAGCAGGCTATCGTGTACTATGCAGTAGCTGACAATTTCGAAAAGGAAAAAAAATCTGGCCAGAAATGGTCCAATAGATCTTGACAGATGTTTTCTGCACATGGTTCTATGCACTGTAGGCAGAGAACAAATATATGTATATTAAAATAATGAGAATGGCATGTGATTTTATGAGGAACTAGCAGTATTTGGCACCATCACATAAGTGATATTACATTAGATGTCATAGAAATATGAAATACAAAGTTAGATAATAGGTTACAGACTTACATGCTATGATTTAATATCCTGAACGAAATTATTTAAATTTTCTGAGAGCAAGAATAAGAAGATAAAAGAGAAAGCCAAAAAGTTCTTTGTCACAACAATATTGAACAGAGTACATTAGTGTGGTTTTAAGACTCTGTGACTGAACTGATGCATATTTTTTAATAAAGTAAGAATTCAACGATGGTTCCTGAAATAACAGGGTTTTTTTTTCTTTGACATTCAAAACAAGAATTATTTAAATTACCCAATGGTAAGAAATAAAGAAGGAAGACCTAGGATTCAAAGAAGAAACCTTTGATACAGAACACTAGTTTCCATGTGAACGAATAGTTTAGTTCGGTGTTCATTTATATGCTGAAATACAAGGCAAGTACAATTCTGTTCTTGAATGTTGCTGTTATCTCTTCAGATGCATGAAGTTGTTGAAGTACAGCCAGAATATTACATGACTAAATAAGCCTAATCATTCATTAATAGAGTGTGTCAAACTCAAAGCCAGTCAAAACAGCAGTGACGGAATTGTGAGATGATAAGAATGATACAAAAATATGCAAGCAGTATGTATATTCAGAAGTATGAAGAGGATATTGCATATATTATATTAATATCTGTACAAAAACATGAACAATCATTTCTTCGTCTTCAATTTATCTTGAAATAATCTTTAAAGCTGAACTTAAAGTATTTAAGTTCTGAACTTAAAGAATTTAAGTTCTGAACTTAAAGAATTTAAGTTCTGAACTTAAAGAATTTAAGTTCTGGTATTTTAACTTTCCTCAGCAGAAGAGTGAAATATTTCGGATAGATTTCTTGAGCCAAAGGAAATGTTAGTTTCTCTGCCCTACAAGGAAAACTTTCCTATAAAAGAAGACACAATGTAAAGTAATCTAACAATTAAATCTCAGCATATGACATTTTATAATGTCCAGAGATATGCTAGAGTTTCCTGGACTGGGAACTTTCCTTCTGTGAAAAAGCAAATTGAAAATAGTCAGATTTCATTTGGCACCAAAGGCCAAGAGGAAATGGTCAATCTACTTCCCTACGCCTTCTGATTACTAATAATTCAAAACTAATATTAGAAAATATTACAAAAAAAAAAAAAAAAGAAAGAAAAGAAAAAAAAAAGAAAAAAAAAGAAAAAAGAAAAGATACATGACAATAAAATGTGTTGCTTTAGCATAGAATGTCTATCAATTTTCAGTAATTCTTCCTGTGGCAGAATGTAACAACATTTAAAACCATAGCATGCAATATAACAGTGATAGAAGAACAATAAAATCAAACTAATAATTAAAACCAAACCACCCATGGATGCCAGAGCATCCCACAAAGTCTTAACTCGGTGGGTGGGTTCATCCATTCTGGTAATGCATGGATTTCTTTTAACCATGGTTTGCAGAATAAGCCACAAGACCTGGGCGGCTAGTGTTTAGTTTACAAGTCACAATCATATATTGTGGTATCTGCCTTAAGGTTTGGCATGATACACAAATGCAACCAATCATTGTCCAAGGAAACAGACAAGGCCTGTAGCAATGGGTTCAGTTTGCAAGTGGGAGCCTATTTTTGTATTCACATAATTGCTTTTACAGAACAGCCTAATAAGAGAGTTACAGGTAATAGCAATAGCACTTAGGCTTATATACTGCTTCACAGTGCTTTTACAGCCCTCTCTAAGTGGTTTTAAAGAGTCAGCATATTGCCCCCAACAATCTGGGTCCTCATTTTACTGACCTCGGAAGGATGGAATCCTCAACTTTCCACAACAATGGAGCTCGAAATTATAGGTATAAGACATTGGGGTCATAAGTCGAGGCACTCTGTGGCTAGACACAATTTTATGATGGTCATAAAGTGAGTCACCAGGCTCATTAAGCAAATCACATAGTTGTTAAGCAAATCCAGCATATCTAATGACCATTTTTTTTTTGCCAGAAACCAGGAAAAAACACTGGAAACTGGCAACAAACATCACAAAACATGATCATGGAACTGCAAAATCCTGTAACCAGTCATAAATGTGAGTCAGTTTCCAAGAGCCCAAACTGTGATCATGTGTGTGGGAGTATATGTGAGGGATGGTGGGGAGTGGGAATGTAGCAGTTGTAACTTCAAGGACAACTCATAAGTATTTTTTTGAAGTTCATTGTAATTTCAAACACTCATTAATCAACTGGTCATAAATCGAGAACTACATATACCAGTGTGAATATCAGTGTGGATTTTACTGACTCATAAAAATCAGTTTATATAATATTTATAACTATTTTCTGTACATCACAGTGGTATTATTGAACCAAAGCAAACATACATGGATGCTTGAATATAACTTTTTAAAACTCTTATACTGAATTTCAATTTAAAAATGTGAAATTACATTTTTATTTTATCTATTTATTATGTATTTGTTATTTATCTATTTATTTGTTTATTTGTTATGGCCACCCAACTCCAAAAAGACTACATTTTGGGGTAGGTTACAATTTAAATCATACTTCATTAGACTCAATTACAAGAGAAAATAGGAGAAAGCCCAAGAAATAATAAAGAAAACACTTTCAATGGACACCTTTTTCTACTGTCAAGCAGATTCTGTGCCACAATCTACTTGTTTTCAACTTTAAGTACAATTTAAAAGTAAGACGATGTAAGTACCGGGTTTCAAAATAATATTTTTTTCAAAGAATGCCCTTGGATTTTTTAATCAGTTGTTCTTAGGTATTCTTAAAACATGAAAAATGGTAATTACCTCTTATACTATTTGCAAATGTGCCCCCTGCAAAGAAACATTAAAAAAAATCAAGATAAGGTAGGTATGATGGAGAGCATCTTGGCAACCAGAGAGAATGGCAGGAAACTACTCATCGGTTTGCCTTTTGATAAGCTGTGATAGGACAGTGGTGATTCTGGCAGCTATTTTTATGAATAGGCAAGGAACTAGTTATTCAAAGCACTCAAAACATGTTCACTCACAACATGCTCTTTCCTGCCAAAAAGTCGGGGACTTCAGAATAAGGCATGCAACGAGCGTCACAGAAAAATATTCCTCTGATTTTTGGAGAGCCCCTAATCTTACACGAACAAACTTTGCTATTTTTTTCCCCACTGCTCGGCCTTTCCAAGTTTGGTAGCTATAAAGCAGGGATCCCCCAGCTTTTAAAAAATAAAGTGGTCTTAATTTAAGATGCTCTTTTCAGCATGTCCTCATTATTAGATTTTAAATTTCAGGATGGCTTTTAAGACAGGAGTCAGATAGAAGGAGGCATTTTTAGGGCATAATCAGAAGTTAGACCATATTGGATTTTGGCACTAGCTTACATCAGACTGTGGGCAAAGAATGTGGACTGGTGCCACCAGCTGTTCCTCCCCCCCCCCAATTAAAATATTTGGAAAGGAGCAAAAACCACACCACAAACTAGCATGGAAAGAAATCTTCAAGATGAGAATAAAGAAGCTCTGTTTATGGGCCTCGTAAAAATATAAAGATTTATAACTAAGGCAAGGACATTCCCTTTTGCAGGTTGTTTCTACTAAGTTTCCCAATGCAAACCTGATAGCACTCAGCACTAACAAAGAATGTCGTACCGAATCTAATCCTCCGAGAGAAAAAAGGATCCCATTTGGTGCTTTTGGGCACAACATACTTTCAGGAGAAAATGTTCCCCTTGACTACAGTATAATTTAACACTTCTCTTAGACAGCAGAAGGGAAAAAAAGGCATAGATACAGCAGATCAGATTTATTGTCAAGCAAGACCAACTGCTAGCCCATAGAAAAGGAACATCAGCTAGTTGCCATTTGATTCCTAAAAGAGATGTAACTGTCATATTAAAAAGGGAAAATATAGTGGTGATCTGATCCTTCTCTTACAGGAATGAGATCAAGTTTCCAGTCTCTTGAGCAATAAAATGACCTTTAGATTTTCTGAGTTACAATTGCTACAATTATTTGCCATTGGCCAGTGTCTACATTTCATTTAAAAGAAATAGAGAGACCCATTAATGGAATTCCACATAAAATTGCTTGTCTCAATCCATTGGAAGTTTCTCATTAAGTGTTGTACCTCATGATTCTTGACGAATGTATCTTGTCTTTTTATGTACACTGAGAGCATATGCACCAAAGACAAATTCCTTGTGTGTCCAATCACACTTGGCCAATAAAGAATTCTATTCTATTCTATTCTATTCTATTCTATTCTATTCTATTCTATTCTATTCTATTCTATTCTATTCTATTCTATTCTATTCTATTCTATTCTATTCTATTATGTTGTCCTTATTTCCAGAATTTATGATCCTTGGCTTTTATGCCTTATAAATATTGGTTTTACTTATTTGGAGGTTCATTCCAGTTAACATCATGACCTCCTTATCACTCAAACAGCTGTATTTTGATCTCAATTTGATCTTGAATTTTATAGATAATTACAATAACCAGATTGAAGCCTTTGTTTTGTTACAGAGAAGAATGTGTGTTGTTTGTTGGAGACAATGAATCACAAATATGGCTTCATAAAGGGTTCCCATGTATCGATCTTTCATTCAACACCTAATTTCTTAATTTTCAGAAGGGCAACTTGTCAAGGATTGTACAATAAATGAAGAACATTTTCAGATTTTTGCTCAGCAGAGGCAGAGAAACGATCAAACATCAGTGCAAGTTTATAACTTTGGAACTTAGCCACCTTGTTAAAACATTTCTGTAAATATATCAGCACATAAATTATTGCTGTAGAATAATGGTTTCTACATGAAAAAACTATGAATGTCTTCAGAGATTCTCCTTTGAATTACATTTTCCAATTAAATCTTTAAAAAACCCACTACTTCTGAACAATCTATGAAATTCAATCTTTATACATTTTATTTTTGTCCCTGTTATTGTTTTCCATTCCCCTATCTCTGTTGTAGTGTAGAGAATGATTTTTAGAAGGTCAGGCATACATACTATACATAGATCTTTCTAAAACCACACCTTAGTGATACATTGCATCCTGAAAAGCTGAGATCCAAAAATGATCAAATTATAGAGTCAACAAATTAAAGATCATGAAATGTAATAGTTCTGTGAGAGCCATTTTGATGAACTGGTAAAGATGCTAAACTACCAACTGGGAGACAAGGAGTTTTAGTTTTCCCTTAAGCATGAAAGCACTCTTTCTCAGCCCCATCTGAAAGATTGATCAAGGTTAAATTGATTATATGAACATCTGCATCAAAATACGCAATAACTGTGTGGCACATGATAGTGAGGTGATGGGTGATGATATGGAGATTGAAGGAGTTGCCCTTAGCATATTTTATGTTATGACTTATTACAAAATATATTTCAGACATAGGCCGAGATGCAGTCTGCTGTACAACCTACCTCCACCTTCTAAAATCCACTTTGCAAATATATTTGGCAAATATACATACATAAGATATGCCTACCTATTATATATTGTGGCTACCAGAATGCATAAACCAAACAACATCTTGAGACATGCTTTGGGGGGAATGGATATATTTGAAGTTAAGATGGCTGGAGCGGTTCAGTGGCTAGTATTAGCACATACACCTTCTACTAGGTTTTCTAATTCAGATTAACTAGATCACGTTAGATTGGATTCCCAGGCAAAAACCTTTGCCCACTGACTCCCAAAATAATTCCGAATGTTTCTGAGGGATAAAGCACTAAATTTTCTACATGCAAATATGGACATTTACAATTCATATTGTTTTGGATTCCTTGTCAGAAACAGCTGCTTGTAAAGGTTTAAGTGGTTGCCAAAGAAGTTAACAATGCACATGGATGCTCCCCAATCACTACTTTCCTTTCTGGATGGGCTTACTCAGCATTGATTCTCACGATGTTAATTAAACATATATGTAGAAGGTTGAAGCTTAAAATCTACACATATGTAGGCACAATAACATTACAATAAATTTTTCATTCTTGCATTTTTCCATAAGGTATGTTGTATCTTCTGTTATAAGAATCTCTCAATAGAGTAGCAGTTCTAAAAACTTGCCTGGTATATAGAACATTAAAGTTCAAAATCTCCAAAAAAGTTTTTAAAGACCAAGTTCTAATTCCTATTCTATTCTATTCTATTCTATTCTATTCCATTCCATTCCATTCCATTCCATTCCATTCCATTCCATTCCATTCCATTCCATTCCATTCTATTCTATTCTATTCTATTCTATTCTATTCTATTCTATTCTATTCTATTCTATTCTATTCTATTCTATTCTATTCTATTCTATTCTCACATTCACCAGTAACCATTTACCATTTAATAATTCATTGTTTCACCCTACTGCCCCCACTCAGTAACAACAATAATACATTTTTGCCAAGTTTTAAACCACAGACACACTTCATAGCAGGCCAATCTGGTAATCACTGTGCTATCATAGCACTGGTAGTAGTACTGGAGCAGAGATTACAGACCAATGTAGAAGACATTCCTGCATCAGTGCAGTAGCTGATCAAACTGTAGGGGATTGTTCACAGCAGGCATACTGGGCAGTAATGTTTAAGCTGCCAACTGCTGGAAAACACTGCCATCAACATGGAAGTGGGAAACATGAATGAAGGTTATATTCACATATAGCTGGTGTGTGAGTAGAGAATAACAATGTCATACTTTTCAGGAATGATTGGTGAACTACACTTGTAACAGGAGTATAGATATCCCCTTAGATACATAGTGTGTTGTTGACAATAACCAAAGCATATGAAGAAAGCCACAAATGGACTGTGTGGAGGATCCCCAGAAGATAAAACAATGTGGAAAGTTGGAAAGGGGAATTTGAGCAGATATTCTGTACTTGCAGACTATGCAGCTAAGCTGGTGAAAGGAAGAAAAAATGTTCGGTTGTTTCTGACTCTTTTTTGCATGTTTAATATGAAAAAAATCAGCCACTGGAGTTATTATTTTGAGATAAACATCGATCTGCAATTTTGTGTAGAACACATTTCTTTTCAGCGAGGACAGTTCAGACATAAAACTCCACCTCCTACTTCTAAGTCTACTCCACTTCCCAATCCTCTTCAACTGAATCTTCATATTCATCTCTGCTCTGGTTCTAATCCTTTCTCCAGTTAAATTAGGAATATGAGAAACTGCCTTCTTCTATTTCGATCAGTCCTTGTAGCCTAGAATGCCACTCTCCACTATTGCCTAGGCAACCTATAGTTGAACAGAATTCAGAATTCAGATTATTGTTCTGCCTTCAGGTGGTTTGGAGAATAGGACAAGCCAAACAGCACGAGGTACGGTCAATTGGACCAAAACATTCAGAGATGCATTTCTACAGTGTGTAGGTGTATGTCTCTCTGTGTGAGGGTGTTCCTTCCTCCTCTTCAGCTGTTTGGGCAGTACACTATACTGTAATGCCTACCTTCTGCTTAATGTTTCTGGGCTGGCAATGCTGGTCACCTTTTTTGCAATTATACTACTGTCTCTTTGCTCTCCTAAGTGAATGGACGGACAGTCCCACTGAATTTTGATCAGACAGAGACCTTATCTTGGAAGGTATTTCACTACTGGTTCTAACTATACTGAGCCAGCTAAATGACTTATATCAGTGATTCTCAACCTTTCTATTGGCGCGACCCCCCCCCCCCCCGCACCCCGCCCCCCCCGCGCCCCCCCCTCCGCGCCCCCCCCCTCCATAGCAACGGAAGCGGGAGACTTCACCCGGACACCGCCATTTGGGTTCTTTTACCCTCTGCGCATGTGCAAAGCATTCTGCGCATGCGCAGAGGGTAAAAGAACCCAAATGGCGGTATCCAGGCGGGTGGGCAAAGTCTCCCACTTCTGTAGCTACCGGCTATCCGGCGACCCGCAGGCACGGCCGAACCGGGAGCATTTCACCCCTGCAAGTGACGGTGGCACCAAGATGGTGGGCTAATGCGTGCGGCAACCCCTGTGAAATGGTCGTTCGACCCCCAAAGGGGTCGCGACCCACAGGTTGAGAACCGCTGACTTATATGGATCACAGTAGTAGCTGCTGATAGTAAAATGGCTTTTTAGGAACTAGATTAACAATAGCACTTAGACTTATATACCGCTTCACAGTGCTTCACAGCCCTCTCTAAGCAGTTTACAGAGTCAGCACATTGCCCCCAACAATCTGGGTCCTCATTTTACCCACCTCGGAAGGATGGAAGGCTGAGTCAACCTTGAGCCTGGTGAGATTCGATCTGCCAAATTGCAGGCAGCCGGTGGTCAGCAGAAGTAGCCTGCAGTACTGCACTCTAACCACTGCACCACCGTGGCCCAAATGATGCCCTTTAGATGCTTTAAATTGCTTCCTCCCGACTCTTCTGCCAGACAGTTGAGGATGCCAGGATGGAGCAGACTAGGCTATACAAATACTTAAATTTACATCAGGATCATCGATGGAGACAGCAAATTTCTTGCCGATGTAATTTTCTGCCAGTTCCAGAATGGGAAAATAGCACTTTAATTTCCAGAGGCAGAAAGTCCTAAGACACAGCCACACACATTCTAATAGCTGCAAAAGCCATCTATCCAAAAAGCAAAAAAAAAAAAAAAACAAAAAAAAAAACAAAAAAAAAAAAAAAAAAAGAAAAAAAAAAAAAAAAAAAAAAAAAAAAAAAAAAAAAAAAGGTGGGAAAGTAGTTTATTTTACTTGCAATCTTCTTTGCAGAAATAGGAAGAGGCATTTATACTAGTATATAAACCAGCAAGCTATTGCATGGGGATGTGGCATACCAAACTGTAAATGTAATGAAGAGCATATTTACGCCCCTTCTTCCTTTTATGTATCTCATGGCCCTAACTTACAGATTTCAGTCTATTTCCCATCCAGTTACATCACTGCTTAGCAGCAATCCTGTTTGCCACATTATATTCCTTCAGATCCTGATCCAAGAATTTCCTCTTGTTGCGGTGGCGCAGTGGTTAGAGTGCAGTACTGCAGGCTACTTCTGCTGATCACCGGCTGCCAGCAGTTTGGCAGATCGAATCTCACCAGGCTCAAGGTTGACTCAGCCTTCCATCCTTCTGAGGTGGGTAAAATGAGGACCCAGACTGTTGGGGGCAATATGCTGACTCTGTAAACCGCTTAGAGAGGGCTGTAAAGCACTGTGAAGCGGTATATAAGTCTAAGTGCTATTGCTATTGCTATTGCTACTTAGAACAACTTATGAACAAGCAGAGAAGAAAAGAGGTATACAGCAGGTCTTCCTGAAAAACCATCTTATCTTTCTCTAATTTTTTTTTCACACAATACTGCTTCCTCTCCAGTATTTCATTTTCAGCAGACTAAACCAATATGTTCATCATGCTTTCTCTTAGAACCACTTAATACTATTCCTGCTGAATCTCACACGTCGTTCTTCATAGCCTTGCATCAGGTCTATAATCTCTGAGTGCTAGTATAAATGTGCAGGTCATTTTTTTTTCTTTTTAGTTGCATCAACAGTTTGTTTCTGATTTGCAAAACAAATCAGTAGTATTTGATTATTTTACTTGAGGGGATCCTGGAGTACTACTTGGCCATGCAAAGCATATTTTGAGCAGATATG
This sequence comes from Thermophis baileyi, assembly GCA_003457575.1. Lineage (NCBI taxonomy): Eukaryota > Metazoa > Chordata > Lepidosauria > Squamata > Dipsadidae > Thermophis > Thermophis baileyi. The sequence goes on along the minus strand of QLTV01001177.1, from coordinate 4,307,215 downwards.
AAAGGAGGCGCAGACCTTCATTCAGCATTTAATGACAGAACAAGTGAAACAGGATGAAATAAATTATCTAATTATCTCCACTTAAAAAAGAAAACAAAAAAGTTGGAACAATTCTAATCTTTTCCTTTATGATTCTCCCAGGGGCTTACTGATAATTATAACTCATCCCAGTGGTGATTTCCAGATGTTAGGGACTTCAATTCCTCCGTCTATTTAGGTATTATGATAATTGAAGCCCAATTAATTTAGCATGTACCAAATCAGGGAAAACTTCTCTAAGCAGAAGACCAATAATTCCTATGATTTGTTACCTTTACAGTTTGATAACTCATCTGTTTAAGAAAACCACATTTGGAAACAAGTGCTTTTGAAAAATATTTAAAATCTATTGGTACCAGAAGGATGTCAAAGACCAGAAATCTCACAGGGAAAAAATGATACCGTCAGTCCATTTTCACTTACAACTTCTTATCAAATTTTTTTCAAAAGAGCTTTCTCTGTTCATACTATCGTGTACCTAGAGCATCTGAGAGCATCTGAGAGTGAAGAAAGGGCCATTTTTGTGTCTATGGAGATTCTCAGTCATCCAGGTCATGGTTGTCCCAAAGGTGCTTTTTTCAAGAGGCAACTTTTTCTTTGAAGAAGTTTTGCTTCTCATCTAAGAAGCTACTTACTCTGACTGGATGGTGGGGAATAGAAGGATTTATACTCTTCGCAGATAGCTGGTCATTTGCATTCTTTTAGAGAATAGTTGAGGGCACCTAGAGGTTTATCTGTGTCGTCAGAGTCAACTGAGTGGTGCAAATGGATGTGGAGCCTCCTTGGAACTGTTGAAAGGACGGTGTTGTAGACTGGAGATAGATGATGTCATATGCCTCCCCTTCTGTTGAGAGAGGGCTGTTCAGTTTTGACATAGATGACCTCTTTGACCCCTCTTTTAAACCAGTGGTCCTCTCTGTCCAAAATGTGTACTTTGCTGTCTTTAATAGAGTGGTTGTTGCCTTTTAAATGCAGAGAGACTGCTGAATCTAGTCCTGATGGGTTTGTTCTCCTATGTTTATGAAGTGGTTGTTTTGTTTCCCCAATGTACAGATCTGCACATGGCTCACTGCATTGTACTGCATATACCATATCTTCAACAAAAAACCAGAAAGTCCTGTTGCCTTTTGAAAAAAGCACCTTTGGGATGACCATCTTGGTGGTGGCTCCCTTGTTCTAATAACTCTTTGATAATAGAGGCTGATCTATTTTTTTCTGTGGCATCTTTCAGCCAGAACAATATTTGAATCAGAATTTAAGCCTGCGAGGCTGACTCTACTATGTGTATAAGCACTATTTGCATGTTATTTTGCTATTTTTGTATCTATTTTTCTTCTTCTTTTTATGTATTTTTTAAAGTAATAATACCACCATCGCCATTATTTTGTTCCCTATTTTATATCAGGGAAAAGATGCTGTTTAGTGGAAAATGTAACATAGAAGCTTAACGATTTGTCTTTGCTTTTAACACCAGGTCCTATTTCTTGATTTCAAATAAAAGACTGAGGCAGCAGGAGCCGTACAGTTTGGCTACTGATGACGTGGAAGAGAAGAACATGAGGATTATCTGTACACACTCTTGATTGTGAAAAGGACTCCACAGAAGAATTCCAATAATGCAAGGCAGCAGTTGGCCCTCAAGAGCTTAAAGGCAGCTTTTCTGCTGGCTTGCAAAGCAGCTGAGTCTCCAAGCTGATTCTGAGACAGCTGGCTACATATTGTGGGAGCGTCAGCTCTCTGAATACAACAAAGAATGTGTACAATACATCAGGCTTTTACTTGGAGCAAAGGGGCCAGCAAATGTATACAGCCCTCAGAAAGTAAGGGCTAAATGCTTAGGAAATGTAAACACCGATCAACATTTCCAAACCAAATCAAGGGTTTGTCCAGTCCTGTTGTGGAGTGTGTTGATTTTCTTGAGATAGGTTTGCTGGAAGGTTGTTAAAGCCATATTGGTACAGTGGAGTTTGTTGAAGGCTGAGAACAGGTGATACATTTCATACAGTTGCACATATTCAGAAATGATTAAAAACAAAGACTCTGAAATAACCTGAGCATGACACTCTATTACCATTAAACTACCTCTATACCTTCCAGTCAGCCTGGGGGAAAAAATAAAGACATCACTGAATAAGTCAGCTGATCAAACACTTATCAAACACTCACAACCCTAATTTTAATGACTCATTGGCCTTTTCTTCTGGATCAACCCAAAATGTTTCATTACCTAAAACAAGGGGCAAGATGGCTTTCTCTCCTAATTTCATATACAGAAGACAGCTGATTTCTGACAGTGGATGAAAGCCTTAAATCACAGAATCAAAAAAGTTCTCGCTTAGGTGCACCAAAATAGATGGTGTGATATACGTACCAGAGGTGGGTTGCTGCCAGTTCGGACCAGTTCATTAGAACCGGTAGCGGAAATTTACCGCCGCTCGCCGAACCGGCAGCAAAGACTGGCGGTCCATGCCCCTGAACCGGTCCTTCAGTTGCCGCGGCTTGAAAAATAACCCTGTGCGCATGCGTTAAGGCTTCTGCGCATGCACAGACGGTCATTTCTGGGTGTTTAGTGCGACGTAATGGGGGCGCGTGCGCGCGAGCGATGCAAGCGCGTGTGTGCAAAACGCGCACTTCCGTCGCAATCAGAACCGGTAGGGAAGGTAAGTAGAACCCACCCCTGATACGTACCCCTGCCTGCACATGCTGGAGACAACAACAAACTTGGTAAGACAATCTGGGAGAATATAATGAAACAAAACAAATAAAATGTTAAAAAGTTATGATATTTATGTAGTTACTTACCAAACACATCTAAATTATATTAAAGTAAACAAAATATCTTTACAAACAATAATGTTTGGAAATTGAAAGTTGAAAAATTTGACACGCCCATTCAACATTTGCCATTTATTATTAAATTATTATTATTTAATAACCCAAATTAGTTGTAAATGACCAGGAATGTCTACCAGGATGTAGAGACTTGCCCCCTTTTTAATACATGATACATACATGTAAATGTGTTGATGATACCCGTGATACATATAAAATGTATATATTGATACACACTACATGTGGGGCTTTGATAGCATGGTTGCAGTCGCCATATTGGCTTCTTCTTTTTTTTTTTAACTTTACTCCCCTGGGATCTTCCTACCTATTTCTTCTGATCTGTTTACCAAAACAAGCAGTTGTTATTTGGGGCTTTGACATCCTTCTTCTTCTACCCGAAACCAGTCATACTACTGGAGCAGAAATGTGGTAGGTCTATCATGTTAGGCTGCTTCCCTTACCTCTTCTCTTGGACTCCATTCAATCAAATCCCAAGCTGAACTCGGTGGGGATAAAAAAACCCAAGCAGAGTCATGAAGAAGGTTTGGACATGAGCCGCGGTGGCGCAGTGGTTAGAGTGCAGTACTGCAGGCTACTTCTGCTGATCACCGGCTGCCAGCAGTTTGGCAGATCGAATCTCACCAGGCTCAAGGTTGACTCAGCCTTCCATCCTTCCGAGGTCGGTAAAAATGAGGACCCAGATTGTTGGGGGCAATATGCTGACACTGTAAACCACTTAGAGAGGGCTGTAAAGCACTGTGAAGCGGTATATAAGTCTAAGTGCTGTTGCTGTTGCTGTTGCTGTTGGACATAAGCAGTTAAATGTCTATGGAGATTCTCAGTCATCCAGATCATGGTTCTCCCAAAGGTGCTTTTTCAAAAGGCAACTAGATTATCTTTGTTTTTCCTTGAAGATGTTTCACTTCTCATCAGTTCAGAACTGAAGAAGCTTCTTGGATGAGAAGCAAAACGTCTTCAATGAAAAACAAAGAAAATCTAGTTGCTTTTTGAAAAACACCTTTGGGACACAAGCGGCTATTTTCCTTATGTCTAAATCCATTTCTCTTCCTCTCATTCCCCCTTTTTATATAGGCAACAAATCCCACCTTCCAAATATCTCTTCAGAAAACAATAGTGGTAGGTGATAGTCTATTAACACTATTGCACTGATACGCCATGTCTTTGGTGGTGGTTGTTCTTTACACTGCATTAAATTGTAGGAGTAATTGAGTTAAAGAATTAACAGTCCTGTAACTGGGCACTCTAGTCCTATTATGCAGTTTTGATGGTCTCCTAGCCTGGCCCTGCTCGGTCTATTATGAAACTGACTGTCCAGGGATCAGAGGGTAGAGGTCAAGCCTGCATAAGCCTAAAACCACCTTCAGATCCCACCCAGGACTGATCACCTGATTTTTATCTCTGAAGTAATGGGTAGTTGCCTTGGGATATTGTTGGCTTGAAGGGGAAAAACACTATTTTTGCACCAGTACAGCTTAGAACACCAAGCTGATTTAAGTCATGCCCATTAACACTTGGACTGGAGATAAGATAAGGAGATGTTTCTATTGAGGCTTGGGGTAAGTGGGCAAAAGCTTCTAGAGATCTCCATGTTTTAGCCATATATCCACACATGTGTAGATGCCTTAGCTGTAAATCTGCACCTGTTTGATTGGAAGAAATATTATTATTATTAATAATATTATTATTATTATAGACTAATTTCTAAGTACATGTATTGTACAACACTGAATTACATATTCTGAAGATTGGACTTCATCATGACTCTAACCTAAGTTATATATTTCTTTGTTTGTTCAATTTAAAACATATTTTTCCTTCAGAAACTCAAGGCTGGCCTAGTAATTACTCTCTCTAGTCATTTTTCCTTTCAAAACTCTGTGAGATATTTCAGCAAAGAGAGAGTGACTGGTCTCAAATCGTCCATGAGTTACCATGGATGAAGGTTGAACTAGAGCCAGGATCTACCCAGCATACTCTTTCTTCTGTTCAGTCTTGTCAAAACTTCCTCCCTTCATAAAGAGCCGAGGTGGCGCAGTGGTTAGAGTGCAGCACTGCAGGCTACTTCAGCTGACTGCTAGCTGCAGTTCAGCGGTTCAAATCTCACTGGCTCAAGGTTGACTCAGCCTTCCATCCTTCCGAGGTGGGTAAAATGAGGACCCAGATTGTTGGGGGCAATATGCTGACTCTGTGAACCGCTTAGAGAGGGCTGTAAAGCACTATAAAGCGGTATATAAGTCTAAGTGCTATTGCTATTGCTATAATGTGCACTGCTGGAAGGATTTCATCTACAGCTAATTGTGGTCAGAATAAGCATATCAATTAGAATATGAACATCCCATAATTCCATCAAGGAAGTATTTTCATTGATTGCTCATTTAGAAATGAATGTCTAATACACAGTTGTAGAATTGTGTTTTCCACCTAGGTTAGTTTGACGCTTTGGGAAACTTACAAGCACACCATCCTTTACATAGAGAAGATTTCTCACCAGAAGATACCATGATAATGTCTTTATTTTTATTTATTTATCATATTTAAGAAACACCCATCTCTCTCACAGAGGACTCTGCGTGGTATACAATTAATAATGAAAATAAAATAATTGTACAGCATGTGTGCATCAATGATTTTTTTAGAGAATGTGTTTAGGTTACACCTATAGTCCGTGAATGGCTGTCTGTCTGTCTGTCTGTCTGTCTGTCTGTCTGTCTGTCTGTCTGTCTCTCTCTCTCTCTCTCTCAAAAATTGTTTGTAGATTGGCAATCTCTCCAGTCTTTTCAGAATTATGTAAACTTGGTGCTGCTTTGCCATTGAATATTTGGTGGGGTGCTATGATTAGTTCCAGTTGCTGGGAAAATGTTCTTAAATGTATATGTGTCAGTGGGTAAGTGGACATAAGTACACTTCAAATATCACATTTTTTAAAGTTGGTTAGCTAGAATACTTTATATCAAAAGTACCAAAGCCTTTTTGACTATCAGAAAAGATCTTTCTTCTCTATATCTCATGCTCCAATTGTATAGAGGTAGAGAGAGGAAGTTTTTCACTTCTTATTCATCTATTTGTTCTTCCTTCCTTTTGAATCCCCCCTCCCTCTTCTTCATTTTCTTTTCAACTTCTGGGGGGGGGGGTGGAATCTAAGCAACCGTGAAGAGATAAGCAAAAGGATCGTGTTTACTTGCAGATCAAGATGGCCGCAAGATGGCCTTGCACTGGAGCCAAGAAACTAAATTGGTGGAGGGAGGGAGGAGGGAAGGGGGAAGGCCGGCTGAGATCCCAGGCTCAATTTTTATTTTCAAAGCTTGCTTGGATGGAACTAACTGCTGCTTTTAAAGGTTATAAATTCACAGCAGGGGAGAGAAAGTATAAATGCAAACACAGGGCACCCTTTTGGACTTATTTGGATAGTTAAGGTATGAGTCATTGAGGAAAGCATTTGCTGTACTAAAGGACTAACTTTACCTCCACCTCACACAGACACTGCAAAACCTTGTTATCTCATAGCCAGACAGCCCAGTTGCCTGATAGCTGTCTGTTTTCCAGACAGGATCCTTTCTACTTTGCCTCGCTATCTTTTCTTTGGCCTTCTATTCATTCCACCCCCCACTTTTAAGAGATATTGCTGTTGCCTCCAAAAGATCAGCAGGGAATATGGGGGATATCACAAAGACTGTAGGTTTTTCTTCTGAGCTAGACAGTCTATTGCAAAAACTGTTTTAGGGGCAACTGGTAATCAGTCAGTTTTGGCTTAAAGACAGCTTGGGGAAATAGGAATGGATTGCAGTCTGTGAATAAAGTAGAAAATATATTAAAAGAAGGGAGGAACTCTTTAGACCAAAACAGACAAGGCAACATAATACTAAGTTACATGCACTTAAGCGCTGCATCTCAATGGGAATATTAAGTTTGCTACCATTTGTGCTAGGTAGGGATCCTGATTTAACTACCATAATAAAACACCCAAGTGCTTTTTCAAGAGGCAACTGGACTTTCTTGGTTTTTCCTTGAAGATGTTTCACTTCTCATCCAAGAATCTTTTTCAGTTCTTCAGTCAGAATTGAAGAACTGAGGAACTTGGATGAGAAGTGAAACATCTTCAAGGAAAAACAAAGAAAGTTCAGTTGCCTTCTGAAAAAGCACCTTTGGGACAACCATGACCAGATGACTGAGAATCTCCATAGATACTATAATAAATAAATATTCATTCAGTATAAAGGTAACTAGTATGCCATCTTATACATATTGACTCCCATTTAACCTCCATTGTTTATCCATTCGGTTCAGGATGATTTAGAACTTTCTCTGGAACAAAGGATGTAGGGTCAAATTGTATTCATATTTACTCATAGATATGTGGCTTGGCGTTCAATAGCCTTATTCCCAGGGGTGTGAACATAGGAGTGCAAATTTAGATAGGCAAAACCCCATAAATTAAGAATACTTAAATGTTGCCATTGTCCAGCATTTTGGAGGGTTCAAACTATTTTGCATCATAAATGTTCCAATACTACTTAATAGTAAATCTACAAGAGATGTCAATACCACAGCTAGGATTAAACAGAAAAGATGGGTGATTAGAGCTATCCAGCAGGTGGTTTTGTACATGTTATACCCTGAAACCTGGATTAACACACTAAATAGCATGGGTTCCCTAGACATGTTGAACAACAAACTGTCTGATCCCATTTAGCCTACCTTAGGCTAATGTTTAATTTAATTTAATTTATTTATTTGTCAAGCATATATGATTACAAGCAAAGTATAGACAAAATATAAACATGATTGTGTGTGTGTGTGTGTGTATATATATGTGTGTGTGTGTGTGTGTGTGTGTGTGTGTGTGTGTGTGTATATATATATATATAATAGTAAGTGTGTCAAACTGTCTGATCCCATTTAGCCTACCTTAGGCTAATGTTTAATTTAATTTAATTTATTTATTTGTCAAGCATATATGATTACAAGCAAAGTATAGACAAAATATAAACAGGATTGTGTGTGTGTGTGTGTGT
>QLTV01001177.1:4263558-4295792 GCA_003457575.1 Thermophis baileyi | reverse complement strand
TAAATTATATATCCAAATATGGAATGTATCTGTGAAGAATTCTGGATTTATCAAGCATGGAATATAGTTCAAGGGATTATTTTATTACAAAAGAAAAACTATTAAAGTTGATTCAAAATGAAGACAGTGGTGTCTTGCATAAGAAGCAAGGCCTTCCTGAACCCTGCCAGTGTTAAGGAATTGTGCAGAGTAACCTCTGGGCCCTGAAAGTTTGCACAGTTCACCGTAATGTTGCAGTAGATATGAGTAATGGTTCAGTCAATAAACAGATACGTTAAAGTGTATAAAAGTAGTTTACTTAAAGAGATAGCACAGTCCAAATAACAGTCTGAATCATACACGTTCTATCAGCCAGTATTCAGAAGTACAGCAGTCTTCTTACCAGTCTTTGTCTTATTCATCAAACAAAGATTCTCTCCTATCACAGATAGTTAGCTACACACAGAGCTTAATTGCAGACACGAAGTCACTCAGCAATGAATCAGCAAAAGAGAGAGAGAGAGCACTAACCATGTTCTCTAGCTCCCTCTTATGGCCGTTACTGCCAGTCAGAATGCAACAATGCATTTAAAGCAATATTACATATATTACATTAAACAGTGATTTGTGGCTTGTTTATATTAACCAACCCAACCGTTTGGACAGAGTCCTAACAGTATTTCAATTAAAATGATATTTCTAATTTCTATTTGGTGTTTCTATTATGCAAAGAGCAAAGAGGTATGCCAGTCGTTTTCATATTTTAGTAAGTTTACTTGCTTAGAAATAAGCACAGTCATTCTACTATTGGAAGAAAGAGTTTTATTCAGAGGTTGTTGTTTTTTTGTAGACAGGCCCAATGATACGTTGATGGCCAAGGTGTGAAATGGATCAGGAGGGACAGGTAATCATACTAGATAGATGGAACTGGGATTTTTTTCCCCTTCTCCCAGGGTTTTGAAAGGTAGGGCTGGGAAAGTTGTTTTTAATTTTCAACTGTGCTTGTTGCCTTACTTTAGGTCAAAAGTAGGTTTGTGTATAAAATGGGAAATGTGTATTGTTTGGAGCTCAGAAAAAATATCTCCCTCAAAATATTCATTAGAACAGCCAGGATCAGGAATTCTCGGAGTTGAAATCCACAAATCTTAAAGTTTGGAGACCCCTGCCTTAGAAGATTCTTAGTTGCCTTGTGATCGGATGGAGAACAGCCAAAAATGGCTCAAAATATGTTTCCTTTACATATCTGTATCTATCTAAAGCATATTTCTCATAGGAAATTATTCCCCATTACCAGTATTTATAATCAATTTTGGACAATTCAGCTGCCCATGCCTATCATAGGCCAGAATTCTGTTTTCTTCATAACAATTAGCTAAGAACTGTAAACAATGAAATGGAATCAGTTGAAATCCTTATTCCTGGTAACAGGGAAAGAAAGAGGGACCCAGAACCAAGTAAACTGAAGCCTTTGTACAGTTCTATATAATCCATCCATATACCACTAAATCATTATCTAGTATTTATGAATTAGTTTACAATGGCAACCAAATATGATCAAGGTCAGGGACTTCTATAATGAAAGGTCAGAAAAGATAATGATCTGGGTAGAAAAACCACACACATTTGTGTGTGTGCGTGCATGTGTTTCCTGTTTAATCTATTTTCCTGAAAACATCATTGCTAGCTTTGCAAAAATTGTGCACAGTTGAAATTCCATCTGAAAATAATTAGCTATCAATGGACAATCCTGCTGACTATAAACAGAATCTTCCACATGTTTGAATGTGGCTTTTCAAGCATCCAAATGGGATGAGCTGTAATACAGAGCAGTAGATAGGTCTTTGATGGCTGAAGTGATTAACGAACGCAAGATAATTTGTCTAGTATTGTATATATTGCTATTAACCGGTTAGACCCTTTTTAAGTAAATGTACCATCTTAGATGAGAGAGGCTGCCGAGTGTTCTTTAATTCGATGAGTGATCCTTCCTTCTACTCTTGAAAAGAATGTCCTTTATTACCAGAAGGTCACTACTGAGAAATTAAATAGACAAGCCTTTTTCATAGGAGACAAATGCCTTTGTTCTTCCTCTATCAGATACAGCTGGTTTGCAAAAGCTTTATGTTGTTGAGAACATAAAACAGCAGCTCTGAAAATGCACCAGGCCTGTAGCATTTCTCTTCACTATGTTTAACATTTGCCAATTCTATCTCATGCTTTTCCCGATGATAATAATAGGAAGATCCTCAGAGGTGTGTGAGTGAATATGTATGTATGCATGTGCATGTACTCTACTATGCACACATACACTGTCTAGTATTACCTATTGCCATGGTAACAAACATATAGATGGAAATCTTATTAGCAAACAGTAGACTTCAGATTTCAAGATCAAATCCACACAATGTTGAGTGTCCTTTAAACTTTCCTTTTCCTATTATTTAAAGCCCTTACTTGTTTCACTGCTACTGGAAGAAACCTCACCAAGAATCTGTGCCCTGCACAACCACCATAACAAATTCCAACAGAAAGTAGTTTAACTTTCCTCTAATCCCAAGTAGTATACAAGAGTGACAATCTTTATGTAGCCTAACACATGCAGGAGATAGCAACAGATTTCAGGAAGCTCCAAAATTTACAAAAGAAAACACAATGAGAACACAACGTTAATCAGTTTTTAAAAAATAAACTGGATGGAGAATGGAATGTCTCCAGCTAATTGGCTGGAAATAGTCCCAGCAGCACAGAAATCCTAAACAGCATTCAACCAGTAGGAGAAAACAGTAAGAAAAAAGAGAATGAGTGCAGATGAGAAAGTGTAAATATTTCTGAACATTTCTTCTTCAATTGTCCTTTGGTCCATTACCCACCTTCTCATTAGTCACCCTTGTCTAGTCCACAATTATTGTTAAGCTGTAGTTTTGCTTTTGCATAGATTGTTTGGATTCAGAAATTAAAGCAAAACAGTGCTGGGTACCATTAGTATCCTTTTGACATCTAATTTCAAATCCCTGATGACCTCATAAGCATCTTCTTACAGACATTAAATCACATTGCCTAGGAACTAGTGTAGTCTGCAAATAAGAGTGGAAGTACTGCATAACCACTGTTCCAAATTCCAACTCACATAATCAAATCAAATCAAATCTTTATTGCAGTTCTGACAAGCCTGGATGCATTGAGTCTAACATGTAGACTCAATGACATTGTATGCCATACGCTAAACAAACAAACAAACAAACAAACAAGAAGCAAGCAAACAAACAAACTTATTGTAGTCATAGACCAGCATAGCCAAGTCACATATAAGTGGTCTATATCCACAGAATATATTGCATCTCTTGAGACAATTTCTAAATCAAGTTGTGCCTTGCTTTAGAGATTAGACCAGGAATGTCAAACTCGATTTCATTGAGAGCCGCATCAGGATTGTGTTTAATCTTGCGGGCTGGGGGGGGCATGGGCAGCTCGATGTCACTTGTGTCAGGGTGCCTGTAGTGGCTCGAGTGTTCTGCCAGTGAAAACAGGCTCCCGAGCTCCGTTTTCAACTGCAACGGCCTCCTGCAACCCTCTGCCAGCGAAAACAGAGCTCGGGAGGGCTGCCCACAGCCCTCGTGAGCTCCGTTTTCGCTGACAGAGGCACCACGGGCCAGTTCTTCACTGTTTCCAGGGCGGCCCCGTGGGCCAGATCTAAACATCCCATGGGCTGGATCTGGCCCGCGGGGCCTTGATTTTGACACCCCTGGATTAGACCAATAGCTAAATAGATAGACTGCCCCCGTGGAGATAGTGCTGCTCATCTCAGGCTCGGCATGAATTTTAACCTCATTCCCAAGACCACTACTTTTGCCACCTCAGTCAGGATGCAGTTGGAGGCATTAAGTTGGTCCTACACCATCAATGGCATCGGTCTGCTCATTGGTTCCAATTGAAGATAGAGGCCGTAGGAAAGATGTTTCCTAGTGAGAAAAATGGAATCTCAATGGCCATCTCACATCAACTCCTCCCAATGCACTCACCCCTGGCTCTAGACTAAATACCAGATTGGTCTTCTGACTTAATCTGGCCACCATTACATGGTCAGAAGTTGCATTCATTAGGCAACCAAGCAGGGATAGTAGAGGGAACATTTTACAGCACTGTGTTTTGCAACATCTATCCTCTTTTCTTCTAAAATTCATAACATTCTATACATCTTCTTTTCTCATGCCTATTCAGGTTACTTTCTCCTTTCCATGGACACTGTTGTTTTTCTCTTTCATTGCATGGCAGAGAAATATACAATCATCTCATATGCTGTTTACTGTTTACAAGCTGAGAGGGGAAAACACGGTGCCAAGAGGGAGCTCAGCTCTTAAATGCAATTCACTGCTAATATTGAAGGTCATTGGTAGAGATTAGATGGCTTTAGAAGACTAGAAACTTCCCTTTATTTGCTTTTTCTTTCAAGACAGTGAAACAGGAATCCAGAGAAAAGGGATCAGTGAACAGTCAAAAGGTGGTAGGTCCAATTAGGCTCAAGAGCTCCCTCAAGAGCTCACTTAGACTGACAGGGAACACCAATCTCACAATTAGCCCTAGAGAAAGAATGTCCAGGCATGAGGGGAGAAAAAAAAAGAATGGACCTTTAAGGAAGTTGCTTCTCATCCATCTAGTGAGTTCATTAGTGGACATTTATTCAACTGGAGGGAGGAAACTGATGCATACATACGGCAGTCAACTTGTTGTGAACTCTTTCAGGTTTTGGAGATATTATGGCAGTTGTTAGCATAGTTGCTGAGCTCCTTGAATAGTCCCTATGCCGTCCCACCATTAGTTGAGACATTTCTAGGGTATCCTAAATTTGCAGTGGAAGTACTTCCCTACTAGAGGGGAAATTTATTATATTTAATAAATATAGGAAAACACTCCTGCTGGGATGATGCTAACACATGGAGCTCAATCACCCATGTCTGCTTTTATGCATGGAAGACTTCTAGAGATCAATATGTGGAAACTTTTCTGGTGGTGGTTGACCATGTAGGGAATCTGATTATCCAGAAGATGGTAGATTAACTGAGGAGAGTAGAATGAGCTCATTTGTTCTTCATCCTCCTTCACATTTTCTTTAAAAAACATACAAATACTATGCCTGCTTGATGTCATACTGAAGTATGTTGGAATTGATCGGTATGAGTTCACGGGGATCCATAAGACCAGTAAAATATGCTGGATTAATTGTGAAATTATATTCCTTTACTTTCAAAAACTAAGAAGCAAATCCTGTGGGATCCATTCTTCCTATGGCCGAGCCTTGCTTTGGATGAGAGGAAGAAAGAAAACAACGAGTTAGATCATGTTGTTCAAAATCTCAGAAAATCTTAAATTCTGACCTATAGTCTGAAGGGCTGAAATGGAAGAGAGAAAATGGGAAGGCTCAGAGAGGTGGGATTAGCCTATATAACCTTAAAATTATCCTTTTAATGGCAGAGGTGGGAGGGATATATACAAAACTCTGTAATAAGATAATTGGAACAGTTAAATGTTATGATTAAACAACTCACCCCATTCCTAAGAGGTCTGTAAGGGGCGTGCATAAGCGCACTAGCGTGCCTACCGTCCCTGTCCTACTGTTTCCATTTTTTTCGTACCCATTTACTATGTTCATATTTATGTTTATACTATACCTTGTTATCTTGTACATGTTTGACAAACGAAACTAACTAACTAAATAAATAAAATAAATAAAAATAAACTCTTGTTCAATCCTCCGTCTCTCTAATAACTTCAGCTGGCTGCAACTCATAACTGATCTGGATTGATCTTAAGAAAACTAAGCATCATCAGAGTTGGTTAGTGAGGGGTCCTTGGTGCTCTCTGAGCTTGGTTGTTTTATTGAAGACGTTTCATTACCAAACTAGATACTATCATCAGTGCTATGATACGACTTAGTTGAGTAATGAAACATCTACATGAAAACAACCAGGTTCAGAGAACACCAAGGAACCCTCATTTCAGTCTTGAGCTGCAAATATGCCCCTTTATCCAGTTGGTTAGTATCTGGATGGGAAAGAACTAGTAGACCAACATGGAGATGGACATGTCTTCACCAGAAATTGAGGACATCTTGCTGAGTATTATTTTTGTTCTTCGTTGATTCCCTTTCATTCTTTAATCTGAGATTATTTTATACTATTTAAGAAAGTTTTAATGTATTTTTTGTATTTTAATTGATTTTTTACCACTTCATGATATACAGGTAATTCTTACAACAGTTCATTTAGTGACCATTTGAAGTTACAACAACACTGAAAAATGTGGCTTATGAACATTTTTCACACTTATAACTGTTGCAGCATCCCCACGGTCATGTGATCAAAATTCAGATGCTTGGCAACTGACTCATATTTATGATGGTTGCAGTGTCTCAGAGTCATGTGATCCTCTTTTGCGACCTTCTGACAAGTAAAGTCAATGGGGTAGTCATATTCACTTAACAACCGTGTTACTAACTTAACAACTGCAGTCATTCACCTAACAACTGTGGCAAGAAAGGTCGTAAAACGGGGCAAAACTCACTTAACAAATGTCTTAGCAACAAAAATTTTGAGCTCAATTGTGGTCATAAGTCAAGGACTACCTATACAGCACTGGTAAACGGCATGCAAATTTTATTTAATAAGCAAGTAAATAAATAAATATTATTTAACATTCAATAAAACATCATAAAAATACATTTAGAAATTTAAGTTTCATTTATATCAACATAGTCCACTTATCATCTTTATGCTACTTTGGAATATATGTATTTTAAAATTTGCCTTATCTTTAATCTTTGTAATATTTCTTCCATGCTAATGCCAAATACACACCAATTATTGAATTGTCAGTTTATTTAGTATTTATTATATAAATTTCAGTACCATTCCTTAGTAAACATTTACCGGGATTAGAAAGGGGATATATGACATCCTTTTCTGCTTTTATTCTACTCCTTTATGTTGAAATCTGGTTTCTGGTAAATACTCCTTGAATACGTTTCTGCTAATCTTTATTGTGTAACTAGTATTTTCTCACTCATGTTCTACAGAACAAGGAGTAGGTTCTTAATCATATCTACTAGAGCTTGAGGCTAAACACAAAATATTTTCTAAGAATAAACTTAAAGCTTCAGCAGCAGTTACATTCTTTATGTTTGTTTCTGATTTTCCTGTAAGGTTCATATCTGATTTTATATTTTATGAATAGTTAAGTGGCCATGTTTTGTTGTAAGAGGTTAGAAAGCATGGAGAACTTGAAGGACCTCATTCTCCAGATGTTGTACTAGAAGGAGGGGGTTTTCTCTCTGTTTCTATGTTTGCCCTGTCAGTATTGGGGGGACCATTCTTGGTGTTTCCCTGATTAGGCTGCTGTTTACTGTTTAATTGTTTGTCTGAGATGGTAGTCTCTTGTTACTACCAAGCCATAAGCAACACCCCAATCAAGGAACTACCAATTCAGGCAATTGAACAATAAATCACAGCCTAATCAAGGAAACACCAAGAACACTCACATCAACACTGACAAGGCAAACCACTAGTGTGTAGAGAGAGGAAACCCCACTGTACTGTGGTACTGAAGATGTTACCCAATCAGGTAATAAAATGTCTGCAAGAAAACAGCCCATCCCAGAGAGCATCAAGGACCTCTCATTTCAACCCTGAACTACAAATATTCTCTTCTATTGGTACCAAATTATGATAGTAATTTAACACCATCCTCATGTGGGTACATAGAAAACATTGGCACAGCTAAGAATATTTTTGCCTTTTTCATTGCAAGTGATCATCTATCTCTCACCTTTAGAGAGAAAAGTGTCCCACTCATAATGGATTGCAACCCTTTCAGAATATATTTGTTGGTATATGCAGTCCTTAATGGAACTGCATCTATATGGAAGGAGGTATGCAGTGGGGTACCCCAAGGCTCTGTCATACTGTAGGCCAAGTACAGTACTCTTCAATATCTTCATCAATGATTTAGATGAGGGAATAGAAAGGGAACTCATCAAGTTTGTAGACGACACCAAGCTGGCAGGAATAGCCAACACTCCAGAAGATAGGCTTAAGATACAGAAGGATCTTGACAGACTTGAACATCGGGTGCTATCTAACAAAATAAAGTTCACTGGTAAAAAAAATAAGGTTCTATATTTAGGCAAGAAAAAACAAATGCACAGCTAATAGAAGAGAGAGTACCTGGCTCAATACCGTGTTTCCCCGAAAATAAGACCCTGTCTTATATTTTTTTGAACCCTGAAATAAGCGCTTGGCCTTATTGCCATGCACTCAAAAGCCCAATTGGGCTTATTATCAGGGGATGACTTATTTTGGGGGAAACAGGGTAGTAGTGACTGTGAAAAGGATTTTGGAGTCCTAGTGGACAATCACTAAAATATGAGCCAACAGTAGGCTGCAGTTGCCAAAAAAGACAACACAGTCCTAGGCTGCATTAACAGAGGGATAGAATCAAGATCACGTGAAGTGTTAATACCAGTTTATATTGCCTTGCTAAGACCATACTTGGAATATTGCATCCAGTTTTGGTCGCCACAATATAAAAAAGATGCTGAGACTTTAGAAAGAGTGCGGAAAAGAGAAGAGCAACAAATATGATTAGGGGACTGGAGGATAAAATATAAAAAGAACTGTTGCAGGAATTGGGTTTGTCTAGTTTAATGAAAAGGACTAGGGGTGACATGATAGCAGTGTTCCAATAGCTAAGTGGCTGCCACAAAGAGGGGGTCAATCTATTCTCCAAAGCACCTGAAGGTAGAAGAAGCAGCAATGGATGGAAACTAATCAAGGAGAGAAGCAACCTAGAACTAAGGAGAAAATTGCTGACAGTGAGAATAATTAATCAGTGTAACGACTTGTCTCCCGAAATTGTGGCTGCTCCAACACTGAAGGTTTTTAAGAAGAGATTGGACAACCATTTGTCTGAAATGGTATAGGATTTCCTGCTTCAGCAGAGGGTTGGACTAGAGGATCTCCAATGTCCCTTCCAATTCTGTTATTTTGTTAAGATTTCTGTTAAGATTTCCGGTAGGTGTTTCCGAGATATCTCCCTCAGGGAGTGCAGTTGCTCCTTCAATGGATATTTATTGAGCACAGATTTCCACATTTTCATCATAAGGTTTCATCTCTTCCATTCTGTTTTGTCTTTTTCAACTGTAGCTTCAATCTGCTGTATCAGAAACTTGTGGTCTCCACAACTTCCTGTCGCTCAATTCCTTTTCATTTTGCATCGCCATGGAAGATCTTGGCCACAACATCTGTGTAAGGAACATCAAAAGATTTCACTTGAGCTTGAATTCTGGTCTGATGAAGCAAGGAAGGCTTGTTTGTATATATGTGTGTGTTCTAATTCAGGCTGTGCATTTGTTTTTGTCCCGGTTTTTAGCTCTAGATACTGTAAACATTTTTTCCTCTTTTTTATTTTCTTTTAGAAAACTCCAGTGCAGTTCAGACCTTGTGAGCAACTTGGGAGAGTAAAATCTGTTACAGGCTCTTCATTAAAAGCTGAGCTAGTGGCCCAAATTTATTGCTAGTGGCGATAAATTTGGTTGCCTGAAACCATGGAGGGGATATTTATTTGCTAGTAATTTTTAAGTAGCTTATGTCTTTTCCTTATATCCCTATTGTACCACAGACTCTATCAGCCAAGTCCTACAAAAAAACGGGGAAAGAACTACTGACTGATCAGCTGATTTGAGCCCAGAAAGCACTTGGGGACTGCTCTTCTCCTTTGGAAGTGTACCATCACACACTTTCACCACAAAACCACATCCAGCAACATGACATGATTCTGTCACTCCTCTCTCACTGCAATGTGCAAGCAACCATATCATTCAACCCACCAAAGAGAATAGCTTCCTCTCCCTTTAGTGTGGGCACTGCTATTTCAGCTACCTAACCAAACTATTCACAGCTTGAATATTGGAAATGAGATTCCCAAGTGCAAAAGATGTGTCTCTGTGTGTATAAGTTGCTCCACAGAGAATATTTTTACATATATTTTTATTTTATTCAAGACAAACTTAAAATTCAAAATACAAAACTCCCCCCAAAAATCCCCCCCAAAGAAAAAAAAACCCAAAACATTACAAAAGAAAAAGGTGCATAAAAAGGCCAACATATATACCCATATTATCCACTGTAGTCAAAGAGTGATTAATACATTACTACAACACTAGTTCCTGCCCTTTACAAAACAGGCTTCCCCAAAAATTTTAAACTACTATATCTATTTGCAAATCTTTGACCTGTCTACTATATATATTATATTAGTGATAAAGTAGTTAACAGGAGGAACAATAATTTATTATAGAAATCCTATTAAATGTTCACATTTTCTTTTGAACCCTTTCCATTTTCTTCTAAAAACTTCCTTCCCTGTTTGACAAATTAAGCAATAGATTTCATTTAAAAAAAAGTTATTGTAATTGGCCTAAGGGACTTGCCTTGATTCCTGGTGACTGCCTGAATGAATTCCTGCAGGGTTTTTTTTGGCCAAAGTTTTTCAGAAGTGGTTTACCATTGTCTTCTTCCTAGGGCTGAGAGAGATTGACTGGCCCAAGGTCACACAGCCAGTAAACTTGGAATTGCATTTTTATTATTTCCTCTACTTTAACAAGAGTCAAGAATCAAACCACAAAGTCACTACTGAGAGTGCATTTCCTCCCAGAGGGAGATACCTGCCAAGATAGCTGATATACAAAGAGAAAAGGGCTGTGGGAGGGAGGGAAAGGATTAGTTTAGCCTTTTGAAAGATGTATTCATACAATTCCTTATGACTGAAGGATTAAAATGTTTTTGCTGATAGACTTAAGGAACAAATCAAGTATACTGATTAGATGTTTGGCTATGAAACCAGGAGGAGAAAGATTACCATTGCAGAAATGTTTCTTGACAGTCAGGATTTCACTTTTGGATTGACGCTCCCCCCCCTTTATAATTCGGGAGCATTGCCAGAGTACCTCCAAATCAAGTCCTTTTACATGCCTTTTAAAGAAAATTAAGTAAAAATGGCTCTCAAAAGAAAATCTGCATTGTGCAAGAAGCTGCATAACGTATAGCAGGAGTGTCAAACTCACGTCGTCACGGTGGCGTCACGTGATGTATTGGGACTTTTCCCCCCTTCACTAAACCAGGTGTGGACATGGCCAACGCGTGACGCATCCGGCCTGTGGCCCGGAAGTTTGACAGCCCTGACTTATAGGCTCAAATGCACTCTAAGACTTCTCATCTTGGTCTCTTATTATGGTCGTGATGATGGAAGAACGACCAGGGTGAGATAGTAGTGAAGCATCACCGGGAAGAGTGGGAGACCGAAAACCAGCAAGAGAATGTTTGCCAAGGAAAAATTGGAAAAGAAATAGTGATGATGGCAGTTGTGGAGAAGGAGAAGGAGAAGGAGAAGGAGAAGGAGAAGGAGAAGGAGAAGGAGAAGGAGAAGGAGAAGGAGAAGGAGAAGGAGAAGGAGAAGGAGAAGGAGAAGCAGGAGGAGGAGGAGGAGGAGGAGGAGGAGGAGGAGGAGAAGAAGAAGAAGAAGAAGAAGAAGAAGAAAAAGAAGAAGAAGAAGAAGAAGAAGAAGAAGAAGAAGAAGAAGAAGAAGAAGAAGAGGAGGAGGAGGAGGAGGAGGAGGAGGAGGAGGAGGAGGAGGAGGAGGAGGAGGAGAAGGGAAAAGAGGAGGAGGAGAAGGAGAAGGGAAAAGAGGAGGAGGAGGAGGAGAAGGAGGAGAAGGAGGAAGGACAAGGTATAATGAGAATAGAAATAGAGAGCTGTATTAGATTAAAATAGGGTGGCAGGGATAGGCAGGATATTAGTGTGGATTGTATGTGAATCCTTGCTCAGGACCTCATCTTTTCTGGCAGCTCTCTTGATTAATTTCATTCTGTTGAAACAAACTATACTTCAATTATGGCCTGTCTTTGGGGACAGTGACTTCTTGGAACATGAAAAACATGCTCATGCTGAAAATGAAGAAAGCATCAAGAACAGAAGAACAGTTTTTCTGGAGCACACCAAAGGCCATCATATTTTGTACATAGCCACTCATCTTCTCCAGGAACATTCTTGAGCAGGAAATCCACAAGCCACCATTCCCTTTTATTGTTGCTAAATGGAATCCATGGCCACCTTGAAGCAAAGACTCAGTTTAGCTGGAGGTGCAGACAGAAATCAGCATTCCTGCTGAAGCTAAGAAAACATACATCTGAAGTAGGTTAACTTCAGATGTAACCCTAAAGCCAGCCTTTTCTGAACTGGGATATCACACTACCAGCTTCAATTTTATTGCTTATTCACATGACTCATGTGCCTAACTTACATTTTTTAATCCTCAGGCCATGATTTATGCAGCCTAATCCTGCTGCTTTTCCTACTACAAAACGCACAATAATTGGTTGTTAAAATTCCAGAGACTCATGATATCACCAAAATGGGTAAAATCCATAGTGATTTTTTTTTTCAAATAAGTAGAATACCAGCTCAGACTCATATCCAGGTGCCATTAACTTGAAGGAAGTGTTTGGATCTTTGGTAGAGAGACAATATAGACCTGTCATTGGCTCCTTCTGTATCAATTTGCACCATCAAAATATTCATCTACAAAATATTGATCTCAGGAATGACATATTTTGTTAGGCTACTGCAAGAACAAGTTTGGTTCAGTGGTTAATGCACCAGGCTAGAAAACGTGAATTCTAATTCTGCTTTAGGCATGAAAGCCAGCTGGGTGACTTTGGGCCAGTCATTCTCTCTTAGCCCAATCGACCTCACAAGGTTGTTGTTGTCTGGAAAATAGCAGGAGGAAGGAGTATTATGTGTGTTTGCCACCTTGTGTTCTTTATAAAAATAATAAAGGCGGGATGGAAAATAAATAAATAAATAAACAAAAAATACAAAGACCAATGAGAGTCAACAATACAGAGAGTCTTTCCAATAGCAAGATGTTATATTCATAGACAGGACAGGTTTTAACTAAATATTGTACTTGTGTCTCTGCATCCCTGCCATTCCCTCCTTCTTTCTGCAAGAGAAAAGTTCTTCCTGTACAGCAGAGCAAAGAATAACAGAATAACAGAGTTAGAAAGGGACCTTGGAGGTCTTCTAGTCCAACCCTCTGCTCAAGCAGGAGATCCTGTACCATCTCAAACAAATGATTGTTCAGTCTATTCTCAAAAGCCTCCAGTGATGGAGTGCCCACAATTTCTGGAGGCAAGCAGTCCCACTGATGAATTGTTCTGTCTCTTTTAAATAGCATTGCCTGAACACTAAGGTTAAAGTCATCTTGAGGAACAAGATCATCAATAATTTGATAAAATACACTTTGTCAGATCCACCAGCTTCGGTGGTTGCTGGCGTTCTGTCAACAATTGGGGAAGGGAGGGGGGAACAAATGGGCAATAAAAATTGTATACCTTTATGATGGGAAATTGGGAGGGGGGAATTGACAGTTAAGGAAGAACTGAGCATTTTGAAATCTGATTCCTACTGGCGCTCTGGCATCTTCAAAGTCGTTTGCCCTGAGTGTGGTATTTCACCAGCCCAAACACCTCAGAGTTTCTCACAGCAATAACAATAGACTTATATATCACTTTACAGCCCTCTCTAAGCAGTTTACAAAGTCAGCATATTGCTGCCAAGGATCTGGGTCCTCATTTTACCTACCTCCAAAGGATGGAAGGCTGAGTCAACCTTGAGCTGGTGAGAATCGAATTTCAGAACTGCTGGCAGCTGGCAATCAGCAGAAGTAGCCTGCAGTACTGCATTCTAACCACTGCGCCATCACGGCTCAAAACATCTCAGCGGTGCTGGATTGGCTATACACAGATGGGCTAGGGGAAACTAGGGGTTTTAGTTCTGTATTGGCGCATGGAAATTTTAGATTCTGCTTGACTCTACTGCAATCAGCACCTCTTGGTAAAAGTGCCTTTTCACTTCAACCAAATGGAGTTGAGAGTTTTACTTCCCTAAGGGATCAGCCTGGGGAAGGTCTGACACACATGGGGAGCTCAACCATGTATGTTGTGCACATCAGCTTTGGCCTTGAGCGACTCTGCAGCAGAGTATGCTGCTCCAGTGTGGGGTGCATCTGCACATGCAAAACAAGTTGATATAGCCACCAATGAAACAGTACGCTTTGTGACAGGATGTCTCAAGCCTACATCAATTGAGAAAATATATCTTCTCGCTGGCATTGCCCCACCTAAGATCAGGTGAGAAGTAGCAGCAGATGCCAAGAGAACTAAACAAGAGAATGATCCTACACATCCTCTGAATGGACATATGCCCCAAGCCCGCTGTCTCAGATCTAGGAACAGTTTTATGGCAAGAACAACATTCTTGAGGTTACACAAGAACAAAACTGAATTAAAAGATGGAGGAAGGAGACCATTGAGCAAGGAATAACATTAAAGGAGAGTATGGCTGAAGGATCTCATCTCCCTTATACTACTTGGGAGACCCTGAATAAGCTGAGAGTTGCAATAGCTAAATATAAAACTGATATGCTCAAGTGGAGGCTCTTAGCAGATAACAACAAGCTATGTGAATGTGGAGAGATGCAGAGCTCAGCCCATCTGCTGCTATGTTGGCTACTACCAGAAATGTACTGATAATGACTTATTTTTGGCCAACAACAAAGTCAAGAATGTGGTTTCATTTGGCAGTTTAAAGTTTGATCTAGACATGGAAGAAGAAGAAGAAGAAGAAGACTACCTGTACTCCTTACTCAACTAAGGTGGGGAAGTGCTGACCCACCACCACTGGCTCTCGTGACCTCCTTTTCCTCCTTTTGTTCAAAATACTTCCCTTCAGTGCCAACGACATAAGGTGGCACCAGTTCAGGCTCTCCTTTCCCGCCAAGCTACTGTACTGGTTGGTCTGGTTTTTTTCTCTGAACATATTTTAGCTGTAGGCAAGCCTCAAGCCGGAGTCTTCTTTCGTTGGGGGTGTTACTTGGAACCCTGACAACCCAACTAAGTAACATCATCAGTGCTAAAAGTGAGAGGGGTGAAGAAGGAGGAGGAGGAGGAGGAGGAGGAGGAGGAGAAGAAGAAGAAGAAGAAGAAGAAGAAGAAGAAGAAGAAGAAGAAGAAGAAGAAGAAGAAGAAGAAGAAGAAGAAGAAGAAGAAGAAGAAGAAGAAGAAGAAGAAGAAGAAGAAGAAGAAGAAGAAGAAGAAGAAGAAGAAGAAGAAGAAGACTGTCAGGAAGTGTCTCCTTATTTCTAGGTCAGTTTTCTCCTTGATTATTTTCCATCTATTGCTTCTTGTCCTGCCTTCAGATGCTTTGGAGAAAAGGTTGATCCCGAACAAGATGACAAAGAACCCACAAACTTCCAATGCAGGATGTTTAAAAAGCTGCCATTGATTGCATGAATTGTCATTTTTCAGGAGGTTACAGTGCAGTGCGCCTTCTATTTCCCATGTGCGTATTCCAAGCTGCCTGGTATCTGACTCCCACTTCAACTTAATTGTTTCCTAAGAAGTATGTATGCATTTGATTTACCCAATTCTCAGTGGCTTTGATACAGTTGGAAAAGGAACCGTCACGCAATACACAAACACCCAAAACAGAATTCTCAGCCCAACCACAGCATATTGCAAATTCAATCATTTCACGCAATACCAAGGAGCAAGAAGAAAGTTTTCATGGCTTTGCAAAAGAGCCTCAGGATCAGGCCCATCCCAATCGTGGGACAGGAGGATACTATTCCAGAGAGTAGACATTACAACAGAGAAGATACATCTTCCAGGACCCACTAGGCAACATTATTGTATATATATAAAAAAAAGGATAAGGAAAAGCTTTAGAAACATTTTTCTTTCAGAAATGTTATCTGCCTTGGGCTAAAACTCAAAGAAAAAAAAAAAC
Organism: Thermophis baileyi; assembly: GCA_003457575.1. NCBI lineage: Eukaryota > Metazoa > Chordata > Lepidosauria > Squamata > Dipsadidae > Thermophis > Thermophis baileyi. The sequence goes on along the minus strand of QLTV01001177.1, from coordinate 4,279,917 downwards.
CCTAAACTAAAGAAAAATGCAGTTCTGAAATTACATGAGGCTACCCTTTTGTGTGAATGAGTCTTTGGGTTACTGAGAGGGCACAATAAAATTAGGCATAAAGAAAGCTTGGAAGCAGTTTCAGATTCCAGAAACACAGCTGTAGCTCTGAGACCATGCTGCCAAATGTGTGTTTTCAAGAAGTATTGTTGATAGATTTGAACGACAAGTCTTAAGAAAACTCATAGATCTACAATTTCAAGGTTTTCTTTTATGCAGACTATTGCATCATCGCCCAAAGTTTTTATGGACCATGACATTAAACACCTCATTTTGAAAGCTGCTGTTTCTTGAGCCTATTTTATAAGCCCCATTGGTATATTTTTGATTTCCATATTCTAATAATCCCATTTTGCAAATTACATCCATTTACATTCGTAGCATAAAAAGTACCCTTATTTAAATTTAGGGGTGATTATATTACATAAATATATTTGTGAAACAAATTGCACACCAAATAAAAATGTAACACTGAATATGATGCAGAAAAAAATAGACAGGATTTTGTAATATAGCATATTTGTTCTTCTAATTCTTGTTTCCCTTTCAATTCCCCCTTCTCTGATAAAATGTCTTTATATCTAATAATATTTCCCATATTAGTCCTATTTGGATGTATTAATGCTTCCATTGTCGAAAGCCATATTGGTATTTTCAAATAATGTTTCTCACAAATTTTCTCCCATACTAATAATAATGCATTTCTTATATAATGCCTTTGAAAGTAAATGTGTATTTTGTTCTTCCCGTACCATAGAAAGGCATGCCAACCTAATTGTAAGTCATGTCCCTCTAATGTCAATAATCTTGTATTTCTTAACACAATCCATTCTTTCATCCATGATAATGCTGCTGCCTGATAGTATAAGTCCAAATCCTCCTCTAAGTCTTGAATCTTGAAGCATTTTTATATTGATCCTCGCTTTTTTACCTTGCCATATAAATTTCATTATTGTCTTGTTAAGATTTTGAAAATATTTTTTCTCTAATTTTATTGGTATCGTTTGGAATAAAAACAACAATCTCTGTAATATGTTCATCTTAATTGTTGCTATTCTGCCCTTTAAGGATAATTGTAGGTTCTTCCATCTCTCCAAATCTATTTCAAGTTGTCTTCTCAGTTTGTAATAGTTGTCTTCCTTGATCGTTATACAGTATAACATATACTGTTAAATGTATCCCCAAATATCTTATCTTTTTGGTAATCTGTATATCTGTTTTCTCCACAAGCTCCCTTTTCTGTTTCTCGGTAATATTTTTCACTAAGATTTTCATTTTGTCTTTATTACCGTAATTTTCAGCCCTGCCACCTCTCCATATTCTTCTATTTGTTCTATTAATTTTGGTCCTGTTTCTAATGGCTCTTCTAAAATGAACACCAAGTCATCTGCAAATGCCTGTAACTTATATTCTTCTTTCTTAATTCTCATGCCTTTTATCGCTTCGTTTTGTCTTATCTTTCTAGTTAATACCTCTAGTGTCAAAACAAACAGTAATGGGGATAGAGGACATCCCTGTCTCGTACCTTTCATAATATTGGCGCATGGGCGCAGAGTCCCTTGGGCGGCATAGAAATACAAATACAAATAATACAAATACAAATACAAATACAAATACAAATACAAATACAAATACTAATACTAATACTAATACTAATAATAGTAATAATATTCACCTTCTCAGTCATGTCTCCATTTATCATCACTTTTGCTGCTTGTTCACAATAAATTGTTTTGATCATATTTACAAATCTTTCCCCAAACTCCATAAATTGTAATTGTGTTATCATAAATTGCCAATTCACATTATCAAACGCCTTTTGTGCATCAAGAAACATCAATGCCATTTGTTTTTCAGGATGTTCTTCATAATATTCCAACGTGTTCAGGATTATTCTCATGTTGTCTCTAATTTGCCTCTTAGATAAAAAATCCATTTTGATATGTGTGTATAAATTCATTTAACAATCTCTTTAATCTCTCAGCCATAATTGATGCAAATATTTTGTAATCCACATTTAACAAAGAAATCGGTCTATAGTTTTTGATTTGTCTTAGATCTGACTCTTCTTTCGGAATAGGAGTAATATATGCCTCCATCCATGAGTTTGGTATCTTCGCTTCTGTCATGAGCTCATTAAATACGTCCAGCATTGTGTTACCTATCACATGTTGAAATGTTTTATAAAACTCAGCTGGCAATCCATCTGGACCTGGTGTTTTCCCATTCTTTTGTTTTTTAATTCCCTCTGTTAATTCCATCATCGTTATTCTCTCCTCAAGCGCTTTCTTAAATTTCTCTGGTATTTTAGGTAATTCAGCTTTTTCTAAATATAATTTTATCTTTTCTTCTTCAACTTTCTCTTGCTGATAAAGTTTCTCATAATAATTCTGAACTATTTTTTTTCTTCTCCTCATTCCAATAATATACCATTCCTTTCTCATCCATTAGTTGATTAATTAGTTTTTTTCCTTCTCTTTTTTCAATTTATATGCCAACCATCTTCCTGGTTTGTTTGCATTTTCAAATTTTTTTTTGTTTAGAACTCTTTATTTTAAGTGCCAAGTCTTCCTTTTCAAGTAAGTTCAATTCATGTTTTTTCAAATCCATTTGATCTTTAGTTCTCTTATTTTGTGTATCTTGCTGTAATTCCATCTCTAATTTCTTGTATTCCTCTTCCAATTTTTTTTGCATTTGTCTCTTCTTTTTATTCCTTTTACCTGAATAAGTTATTACCAATCCTCAAATATATACTTTGGCTGTGTCCCACACATTTTGTAATGAGGTGTCTTCCTTTTTATTTTCTTTAAAAAAGAACCCCAGTTCTTTTTCCATATTTTGAATTCCTTTTCATTCAATATTATTTGATTTAGTGTCCATCTTGGTCTTTTTTTTTTTTTTGTTCCTTCCATGTTTCATTCACCGGATTATGATCTGCCCAAGTACTTGTTTCAGTGTTTATGTCTTGTATGTTAACTAGTAGGTCAGCTGACATCCACATCATGTCAATTCTAGACCACAACATGTGTCTATTTGAGTAAAATATATATTGTTTTTTCTTTAAGATGACTTTTTCTCCAAGCATCTTGAATACTTAGTTCCTCTACCATTATAAAAAAGGTTTTTGGGAGAGTTTTCCTAGGCCTCTTATTTACCTTTGTAGTTTTGTAATCCAAATCTGCTTCAATTATTGCATAATTCTAAGGTAATATAATTCAATTGCTAACTGAAGAGCTGTCCTTCCAAGTTCCTTTTTGTATTTGTTTATGATTACTCATCCAGAGGTGGGATTTAGCAGGTTTTGACCAGTTCTGGAGAACCAGTAGCAGAAATTTTGAGTAGTTCGGAGAACCAGTAAATACCACCTCTGACTGGCCCCACCCCCATCTATTCTCTGCCTCCCGAGTCCCAGCTGATCGGGAGGAAATGGGGATTTTGCAGTAACCTTCCCCTGGAGTGGGGAAGGAATGGAGATTTTACAGTATCCTTCCCCTGCCACGCCCACCAAGCCATGCCCACCAAGCCACGCCATGCCCACCAAGCCACGCCATGCCCACCAAGCCACACTCACAGAACTGGTAGTAAAAATTTTTGAATCCCACCACTGTAACTCATCCCTTGTCCAACAGACAGACAGAAACTTTATTTCAGGGTTATTGACCAATAAAAATACATGCAATAAAATGAACAGCATCAAACTAGAACTACTAGTAACCATTTGGGGGTGAAGCTTGCACATAATGAAATAACAATCTGTTCCCTAGTGCTTTGATTATTGTAGCACCAGAGATTCCATAATACCAAAACTAGAAAGGATATGCATTAATGGAATAATGTGGGAAAAGGTAATCTGTGTGTGCAAACAATTGGGAAAGTAAAGGAAAGGCATAGGAACTGGTGAGAAAGTCCCTAAAATCCCTAAAAAGAAAAGTTGCACACTAGTAGATTGGCCTATATAGGAGACAGCTGGTAAAGCTTGCATTCTCTACAAGGATGAGAAGGACAAAGATCAGTTTTGTGGTGCTCATAGTCCAGACTGAAAACTAACTTGGCTCAATTGCCAACCCATTGCAATCCAAATTGAAATTTCTGAAATTTACATTAGAAACAGCCAGGAGCAGCATTTACATTAAAAACAGCCAGGAGCAGCTCAAGATTGTTGGATGAGCAGGCACAAAAAGAGCCAGGGAAGTGATTGAAGCCTGGAAAATGGCCCCCTCATCAGTCAATAGAAGTGCTAATTTACCACCAGCTTACCAAGGAGGTGAGGGCTTGGCAGCACAAGGAAAAGACAGCCAATGATAATAGCCAGCCATCAACACCCCAATCAACAACTAAAAAGCCACACACAACTAGGCACCATATAAATACCACACACAGAATAGCCCAAAGTGCACACTCTGCTAGAGAGAAATTCCCTGAGGATGGGCTCCACTACAAGTCCGAAAACTTGGAAGACTAAACCTCTGGTCCCAGTGACCAACCCAGATTGGATCCTAAAACACCTTAGGATAACACGGACTTATCCTAAATATGACCTGAACTATTAAGGCCACCTAGGATTCCAGCATTATCTGGGTTATATATATCCATCATAGAATATAAAAAGAAACAAAGTCTTTGCCAATCACAGCTAATATTTATATTCCAGTTTTCTGTGCTATTGCAGAAGTAAAACAATGTTAGGCTTCTACTTTATCCTGATGGAATTTTTTGAAATTTCTGAATGACATATTATTAGAAAGTAAAAGACAAATTAAAAGCAACATGTCCTTTGTTATAACAAAAGAATGAATGTTTTTAATATGCTTTTTCCTTTTAAATTTCTTCTAGTTAGACCAGCTTCTGTTTAAATAATTCAGAAATAGCCCTGAAAAGTGCAGATTTCATATATTATGAATGCTGTGTTGTTATTTAATTGTGAAATTGGAATCCAGAGTAAATCTTTTTGTGTTCTTAGATTAATTACCTCACCCGTTTTTTTTTCTTCCAAGGCTGAATAGACTTAATTTGAAGGTTACTCCATTCTGTAACTTGATGAGGAATATAATGGCTTCATTCTAGCTACACTAAGCAGATGGAGTATTGTTGTGAGACAACATAACATTAAGTAGGATAGATTACATTTCTTTTTGTATGCAGATTTATATAAAGAGAAGGAGGGAAGGGAGTCAGAGGTCTCTTGTAAATTTGCCCAACAACACTATCAGTAAAGACTCTGGAATGTTTATAGTAAAACATGAGGAGAAATAAATATTGGTATTATTTGATACTTTGCTAGGGAAAGGGGCTATTCACTGAATGGTTAAAATATGTTCTGTCTTAAGTACCTGTAAAAGGAAGTTTTCACTTCAGTATTCTAACACTGTGTGTGTTTGTGTGTTTGTCTCTGTTAATGTTCCCAGCAAGCCATACCTGCTCTTCAAGATGCTGCGAAGGAAGGGAAGGGAAGGGGTCAGTATTTAGGAGGTTGGAGGAAGGAGCATTTTGTCTGGAATTCGTGGGTCTTAGAGTCAAAGGTATAATTTGCTATATGTGTGGCACATTTTACTTATTTTTATTTATTATTGATGTGATTTCTCCTCCCCCCACAATTTTTTAATTGATGGCAGTACTCAAGGTGTCTTTCTACAATAAAAATCGCAAAGTCTGAAACCCTCAAAAGCAGTGCATTTGAAATGAACACTAAATTAAAGTCGGTCATTAAAATTATTTAGAATCAAAAGCTTGGTGGAAGAAATATTGGGAGGGTGTCACCCAAGGTGCCTCCTTAAGGAGTCCATGACATAGCCTGGGAGCTACACAGGAGAAGCCCTTTTCTTTATTCCTGGGTGTGGAACATCTGGAAGGAGAATTTTGACTGCTGATCTAAGGAACCAGGTAGTATTTTTCACTTCATCCATTCTATCAGAGCACAGTGGGAAAAGAAAGAGCAAAAGCAAGAGGGAAACAAAGGGAAAGGGGGGAAAAATGACCCAGAGAATGAAAGAATGGACTTGCTATATAATGACATACAAAGTTGATATCAGAGAATCTCTAACATCTTGCAGGCAGCTGTGAATGTCTGTGCTAGTGCCAATTAATCCTTGATTACATCATTATTTGGGGAGGGACCGAGTGAAAAAACAATGTTCTATTCAACAAATGCAAAAAAAAAAACCCAACCTCCCCCCCCCCCGCATATGTTTAAGGGAATCTCTCCCCTTGTTCTAATTTGCTTTCTCCTAGTCAAGTCCTATGCCAAGGATTCCATTCATTTGGGAAATAATTGCCCGACAAAGAAACTGCTTGAGTTCATGCATTACTGTTGGTCTTAACTGTATTAGACACCTGGGATCATCACCGTTGGCACTTTTATGATTATTCTCACTGACTCACATACATAACCCTGCAATCTTCTGTTATTGTTTATAGGTTTGTCATTACATACGTAAATGTGTTGGACAAAAAAGGTTGACTATGCAACTAATCAAAGGTGAAGAAACCCTGGATGCTCACAGATGGTAATGTAAAAATAGTGTATTGTTCAATCAGTTCAAAATCTTGACTATAACCCTGTCAAATATAATGGGAAAATAAGGAGACAGTGTTTTAAAAGTCTAATACTTTTACACAAATATCAAGCATGGATGCTTCCCTAATAGAAATAGATACAATGGAGGCTTAAAGGAAAAGACAAGAAGGAGAAATCTCTGCAATCTGTTCATTGGTTCTCCAGATCTTAATTACATTTAAAAAGTACGGTATATAAATGACAGATCCAGAAAGGTACCATGTCCAAGAGACTGACAGCATCATTATATAGCACAATCAAGGAAGCCACTACAGCCAATAACCTTTTATTCCTAATGTATATCCTTGAGTGTGTGTGTGTGTGTGTGTGTGTGTGTGTGTGTGTGTGTGTCTCTGTTTCCCTGAAGGTGCGCGGCTGCGCAGCCACGCACATGACAGGGAATCGCCGCGCAGCAGTTTCAAACTGCCGCGCAGCGATTTCCCATGTCAGAGGGAACGTTGCTGCGCGGCCGCGCACGTGACAGGGAATCGCCGCACAGCAGTTTCGACCTGCCGCGCAGCGATTTCCCTTGTTAGAGGGAATGTTGGTGTGTGTGTGTGTATGTATGTATGTATGTATGTATGTATGTATGTATGTATGTATGAGTGTGTATTCAACATATACATATCTTTCTACCATGAAAATTCTATATATATTCTTCAGCAATTGTAAGAGAAAATTGTATATTTATTCTTCTATTCTGCTCTTGGTGAACACTCCCAGCATTATTTGCTCATCTGTCCCAGGAACAACCCTACTACCACTATGAGGCAGAGTAGCAGAATTTAAAGGGGGGTTAGATCTAACTGGTACAAAACTGGGCTGAGCTGAGATACAGTTGCTTGTAAGTGATTATAGTAGGAAAATATAATTTAAACATATGAATGAGCTGGGGATTATCTCTTTTTTTCAGGCCAACTATTGGCCTTCCCCTACTTCTCCCAATTTCTTAACTTTCCCCATAATTTCTTTGCCTTATAATAGAAGGTATAGGACATAGCAGATTCCTTCCATCTCATTATATCACGCTGGAGTTCTCAACAGATCCAGAAAGTTTTGAAGACCAAAGAATACCTGATCAAGAAATATCGCCTAGAAACAAGGAAGATCAAGGAAGCACTGGAAATAATACAGCAGCAAATAACAGCTACATATTTTCCTTTGTTGGTATAACAATATTCTCCTTTATTTAGCTATAGTTAAGACGATCACCAGATATGAAGCTTGAATTGCAAATTATAGGCAGAATCTCCAATTTCAATCCAATCAGAAACCTTTTTGCCAATCCATCAGTGGAGAGACTGCAGTGAATCAGTCAACATCTGACAAGGAAGAAACAGTACAGTTCTGGGTGCATACATGGGATAACCCGAAGAAATACAGCAAAAATAAGTTTGGTTAAAGTAAGTGATAAAACTAAAAAAGAAGCTGAAATGAAAGAACTGGTAATAACAGCAGAGATTGTGGAGAAAAGAGCAAGGAAGATTAAGAATTGGTCAGCATCAGGTGAAGATGAACTGCATGGATTTTGGTTGAAACATCTAACTAGTCTACACTCACTGGTTGCCAAACAGTTTAACAATATACTGAAAGGAGGTGAAACTAAAGAATGGCTAACATCTGGCAAACCTACCTGATAATGAAAGATCTAGCACAGGGCTGTCAAACTCGTGGTCCGTGGGCCGGATGCGTCACACATTGGCCACACCCATGCCCGGTTTAGCGAAGGGGGAAAAACTCACAATATGTCACATGACAATGCCGTGATGACGCGAGTTTGACACCCATGATCTGGCAAAAGGGGCAGCACCAGGCAACTACAGACAAATTACCTGCTCACCAACAACTTTCAAATTGCTAACTGGTATGTTAGTTGATGCAGTACAAGAGTATCTAGTTGAAAACAAGCTCTTTTCACCTGAGCAGAAAGGAAACTACCAAATAGCAGAAGAACAAAAGATTGACTCCTAATTGATAAGAAAACTAATGGAAAATGAAGACCAACTTGAATGTGGTTTGGGTTGATTACAAGAAGGCATGTGATTGGATAATCAAGTAGCTAGAATAACAGGAGTCAGTAGAAACATCAGAAGTTTTGTACATGGATCAATAGCACAATGGAAGACATGGCTAATGGTGATAGATTGGGAGAGGTTGACATCAAGAGAGGAATCTTTCAAGGAGATTCACAATCACCACTACTCTTTGTCATTGCACTGATTCCTCTGTCAACAATACCGAACAAATCAAGCCATGGCTACCAAACATCAGAAATATTGCCAGGCTATCTCACTTCCTTTACATGGACGATCTAAAACTATATGGAAAAACACCATCTGAAATAGAATCATTGCTCAACACTATCTGTATAGACAGCCAAGATATTGCAATGGAGTTTGGACTGGATAAATGATCCATGCTCACCATTAAAAGTGGGGAAATAGTGACAACTGAAGGAATCAAGATGTCCTATGGAAATAACATCAAAAGTCTGGATGAAGATGATCATTACAAATATCTGGGTGTCCTTCAAGCTGACAACATCAAGCATACTGAAGTCAAGAAAAAGTCAGAAATGACTATACCAAGACAGTGAAAAAAAACTTGAAGTCAAAACTCAGAAGAGAAAATATCATCAAGGCAATTAACACCTGACAATTCCAGTCATTAATTAACAATTAGCAAGGCAATTCCAATTATTAGATACACAGCTGGAACAGTGGATTGGACTCAAGCAGAACTAAAAGCCCTGGATAGGAAGTCCAGAAAAGTAATAACAATGAATCATGCCCTTTATCCTTGCAGCAGTGTTGACAGACTCTAGTTAACAAGGAAAATAGGTGAGTGTGGAATGTTGCAAGTTCATCAGATGGTTGAAGAAAAAAAAAGAATAAAGAAGCTTCTTGGATGAGAAGCAAAATGTCTTCAAAGAAAAACAAGAAAGTCCAGTTGCCTCTTGAAAAAGCACCTTTGGGACAAACAGACAGGTACCTGCCACATAACACCCCAGACTTAACAATTGTCAATAAGAGAGACAAATAAGTCTGGATAGTGAATGTGGCAGTACCTGAGGACAGCAGAATAGTAGATAAAGAACTGAAGAAGACAGCAAAATACAAAGACCTATCAATATACTGCTACCAATTTTGGTCAACATTCTACAAAGAAGATGTTGAGACTTTGCAAAAAGTTCAGAGAAGAGCAACTAAGATGATCAAAGGCATGGAGACTAAAACTAGTCTAAAGAGAAGAAGAATTAGGGGTGACATGATGGCAGTATTCCAGTATTTGAGGGGCTGCCACAAAGAAGAGGGGGGCAAATTATTCTACAGAGCACCAGAGGGCAGAGGGCAGGACAAGAAACTATGGTTGGAAATCAAAGAGGGAAGCAACCTGGAATTAAGGAGAAACTTCCTAACAGTGAGGACAGTTAACCAGTGGAATAGCTTGCCTTCAGAAGTCGTGGGCGCTCCATCACTGGAGGTTTTTAAGAAGAGAGTAGACAGTCACTTATCTGAAATAGTATGGGTTCTCCTGCTTGAGCAGGGGGCTGGACTAGAAGACCTCCAAGGTCCCTTCCAGCTCTGCTCTGCTCTACTCTATTCATAAAATGACTGTGGCAAAAGAAAGCAAAGGTAGTATCACCATCAGTCAATTGCACAAGGCAGCTGTACGTAGAACAGCTTACATCCTGCAATGCAGCGGTGGGTTGCTCCCGGTTTGGCCCGGTTCTTAGAGCCGGTAGTGGCGGCGGGAGGCTCCGCCCACCCATCCGGGAGGCTCCGCCCACCCGCCCAGGACGTTCCGCCCAGCCGCCCGGGAGGCTTCTGCGCATGCGTAGAAGTGTTGCGCGCACGTGCAAGCGCGCGCACAAACCGGTAGTAAAGGGTTTTAGAACCCACTACTGCTGCAATGATACCTTTAACACCATCAAACATCCACGTCTGTCTATTCCATGTCCTTGGGAAAGACTCCCCAGGTGAATAAAAATTCCGAATTCAGTCTAAACATCTGGCTGACTGTGCAATGAAGAAGAACAACAACAACAACAATAATGATAATAATAATAATATCTAGGCATGCTTTAAAAATATACAGAAGTGTTTCAGATACTGCTTGTCTCTGATGTTCAGGAAACCAGACAAGTCTTATGTTAGTTTTTTGTGAAAAAATGATTCACCGCTTTAATGATCCAATTCATTGTGTGGAAGCTAGGAAAAAAAGACATCACTACCTTAGTGAATAGCAAAAATATGTTGCTGCGCTCCCTCTTGTATGAGATTTGAAGTACTTGTTTTGAATTATTTTCAAAATACACAGAAACCTAAAAAAAAAAAATTAGCATTTATTTTAGCATAAACCTTTGTACAATAAAATACATTCTAGGGATGTATGGGTCAAAAGAAGTTCTCTCTGCTTTACTGTTGGTGATAACTGGAGTATTATTCTAGTCTGCCAGAATTTTCTAAAATAATAAAGTTACTTTAACATAAATAAACATAAAATAGGGGGAAAGGAGCTTTCAAAGGAACTTTACATTAGTAAAGCCTGAAGAAATTCAATAAGAAAGAATAGAAACAGGTTATTTAGCAATATTTTAAAAGGAGGCTTTTAAAGGAAGTTACTATATATATGTGTTTCTCTCTCTCTCTCTCTCTCTCTCTCTCTCTCTCTCTCTCTCTCTGTGTGTGTGTGTGTGTATGCTAATGGGAGTTACTTGAAAATTCATAGAAAATAGAGGGATTAGAGTATTGATTGGCATAATTAAAAGGAATAATTCAGAAGTTAGTTTTCTATGCAAAAATTCTGTATTAGTGAAATTTACATAAAAATGGAATTTTGTATTGTTAGGAAAAAAAGATTTCTTTCGAAATTTACTTATTTATAGTGGATTAAGGGGACTCATAATTTTCATCGGCCTATGGCTGGCGGCAGTCTCTTAAAGCCCCTCTATGCACAATTAGTGTCCTTTCCAATAAGATGGCTAAAGATGAGATTTCCGGGGAAGATAACATTAAGCATTTCTTCACCAAGGGCCTGAAGACAGCTAGTTTTATATGACTGGGCATATAAAATAGAAAGTCATAAAGATGCTTCAGCATGGGAGTGCATGTTGCACCAGTTGGTGTCTTCTTAAAATGGCTCCATAATTCCCTGATTCACTATTCAATCCCAGCAATAAGGATTAAGCAAGCCCTGAAAATTCCCGTATATCAGGGGTGTCAAACTCAAGGCCCGGGGGCCGGATTTGGCCTGCAGGGTGCTTAGATCTGGCCCGCGGAGCTTCCCTGGAAATAACGAAGGACTGGCTCACAGTGCCTCTGCTAGTGAAAACGGAACTCTCAAGGGCCGCACACGGCCCCTCCGAGCTCCGTTTTCACTGGCAGAGGGTTGCAGGAGGCTGTCGTAGCCGAAAACAGAGCTCGGGAGCCCGATTTCACTGGCAGAGTGCTCAGGCCACCACAGGCGCCCCCCAACACAAGTGACATCATGCTGTCCACGCCCACCCTGTCCACGCCTCCCATCCCCTCCAAGATCAAACACAACCCTGATGTGGCCCTCAATGAAATTGAGTTTGACACCCCTGATGTCAGGCCTGGAAGCCATCTTTTACCTTTTGTATTCAGGCCTGCCACATTTTCTACTGTGGGAAAATGGGAGGGGGGGTTATATGGAGTAGGTGATATGTAGTAGTCTAACTAACATTCTTTCCAGAAAGTCAAGGCCGCTGTGGCCGGCAGCTGCGAGGAAGTGATGGGGAGGCAACTTCAGTTTTGGATGGTACCTGATTGGATCATGTGATGGACATGTGGGTGCTGGGCAGGGGCTTGAACTTTCATTTGGGTGGGGAAAACCTGGAAGCTTTCAGATTCGGGTTTTCCCAGATGTTGCCAACATGGCATCTCTAATAAATTGGAACTTTGAGGAATTTCTAGCCTCGGAGTCTTGTTTTGTTGGGGGTGTTTATTGGAACACTGACACCTGACATACTGTATATCTATCCTCAAGTACTTTGCTGAACCCTGTAGAAAGAATATGCTTTGTATCTCCAATGCATATTTGCCTGAGATGGCATATCTACCTTGTGAGCCAAGAAAAAGATGCTGTCTCTTTAAGAAAGTGCTCAACTTAAAATACATCTCTGAATCACCTGTTCCGTTTGGGATCCAAAACACTGGACTGCACAAACATAGAATAGAATAACAGAGTTGGAAGGGACCTTGAAGGTCTTCTAGTCCAACCCCCTGCTTAGGCAGGAAACCCTACACCACTTCAGACAAATGGTTATCTAACATCTTCTTAAAAACTTCCAGTGTTGGAGCATTCACAACTTCTGGAGGCAAGTTGTTCCACTGATTAATTGTTCTAACTGTCAGGAAATTTCTCCTTAGTTCTAGGATGCTTCTCTCTTTGATTAATTTCCATCTATTGTTTCTTGTCTTCATACTTTAAAAGTCATGGGAGTTTTTAAGTGGAGTTGGTAAGACAAAGCAGGCAGGGGAGTTTTGCAGTATTTTGGCACTTATTGAATTCTTTTTGTTCCATTTTTTGGTAATTTTGTACCGACTCCAATCTTTTTGTCTGCATGTTGTGTTTCTCAACCTTGGCAACTTTAAGATGCATGGATTTCAACTGCAAAATGTATACTTTTGGCAAAGGTCATCTACAAGTAAAATGTGAGTATGATCAGTGAATTAGATATACCTTGTACTAATCCATTAGTATCACCCAGAGGTGGGTTCCTCCCGGTTCAGACCGGTTCGCCCAAACTGGTAGTGACCCGCTGGTGATGTCACGATGATGTCACGGATCCGGTTCAGTCGGTGCCGGTCTGTGGGTGCTGCCATCTTTTTTTTGAATTTTTTTGAATTTTTTTTTTGAATTTTTGTTTAAAAAAATTTCTTCTGCGCATGCGCAGAAGCTGAGTTTTTGGCACTGTGCATGCGTCGCCATCTTGTTTTTGGTTTTTTAAAAAATTTTGTAATTTTTTAAATTCTTTTGCACTGCGCACGCGCGCGCCCACGAGGCATGGCCACGCGGCACAGGAGGAAGCGAACCGGCAGCGAGGTAAGTTAGATCCCACCCCTGGTATCACCTGATGCGAAATGAACAAAGGGCAAGGTGACCAGAGAATTTTACTGGAAATCAATATCTATCTGATATCCAGGAAAATCTATTTAAAAAGGAGATGGATTTAACCCTTTGTGCAGATGAAAACAAAATTGTAGGTATTGATTTAAATAAGCCAAACCAAGTGGACAGAAGGAATGATTTGTCATTCCTATCATCGGTGGACAGAGATGGGAATTTGTGGACAGAAAAAGAAGGGGTGAAGAAAAACTGGGAAAAATTATAGAATCATACTTGAATTGAAAAGTGAGTAGCATGAAATAATTTTATGAAATAGCTTTCAGGACAAAGGTGGTTTTTTTTTATAGGTGTCTAAATGATTTTTGAACCTCTTAGTCATTTCTAAATGATTTCTGGATCATTAGCCAGTATTATTTAATTTTTTGTCTTTATGATTAGACCTTGTTTCTCGATTTGGCAACTTTTAAGGCACATGAAATCCAGCACAGACTTCAACTCCAAAAAGTATATCTTATTCCTTATTAAAGTATTATTTGTTTACTAATAAATTATTTATTATTCTTTTATAATTTGTTTAGTAAAATTATTATCACCCTAAATTATATTACATGTTGGGATTGCACATTGTCTTAAGTCACTGCTGGTTCAAAATGAGCAATAATTGAGTTCAGTGTGCTAAGCCAAAATTTAAAAACCTGCATTAAGGCTTAGTGCAATTTGTCAACTCAGCTTTTTGTGTCAGATCAATAGTTTGCTTTTAGTTGATTTTAATTGCCAATAGCAAGTACTGTTGGGATTGGGAGAATCTCCATTGCCAATGGCAGAAAAAAAAGAAAGGGTTATCTAGATTGTGTTTTGGAGATCAGTGCTAATTATATTATAACGGACAACCAATGAATACCTGAATTTTCAGCTGTAAGTAAAAACTGAAAAAATAGAACAAGGCTCTTAATAAGGAATGGCAGATTTTCAGTACATTCTTTCTTCTGAATGAGGAAATGATGGGTATTACTTTTGCCCAGTTCCGACATAGACTTTTAATATTATTTTTATATCTGTAATGTGCGCCTTTATGCATTTAAATATGTCTCATTTTTATAAAAAAATGCTGGTAATTTTAAAGATATTTTTATATGGACCTGGTTGTTTTAACTTCATATAAAACCAAGCCACTTCCCATCTTGCCCTTCTGAAATTTATATTTCTCTTTTTGTAAATAATTGCCTCCGAGATGCTTCTTTCCATAAATAGCAATTATCTATTTGGGAGAGGGCTGAATTGGATTCCAACCAATTCTTTGACAGAGGCAGCCTGCTGTGTTTGAACCACCAACTATTCCTGTTGGTTTTGAATGGCTTTTTGATGTTTTATTTTAATGTTTTTCTTGATGCACAGAGCCTGGTTATAAATATTTGTACTGCAAGTAGATACAGTGCAGAATTAACTACAGTATATGGAATCTTCAGCTATCCGTGTCAATGAACTTCAACTCACATGGTTGCTTCCTACTGACAGATGAGATTAATTTTGTATCCTTGGCCTAGGCTTTCAGAAGAAAGAAGTTGGAGACAGAATCAACAGACCCGGGACATTAATTATACTCTTTAAATGATCTAAAATCTCAAATTCAAATTCAATTGTACATGAGATTAGTCAAAACCTGGCACTTTGTTTTCTGATAAGTAAGAAATAGGAATCGATCAATGGCTATTTGTGAGTGCAACTACTGTGTTTTTTTTAAACCATCATCAACATTTGTCACTGGGTCCCAATGAATGAGCTAATCACCATATCAATGAAAGACCAGATAAACGGAATGTCTCTTGGCTCAAAGTGTAAACTGTAGAATTCATTGCCATAAGATATGGAGATGGCCTCTGATTTAGACTGCTTTAGAGTCAAGCAAAGGGGACGCGGTGGCTCAGTGGCTAAGACGCTGAGCTTGTTGATCAGAAAGGTTGGCAGTTCAGCGGTTTGAATCCCTAGTGCCACGTAATGGAGTGAGCTCCCGTTACTTGTCCCAGCTTCTGCCAACCTAGCAGTTCGAAAGCATGTAAAAATGCAAGTAGAAAAATAGGGACCACCTTGGTGGGAAGGTAACAGTGTTCCGTGCGCCTTCGGCATTTAGTCATGCCGGCCACATGACCACGGAATCGTCATCAGATAGCGCTGGCTCTTCGGCTTAGAAACAGAGATGAGCACTGCCCCCTAGAGTCGGGAACGACTAGCACGTATGTGCGAGGGGAACCTTTACCTTTACTTTAGAGTCAAGCAATCTTGCTTTGAATCTTGGCAGCTGTTTATGACCTGTGGAATTACTTGCTAAGAAACATAAATGTCACATGTGTCTTGTTGGCTACTATGTGCCTCAGAAATCTGAACTAAAGGGCCATTAAATGGATCGAGCAGGGCTCCTGTTATACTCTTGGCTGAACAGATGACTGAAAATGAATGTGATATTTTTGCTTAAGAGAAGGGTCAAATTAAAACTATATATATATATATTTAAAGTGAGACTAGTATAGATCTATTTCAAGCTATTTAGCTCTCATCAGCTAGCCATACCCTTCTGGGATTCGAACTTGGGCTGTTTTGCCTTATCAGGCAGTTGCTTTACCCTCTGAGCCACAAGTTCTTTTCCTGTTTCAGCTATATGTATATATATTTTATTTATT
>QLTV01001177.1:4241363-4262891 GCA_003457575.1 Thermophis baileyi | reverse complement strand
CCCTCCCTCCCTCCCTCCCTCCCTCCCTCTGAGAGCATCTATCCTTCAAAATATTGAATTTCCAATTCCTTATTCAGAATTACAATGAGCAAGAGAATCTTCTGAGATTTACAGATCCCAATATATCTGGAGGACATGATACAAAGAAGAGCTAGGCCCTATTCAGAAGGTAAAAAAAAAAATGGCTCTCGTGTTCTCTTAATACAGCAGGGGAAAGGAGGGCTTTGATGTGGCACATGCTGCCTAGTCCTGTCTGTGATATCAGTGTCAACAGCACAAATCTTTCCTTACAGACATTTGTGCGGGATGAGACAGCAATATTTGGAACTGGCTCATTCATATCTCTCATACACTTATAAATAATACTCTTACAACTATTTTTATGAGATGTATGCCAATCATATTTGGATAATTATTCAATATCATTACCAAAGCTTATTGAAACGGTGTAACAATCTCACTTTTAATTTGCTTTCTTTATGATAAAAATGATCATGGATTAATGTAAGAATTTCTTTTAAAAATTGCATGGCTATATACAATATTTGGGACTATATTTCCTCTGAAATATCTCAAAATACATTGAATGTCTAAATGATAGATAGAAATCTACTGAATCTAAATCATCATTGAACCTATGGGGTAAGAGTAATGTAATCAAAATAAATATAACCTCTAGATTGATGTGTATCTTAAGAGGGATTCTGATATTAATTCCTCTTAGATGTTTTTAAATAATAAATTATTGAGAAGGCTTTTCTTGCAGTCTAAGGTTACTTGAGGTTGTCTTGGTTGGCGGCATTAATGTACCAGGTTTTCAACCAGGATTTTAATATCCATCACTGGGCTTTTAACATCTATATCCATCTAAAATGTTTTTCTTAATTATTATTATCCCCTGAATTTATTTAAGAGAGCCAGTGGGTGACAACTAAAATCTTGACAAGTTCTTGGCTCGATTTACTGTAAGGAAAGGATGACCTTCTCAGCTTTGAAACTGATAAATATATTTGGAGATTAATGGAGAAGCAATTAAATTTTGACTTGGATTCACATGATTAATGGGCACTGTAGAATAAATCTAATTTTAAGATGGGGAAATGTTTTATTGAAAGTCTTGGGCAAAGCAACTGAACAAAACTCTAGGTAACAGCTATTTTAATAAATTTACCTGAATCATTTGCTTGGCATTATACATCAAGAAAATTAAAGTAATGACACAGCTGGGAATGTTACTTCTAAGTAAAAATCAACAATGAAGAAGTTGAATCAGTCCAGGACTTTTTTCTTGGTTCTAAAATTAGCTATGTAGGAGCCATTGGACCCA
This sequence comes from Thermophis baileyi, assembly GCA_003457575.1. NCBI lineage: Eukaryota > Metazoa > Chordata > Lepidosauria > Squamata > Dipsadidae > Thermophis > Thermophis baileyi. The sequence continues at coordinate 4,261,564 of QLTV01001177.1, read as the reverse complement.
AAATTAAATATAGAATATCACTTGGGTTCTCTGCAAATGACAATCATGGAGAAAATGTGGAAGAAAAAGGAATTCAATCTTAATGCAAAGTACAAAACAACAAACACTATTGTTTTTTCCTATAACTACCTATATTTTGAAAGTTGGAGAGTTAAATAAAAGGAAAGAAGAAACTAGAATTCCATGAATTATGGGTTTAGAGACACACCTTGAAAAGCAAAACTAATGAATAAAGAGATTAGATTTAGCAATAGCAATAGCACTTAGACTTATGTACCACTTCATAGTGCTTTTACAGTCCTCCCTAAGCTGTTTACCTAGTCAGCATATTGCCCCCAACAATCTGGGTCCTCATTTTATTGACCTCGGAAGAGTGGAAGGTTCAGTCTACTTTGAGTCGGTCAGAATCGAACTCCTGGCAGTGAGCAGAGTCAGCTTGCAATACTGTATTCTAACCATTGCGCCACCACGGCTCCTTAGACTACATTAACCCAGGAATATCCTGGGACCTAAGATTAATAAACTAATGCTTTCTTATATTGACTATGTCATGCAATCAAATTTCTTAGAAAGGTCTGAACAGTTGGAATTATTAGAAATGAGGAGAGAAGAGACCATGCTGGATAGACACTATCCAACAAGTTACGGGTGCAACTCAACAACATTTGACAAACTTGTAAAAGTTTGGAAAAAATGGTGAAAGCTAATCTATACATTCTCTGAAAGTTGGATATGACCGAACATATGAAGACAGATATACAATTAAAGTTAACTTTCTTAAAACAATATGGCCCAAATGTGTTAGCAACTTCAGAGGCACCTGGAATATTTAGATGATGAAGAGATGCAATGCTTGAAGTAAAACATTTGTATAATAAACTAAAAAAAACATGATGAATGTTAATATTGACATATATATGATCATTGGAATACAGATTTAAATGTTCAGTCATGGGAAATCAATGGGCCCAAGTTTTAACAAATATCTAATACAGTTCTTATTATCTAGAGATGAGGTTAATTCGTCAGAAAACTGAGGGGATGTGGTGGCACAGCAGCTTAATGACACTGGACCTGCCAGCCAGAAATGGTCTGCACTCTGGTGGTTTGAGGCTGGCTCTAAGAGATGGATGAGAGCTCCTACCGCTTACCCCCCAGCTCCTGCCCACCCAGCAGTTCGAAAGCATGCAATATTGCAAGTAAATAAATGAGTACCACTTTGGTGGGAAAAAACTAACTGCATTTGTGTGTGTGATGAGTGGAAGCCTGGACCTGGCTGGACACAAAGCAATGCTACCAGGGGTGGGTTCCTCCCGGTTTGGACCAGTTCGCCTGAACCACCAGCGACCTGCTGGTGATGTCACGATGACGTCACCGAACCGGATTGGTCAGTGCCGGTCCGTGGGCGCCGCCATCTTTTTTTAATTTTTTTTAATTTTTTTAATTTTATTTTTCTTCTGCGCATGCGCAGAAGCCGAGTTTCCAGCACTGCGCATGCATCGCCATTTTGTTTTCAGCGTGTGGTTGGGGTTTTTTTGAATTTTTTGGGGGGGGTTGCACTGCGCATGCGTGCGCGCACCCATGAGGCGCGGCCACGCGGCGCGGGAGGAAGAGAACCGGCAGCGAGGTAAGTTGGAATCCACCCCTGAATGCAACACAAGGAGAGGTGAGGTGAGATCTGCAGAGGAGCCCAGAAGAATCAGCAACCTGAGCACCACTAGTTAGCTGATGTAAGGTAGTTCTCCCCCTGCAGTGCACCAAGGATAGGCACACAAGCACCGAACAGATTGAACTAGCAATTTAGGCTGTCAAGATTGCATTGTGTCTAGCATTTGTTGAGCCGCCCAGAGTCCTTTGGGAGTTGGGCGGCATACAAATTTTATTAATAAATAAATAAATAAATTTCCCTGACATTGTATGCCATATGCTAAATAAATAAATGAGTAAACTTTAGTTTTGGTTTTATTGGATTCTGCCATTTTTTTTTTTAGAAAACACACACACAATTTTAATTAATTTACTTTTTGCTGGCCTTGCAAAAAAAAAAAAAAATTGAGGGATTGCTGAGTCTTAGGGTTTGGCCATGTTTTTTATGGCTTCTATTTGTAGTGAAGCTATTACATATATTAATACAATATTGGGACAAACAGTGCATAAAAATAACTCTGATGCTCAACTGCACTCCAAAAATATGGAATTTGACATTTTATGAAGAACTTGAGGTATATTGAACCTGGTTAGAAAAGTATCCATGAAACAATGTTCCAGATGTCAAAAAATAGATTCAAGTGATGTGTTCTTTGTTGATATTTAAAAAGTCTTTACACTGTAAAGATAAATATATTTCTATATGGTCTAGCTGTCCATGGAGAAGGTTGGTGTGAGCAGTTAAGGAGAAACTTGAATAAGGGATTATCCAATCCAGAAACTGAAAGAAGTATGAAAAAGAAACTCAAAATAATATCATTTTAATTTTGTTTAACGTAAGATGAGCAGACTTTGTTATTATATTCAGCAACAATAAAATAACATTCCTGGAATCCTTGTGAGATCTGTTTTTTGACCTCATTTACCTCAAAGGGCAAACCTATAGTATATATAATTTTTTTTCTTTTGTAAGTTCATCTTTAACATTCATAGACACCCATCTCACTGTCGAATCCATTTAATCTTTGTTAAATTTCACTAGTAAGAAAAATAACCTCTCATACACAAAGAGAATGAAGATTTCTGAAAAGTCCATCCCCACAAAGGTAGTCCTTGATTTATAATCATTCGTTTAGTAACTGTTCGACATTACAATGGCACTGAAAAAAGTGACTTATGACTGTTTTTCACATTTGTGACCATTGCAGCATCCCTATGATCACGTGATCAAAATTTGGAGGCTTGGCAACTGGCATGTATTTATGACAGTTGCAGTGTCCTGAGGTGATCACCTTTGCAATTCTCTGACAAGAAAAATCAATGGGGAAAACAAATTCACTTAACAACTATATTACTAATTTAACAATAGTGGCAAGAAAGGTCATAAAATGGGGCAAAACACATTTAACGACTGTCTTGGGAAATGTTGGGTTCAATTGTAGTCGTAAGTCAAGGAGTACCTTACATCGGCAAAATAGTTTTTGGCCATGTAAGACAATCGCTGATTAGCAAGCCTGATGCCGAGGCTGTGATTAATTTCTCCTCACAGGTTTTAAAGGATCTCTTTGTAACAAGGCTAACGTTAATCTTTGGCTCAAGGTAATCAGTTATCCTTTGCTTTATAATTAGAGTCCAAGAGCAAACGGCACTTTCACTTTTCATTTGCGTGCTCACCTTTTTGAGTAAGAATCACCTGCATCTGGCTGCCAGCCAGTTGACAGCTTTCAAGAGAGCAAGCACAAAATCATTACCTAAATGTTAATGTATTCGCTGAGTTGGCTCCATCTTTGATAACCATTTTGTATCACTTGCAAGGAAGAAAATGAGCTTGTTAGAAGATGCTCTCCTTATAACTAGGACTGACTTTTTGATGGAATTTGATTTTCTTTTTTTCTCCACCATTCTGGCAATTCTCATCAGTAAAACCAGACTGTACCAATATCACAAAAAAAGATTTCCCTCTCTTGCACCTTTCTGTGTTTCTCAAATATTCTCCAAATCTTTAGAGCTGCAGTTGTTAAAGTTATTTTGACCCTCATCAGAGGCTACTTAGAATACAGGGTATATATATATGCAGTGATTGAAAAATTGATGGATTTGTTTATAATAAGGTATGGGATATGGAATGCAGAGATATCTGCTTAACCTTATAGAGGCTAAAGAGTTATTAAATTTGTTTATATTTGTTGTGCTGAAGTGATTTTGTTATATATCTCTTTTCCTTTTGTCTTTTATATTTTTTCTTTTCCTTCTTTCCTTTTTTCCTTGCACTTTTTATTCTTTCCTTCCATTCTTTCCTCTTTCTTTAAGTTTAGTTGGTATTAGTTTTTATTATTGTGATTAAAATTCTTAATAAAAATTACATTAAAAAAAAACCAAAACAGGTTTGTAACCTTGCCCCGCAATACTGATGAAATTTTCATCATATATTTTTATTAATCCTAGAAAGTAAGTTTGGTATCAATGGAATATCGAATGATATTTTCTGAACAGCAGCAATGTGGAGGCAAGAAAAGAGTTCTGAAATCTCCCATTTTTCATTAAAAAAAGAGAATAAAATGATCCTGATTTTTTAAAGAAAAAAACCACTATTCTTTCTATGAGGTTTCCCTGAATTAAACACTGTCCTTTTCATTATAATTGAAACTTAAATACCTTTTAAAGTAAAAAAAACAACAACCTTGTATTACTAGAGTTATAATCTATGCCTGTATTTTCTGACTTGGAATTATTTTCTTCATGTTGTTGAACTCCTCACACTAGTAAATGGTATTTGTTAGGCACAACCAGGGGTGGGTTCTAACTTACGGCACTGCCGGTTCGTTTCCTCCCTTGCCGTGTGGCCGCACCTCGTGGGTGCATGCGCAGTGCAAAAAAATTTAATTTTTTTTTTAAAAGCTGAAAACAAGATGGTGATGCATGCGCAGTGCCGGGAACTTGGCTTCTGCGCATGCGCAGAAGTAAAAAAAACAAAAAACAAAAATAAAAATAAAAAAAATAAAAAAATTCAAAAAAAAGATGGCCCATGGACCGGCACCGACCAAACCGGATCCGTGACATCATCATGATGTCACCAACGGGTCACTACCAGTTCAGGTGGGCCGGTCTGAACTGGGAGGAACCCACCTCTGGGCACAACAAATGGTAATTGAATTGTGATATTGAACTGTTATATTTTATACAGTCTGATGCAGCCTAACGTATTTAATAAGTAACACATTTTTAATTCCCACTGCCCAGTGCTGTTAAATATGTATCTTTCAAAGTGTGACAAAAGGCTGATTCTGTTATTAATTACATTCATGCTAATCAAAATAAATCCCAGTAAAATTAAACAGCTATCCAAACAGAATCCATCTAAAATATAGCTGTTTCACCTTAGAAGCAGCTTTGATTTGTTCAGAACTTTGCAGAAAAGTGTAGCCGTATTTAAGGAAGGAGCCTCTACCTCTGGCTCTGGTTTAGTACTTTTCATAAAGTATTTCACAAAGAAGAGGTGATCAACTTATTTTCCAAAGCACCAGAGGGCAGGGCAAGAAACATTAGTTGGAAATTAATCCAGAGAAGCAACCTGGAATTAAGGAGAAACTTCCTAACAGTGAGAACAATTAACCAGTGGAACAGTTTGCCTTCAGAAGTTGTGGGTCACTGGAGGCTTTTAAGAAGAAACTGGACAGCCACTTGTCTGAAATGGTATACGGTCTTCTGTTTGAACGACTTCTTCAGCTTCAACCTCAATAATACAATCAATACAAACTCAAGGTAAACCGCTCCAAACTCGATTGCAGAAAATACGACTTCAGCAACAGAGTGGTCAATGCCTGGAATGCTCTACCTGACTCCATTGTTACATCCTCTAACCCCCACAGCTTCAACCTTAAACTGTCTACCGTGGACCTCCCCCCTATCCTAAGAGGTCCGTAAAGGGGGCGTGCATAAGCGCACCAGCGTGCTTACTGTCCCTGTCTACTGTCCCCATTTATTTGTATTCATTTCTTTCATTCATATCCATGTTTATATTTATACCTGCTATCTTGTACATGTTTGACAAACTAATAAATACTAAATACTAGGGTTGGATTAGAAGATCTCCAAGGTCCCTTCCAACTTTATTCTGAATTAAATTGAAAGTCTCTGAATATGTGCTAGATTAAGAATGCTATTTTGTTTCAGAGTGTGGAAAGGTAGGACTGATAGAACGCTAGGACAAAAAATTCCTAACAGCAAGAGCTATCTGACAGTGAAACCAATTATTGTCTTTCATCTGAATCATCCTTTCTTTCCTCTTCTTGCTTCTTTTACTGTTCAGGGCAGCCAGCTGTCAGCCTTTCCAGTGGTGCAATATTTGGGAGATGTTATTTAGGAGAACATTTCTTTAAAGCCATTAATCAATAAAACCACTCTAACTTTCACCTTCTGAGTATCAAAAAACTCTTTTTGTGTCATACTGTTGAGATGGCTAAGCAGTTAGTCCTTGTTTGGATGGTGTGTCAACCTGGTCTACTGCAGTGTAGTTTGTTGACAAATCTTTCTGACTCTGCTCTCCAGCTTCTGGTTCAGGCCCAGAAAGTTATGAACAATGTGGTCCTAGAATTTTCTTGATCCATCTCTGTTTTTCCTTTCCAACAATCATTACATTGATTGATTGATTGATTGACTTTCATTTTTGTAACCGGAACATCAAAAGTTCCTAATAGGGTACAATGAAAATTCTTTGATGAAACACTGAATAAATCACTTTCTGAGTGGAGTGGAGTGGAGTGGAGGGGAGCGGAATGGAATGGAATGGAATGGAATGGAATGGAATAGAATAGAATAGAATAGAATAGAATAGAATAGAATAGAATAGAATAGAATAGAATAGAATAGAATAGAATAGAATAGAATAGCTATAGTAATCAGCATTCAACTAAGGAGGACATTAGTTGTATGTGTTAGGTTTTTTGTATTTTAATCTTCTTTAAATAAACTAAAAATTTTCTGAAAAAAAGTCAAACTATGAAAGAAACATGAGAAGTACATTTTCTTCCAGTGTTTTAACAGTGATGGTGGGCTGAAAGTTGGGTTTCCATTCCATCACCTTCTGCTAACCTACTATAGCCCATCGGGGACAAATCTGCAGATGTTGGGAGGATAAGGTTGGATTCAGAGGTGGGATTCACTTACCTTCCCTACCGGTTCGCAAATGTGAGCATGCGCGCATGCCTTCTGCGCATGCGCAGTGCTCGCACATTACGTTGGGGTGGGTGGGCGGAGCCTCCCGCAGTCACCACTACCTGTTTGCGCGATCCGGAGAGAACCGGCTGAATACCACCACTGGTTGGATTGCTATGACATATGCCATGAATTGTCTCACTGCTTGCCAGTGACCAAGGTAAGGCATGCACCCCAGAGGAATAGCTAATCATCAATGAGTGTAATAGACTCTCAGAAAGTGAGAAAGAAGACAGCTGCTTGCAAAATATTACAGATTGGGAACTTATATACATTCCTAGTTTCTTAGGAAAATGGGTAGCTACCTTTCCATTTCATTAACAGATGATTAGATGGAAAATCAGGGAATGTTTGTCCTAATGAATTTGGAGAAAAATAGCATGTATTCCACTGCTAGCTTTTCTCTCACCTAACCCTCTCTCTTTCCCCTTCAAAAAGTCCACTTAATAAGACTTAGTGAAAAATCTAATCTTATTGGTAAAGTGGTTGCTAGATGATTTAGGCGTGATGCCTCCAACATACAAGACTGGATTGGCTGCTCTCTAAAGATCGGCTTCAGGATCCTCTCACTTACCTATCATTACAGAATAAACCTCAATTTATTGGAAGCTATTTGGAAGCTTTGAATAGCACTTAGCAATAGCACTTAGACTTATATACCACTTCACAGTGCTTTACAGCTCTCTCTAAGCGGTTCACAGAGTCAGCACATTGCCCCCAACAATCTGGGTCCTCATTTTACCCACCTCGGAAGGATGGAAGGCTGAGTCAACCTTGAGCCGGTGAGATTTGAACCGCCGAACTGCAGCTAGCAGTCAGCTGAAGTAGCCTGCAGTGCTGCACTCTAACCACTGCGCCACCTCGGCTCAAATATAATGCACAATATTTTAGTTTGGACTTTATACCTGCAAATACAGGTAGTCCTTAACTTACAACCACAATTGAGCTCCAAATTTCTGTTTGGAGCTCAAGACAGTTGCTAAGTGAGTTTTGCCCCATTTTATAACCTTTCTTACCACAATCGTTAAGTGAATCACTGCAGTTGTTAAGTTAAGTCCATTGTTTCCAAAGCAGTCTAGACACTTGACATAATTTGCAACAGTTTACAGCATATAGGTGTACAGCGTACACATATTTCTAGAATTAAGTTGAGGATAATTGCATTTTTATTTATTATATTATTACCATATATTTTTCCAAGAATCTCAGGAAATCATCTCATTTTATCTTCAGAAAAATTAAGTAATACTACTTTAAGTGTTAATCACTGAACTAGTATTGTGTGAATTATTCTATGTTCTTGCTAAAGAAACATTTACATTTATCACTGTATTTTTATTTCCTATAACACCAGCAACTTTTAGGTGTAACAGTTCTGGTAATATCAGAACATGAGATATATATCGTAATAGATAACTTGTTCAACCATGTCCATTTTTGGGAAACTGCAGTTTTCCAGGCAACCTTTTTTTCAGAAGTAGTTTACTAATTGCTTTCTTCCTAGGGCTGAGATGAACACTGGCCCAATGTCACCCAGCTGGCTTTGTGCCCAAAGTGAGACTAGAACTCATGGTCTCCTGGTTTCTAGCCTGGTGCCTTAACCACTACACCAAACTGGCTCTTTATTACAGTATATAAAGGTAAAGGTAAATGTTTTCTTCTGTCCAGTCGTGTCTGACTCTAGGGGTTGGTGCTTGTCTCTGTTTCCTAGCTGAGGGAGCCAGCCTTATCTGAGGATGCTTCTGTGGTCATGTAGCCAGCATGACTATACAGAACACTGTTACCTTCCCACCGAAGTGGTATCTATTTATCTACTCACATTTACATGCTTTCGAGCGGCTAGGTGGTCAGGAGCTCACCCCATCACAGGGCACTCAGGTCTTGAACCTGGGCTATCAGCTTTCCAGCTGACAAGCTCAGCATTTTCAACTGCTGAGGCATTGTGCCCCCTTATTGCAATATATCGTATGCAAGAAAATCTTGTAAAATATAGTTTGATAATTATAGTCCATAACTAATCATTTGTGAAGAAAATGTGGTTTTTCGCTGTTGCTGAATCGTAATAGGTAACAATCCCATCCAACAAAGTGAAGTCTTCTGGGAGTTGTAGTTCAGCACTACCTGAAGCACCAATGGTTCCCCACCTGTGCCATACTGTATTTCATGATATATGACCAATAGATCAAGTTTACTCTTGCCATTCAAACCATTTCCAAGAAATACTATTTGATGATTATTTTATTTAAAACTGCAAGATAAATTTGCCTTTCTGCTAAGGGAGTTTTAATCTCCAGAGTACAGCTATTGCTATCTAGTTACACATCACTTCCCCCCCCCCTAAGAATGGAAAGGTTGGTTTGGCAGAAGTCGCCAGGAACTAATGGATAAAACAGAGAAAAAGCCGTAACTCTTTCTCTTTGTTCAACTGGGAGTGCCATCCATCATGTGATGTGATAATTCACCCTCTCAACTACACCACAATTGTGTTTGCTATAAATGCATCTTGGCTCTGAAAGCTTTTTAGCTAAAACAAATGTACTTCACAGTCATCCAGTGGTTAACTTAAACTGTACAAGGGTGGAAAAGTAAATAAAAGGAGGGTGTTGGGTTTGTGAGAAAAGGCAACTGATGGAACACAGTTAGCAGAAGTCATGGTCAGAACAATCCTTCCAATTCTATTAATGTGTGGTAAGACATGTGCACTCTTTATGGCCTAAGGCAGTCTTTTTCAAACTTGGCAACTTTAAAATGTATGGATTTCAGCTCCCAGAATTCCCCAGCCAGTCATGGGAGCTGAAGTCCACACATCTTAAATTTGCCAAGGTGGAGAAACACTGGCCTAAGACAAGGAAGGTCAAAATTCCTAAACAATTAGCAGCTAACAAAAGTTTTCCTATAACTGCATTGCTGTTCCTTTCTATTCAGCAACTCAAGATCAATTCATTGTGAAACAGCTGAACTAGAATTCATTCATTTAACCTTTTGCTTAATTAAATTTATTTTAGTATATTTCTTGTATACTTCTTGTGTTCATTACCTTATTTTGGTCACTCTCAAAGGTATTTTATTGTGGGTTGGATTTGCAACACCATATGAGTACTGAAATAAGCCATTTTACAAATTGCCTGACATTGGATCATAAACCAACACAACCACGCACAATAGTTGAAACTAAAGAAGTCTAGCAAGTTGTTCCATGCAATCACTAGGACTTCAGCTCATCTCATTCAGTGCACTGTCCAACCATATTTCTGAACTCTCTTTTCTCACCCTCGCCTCCTGCATATAATAGCCCCCTTCCCAAATGTTCAGTGACAAAAGTCTGCTTAGTCCTACCACAGTATAAGAGCCTGATTAAGGGACCTAATCATGGCAAATACATTTGTAGGGTTTTTGTTTGATTGCTTGTGGATAGGATAATACAAATTGGGGAAATTATGTGCTGGATAATGAGTTGTAACTGTGCTCCATTGCAATTTCAAAGAAAATTATTTCTCCATACTGTAGGAAGGCTTGATTGATGATGTGCTATCAAGTCAGTAAAAACAACTTCCATGAGTTAAAAAAAAAGGTGATCAGAAGCATGAATGTCCATTGGGGGCAGTGGGGGCAAGTGAGAGCACATGCATCATGATCTCATGATAGCATGACTTACATACTTGCACCATAAGTCAGGGTGGAAGCATATAAGGGCAGGATTGCACCATGACATCACCATGCATATATTTTGATTTGTTGCAGATCTGTGTCGGAAGCCATAGCTAATCATAAGCTGCATTTAGACCCATGAGTTCTTCCAAGAAATAACTATTTCTGTTCCAAATATAGTTTTGCTCATCCTAATGGGAGTAGATATTAAAAAACAACAACATGTAATAGGATTAGAAATATCCCAACGGTTATTCTGCGGAAGGCAATTCTCTTCAGATGTAAATGAGATTTCAACAAAAGATGACCAAAGGCAGAACCAAACATGTTTTTTTTAGAAACAGGCAAAAAAAGAAGAAGAATTGTTCCTTTTCTTACCTTGAGGTTCTCAAGCAGTTGAAAGGCTTGTTTGACTGATATTATACAGTGACAGATCAACAATGAAGCCCACAATAATAAATCCATCCATAAAGGAAAAGAAACATTTTCCTGAGAGATTAAAGAAAACAAAATGCTAGAGCTCTGAGGTTTATCCTACATATAACAGCACCTCATTCTAAAATGAAAAATCAGGCTTCCAGCTACAGAGGCCAACCACAGAGATCTCTGTATGTGTGTATGTATATATACAGGTAGTCCTTGACTTATGACTGCAATTGACCCTAAAGTTATGGTCATAACTTGTGCCAGTTATAAAGCAGGTCACCAAGTCACCAGGCCCAATTTTGTGACCTTTCTTGCGGTGATTGTTAAGTGAATCACTGCAGCTGTTAAGCAAATGCAGAGGTTTTTAAGTGAATCCATCATCCCCAATGGGTGTTTTCCAGCAAAAAGCATCATAAGTCATGGTCACATGACACACTGCCGTGGGATACTGTAAACAGCTGTAAATTTGGGCATCCAAAGTCCGATCATGTGACCGCAGGAGGGGACGGCCGTTCAGAATTTTGAATCTGGGTCATAAGTAGCCCTGGGGAGGTCAGTCATTTCTTTGAACAGTCACTAAGCAACCAGTTGTAAGCAGAGGTGGGTTTCAGCAGGTTCTGACCAGTTCTGGAGAACCGGTAGCGGAAATTTTGAGTAGTTCGGAGAACCAGTAGCAGAAATTTTGAGTAGTTTGGAGAACCGGTAAATGCCACCTCTGACTGGCCCCGCCCCCATCTATTCTCTGCCTCCCGAGTCCCAGCTGATTGGGAGGAAATGGGGATTTTTCAGTAACCTTCCCCTGGAGTGGGGAGGGAATGGAGATTTTGCAGTATCCTTCCCCTGCCACGCCCACCAGGCCACGCCCACCAAGCCATGCCCACCAAACCGGTGTCACCTTCCCCTGCCATGCCCACCAAGCCACGCCCACCAAGCAATGCACGCCCACCAAGCCACGCCCACAGAACTGGTAGTAAAAAATTTGAAACCCACCACTGGTTGTAAGGTGAGGATTATCTGTATGTATCATAACAAAAGAAACAAAGAAAGTAACATGAAGCTATAAGAAAACAATGGAACATACTAAAAAAGCCAACAGCCATCTATACAGGAAATTATGATCCAGTAATAATATTGTACTGCTCATCTCATGTGAATAATTCTTTTGAATAAAAATTTGAAGGACAAAAAAGTCAAAGGAATGAGAAATAGAATATATTTTATCTTTAAAATATATGCTTGTTTTCTGCTTAATGATTGCACATCCCTCTGTAAGGATCATCACTCTGTAAGGCACATCACTCATTTACAAGCCTCCCTCCCTCAACCAGATTAGCCTAAGATAATGTAGTATCTATTTGCCTTCAACTGTTGTTCACTGCCATCACCTTCTTTTCTTTCCCCGCAACCTGGTTTTTAGGAACAAGACCAAAAAAAGAAACTTCCTTCCTTCTTTCTGCTAAATACCAAGAATCCAGAGGACCATTAGAAAGGACAGTGGTCTTCTGGATTTTTGCAGTACAGATGTGGCAGTCCCAATATCACTAAATTACAACTGTTTTGCTAAGACACAAAAATGTCCATCTAAACCGAATATTATTGCTAAAAACATGGATGGGTGATAGGATTTGGAGGGAAAAGGATTAGGATAGCAAGAATTAGTGGCACTGAAATTATGGGGGCCATAAAGTGGTCAGAATAATGGAAGCAGCATCATGGCATAACAATTCAAGCTGCATCCTATTGTATCTGAACTGAGATCACATGAATGTGCAAAAAGGAAAAGCATGTATTTTTTAATCTGATAAAAGCAACAGTTTTGTATAGTGGTTCCATTGATGACCAAGAAACTAGGAGACTGTGAGTTCTAGTCCAGCCTTAGACATAAAAGCCAACTGGGTGATCTTGGGCAAGTCACTTTCTCTCAATCCAATCCAGGTTTGCTGTTGTGGTGGGAAAAATAAGAGGAGGAAGGAGTATTAGATATGTTTGCTGCCTTGAGTTTCTTAAAAAGTAATAAAGGTGGAATAAAAATCTAATCAATCAATCAATCAATCAACCAATCAACCAGTCAATCAACCAGTCAATCTCTTCTGGATGCCCACAGCAAGGGTGAACAAAATATAGAGTCCCATCCCAAAAAAATGGAGCATAAGCCTTGGAGAAAAGTAACTTTGAAAGAATTGACTAAGACTTTGAATCAATTTTAAATAAACCCACATCTCCAGTGCCATTTCTATAAGTTTTAGCATTGGATAACTTCTTGAATCATGGAAGATTGCATTCTCAATTTGGAATGGTCTTATGTCTCTTTCTGCTGTATATCCTGTTCTGCTCCTGAGAAAATTCAAAGTACAAACACATACAGAAAACTCCCTTGCTATATCACCTTGAAGAAAGCGCGGATGAGCCAGCAATCCGAGTGTTGCTAGTTAATTGGTGTAAAGCAAGTTCCCTCCCCGTGGTGCACCAAGGATAGACGCACAAGCGCTGAACGGAATGAACTAGCAATTTAGGCTGTCTGGACTGCATTGTATCTAATGTGGGTAGATTTCCCTGACATTGTATGCCATATGCTGAATGAATGAATGAATGAATGAATGAATGAATTAATTAATTAATTAATTAATTAATTAATTAATTAATTAATTAATTAATTAATTAATGAATCATCCTGACTTAAAACTAGAAGTTTCCATTGGGATGAGGGAAGAATCTGTCAGACAATAAATGGACCATAATTTATACCTGTAAAATCCCTTTGTTTGATCCAAGCGATATCTTGGAGCTTTGGCTAGTGCTTCTTTTATGCTTTTGACAATTTGTACTTACAGTTAGTCACAATGCGACCCAATGCATGCTTACCTAGAAGCGTGTTTCATTACATCTAACAGAATATAGTGATTGCTTCTCAGTCACTCAGTCACTTCTGATAGTTTGTGACTTGAGGGACATCAAGTATCTATAAGTAAATGATTCATTGAAATCTTGATTCATCTCACCACTCTGGATTCTCCTCACCTCTTTTTTTTAATTGCCTTTGATTTTTTTCCAAGCGTCAGAGTCTCTTCCAATGACTCTTGCTTTCTCATTATGTGTCCAAAGTATTTAAGCTTTGTGTTTATTTTTAGTACCTCCAGTGAATAGTGCAGGTTATTTCATCTAATGTTGAATGATTTCTGTTTCTTTCAGGCCAAGATATTTTCAAGTATTTTTTCCAGCACTGCTGTCCAGAGGTATCCATATGTCTCCATTCAGTCTTTCTGGTCCAATGTTTTTACAGTTTACAACTGGAAAAAGTTTTTAAAAGGTGGAAGGACTTACAAATATCTACCATGAAAGACTGGATAGTGAAGCTGATGGAATTGGGGAGATGGTGAAACTGATACCTTTGATTAAAGAAAATACTTTGACCAATTTTGTTTCTACTTCAAAACCATTTTTAGACTTTTTGTGAGAAACTGAAAGACATGAAACTTTGATTTTGGGACTTGATGAATAAAATTATATGGGATTATAGAAATAATGTAAGCTATTGTTAACTTTAAGGTAAGAATCTGATGTATTTTTTTATCTATACCTGTACCAAAGAAAGTCAGAAGTCTTTCTTCTATTCTCTTTACATTTTTTCATTGCACTTACATTTTTCTTTCTATACTTTCATCTCTTTTTTTTACTTCTGCTTTTCTTCAAATCTTTTCCTTCTTGCTTGTTTATCTTTTATTCTTTTTGTTTTAATTTAATAAAGTTACATTTTAAAAAAGAAAAACCATGGCTCTGATAATATATACCTTTATTATCAGTGTGATATAAGAGCCGAGGTGGCGCAGTGGTTAGAGTGCAGTACTGCAGGCTACTTCAGCTGACTGCTAGCTGCAGTTCGGTGGTTCAAATCTCACCGGCTCAAGGTTGACTCAGCCTTCCATCCTTCCGAGGTTGGTAAAATGAGGACCCAGATTGTTGGGGGCAGTATGCTGACTTTGTAAACCGCTTAGAGAGGGCTGTAAAGCACTGTAAAGCGGTATATAAGTCTAAGTGCTAAGTCTAAGTGCTATTTGCACTTTCATATTTTCTCTAGATCTGTCATAAACTTTCTCTCAAGCAGCAAACATTTCTTTATCTCATGGGTGCAGTGACCATCCCTAACACATTTTTGGCTTAAAAAGATAGTTGCCGTTACTAGCTCCAACTTCTTTTCCACCTGTTTGTGTTGGCTTGGCATTGCGAGTTGATGCGATCTTAGTTTCTTGTTTGTTATTTTTGTTTGATCAAGCAAGCCAGTTTTTACACTTTCTTCTATTACCTTCAACAAGAAATTCCTTAGGTTTTGTGTTTGCTTTGGTTGTCAGAGTGATTTTATCAGAACATCTGAAGTTGCCAATGTTTCTCTCAGCAGTTGTCATTCTAATTTGTATTTCTTGTACTGTACTGCAACATTTCTCATGATATATTCTGCAATAATATTAAATAAATCAGGTGACAATACACTAGCTTTGTGCACTCCTTTCCCAGTGTTGAACCATTTATTGTTCCATTTTTTTGCCTGAATGTATTTTTAATTGAGTTTAACTTTGTGCAACTCCCAAGACTTCTCCATTATTCACCAGATGTTACTTATGTGATCCTAAGAATCCTATCTTGTCTGAATCCATTTTATAAGTTTGTCAATTCCTATTCCAAGTATTGCTGAAATCTGGATTTCAAAATCTTGAGCAGAGACTTGCTAGCCGGAGAAAGAAGTACAATTGTTCAGTAGTTTGAACAACTACTTTTAATGCTTTTTTGATATTAGAATAAATTTATCTTTTTCCAGGTCCTCGGCCACTGCTTTGTTTTCAGTGTCTGCTTACAAATCATAAATTTAGCAGCAGCATCTTGTTAGATTTTGGAAAGCTTGACTGGTCTTCATTTATCTCCTGTTATATTGTTGTTAGCAATATTTTTATTGACCATTTAACTTCACTTTCTAGAATATCTGAGGATGAAATCTTTGAACACCTCATTGATTTGGGGACTGTTTTTGTACAGTTCTTCCGCATATTTTTACCATTTCTTCTTTATGCTTTGTTTCTCCAGCATAACTTTGCCTTCTTTATCACTTTTATCTTTTATCACCCACATCTTTGCGTATAGTTTTCTTTTATTTCTGTAGCCATCTTTGGTTACAAAAAGCCCCAATTTTACCCACTTTCAGGTAAAATCTAATCACACCCTATGTTTTTTTTTAAGAATTGAGAGGGACTAATTTTCAAGTCTTAACTTCTTTGTGATGAATTTTTTGATATTTCAAATGTTCTATATCTTCTCTATTATCCATATACACTTAAATTCTTAAATCTCACCTGCAAGGCTATAAATCATTTGTGCCTGTATTCCATTTTTCTCCTCAGTTATAATTAATTCTTACCTCTGTCAATCTGTTTTCTAAAATACTTAATCTGCTTTATCACCCACAGTCTTCTTACTTTTAACTTTATCACTCTTTAACTTTATTCTAACTTTGTTTTCCTTATTTTTCTTAAATTACTTTTGTAACTCTAATCTGTTACCTGTTAAAAATCTGTCTCTCCTAAGGCAATGTTCCTAACTCTCCTTTCAGCTTTTTTGTTATTTTAACAACTGGCCTAATTACTTTGAGTTTAGCTTGGCTACTCAAATTCCTGCTTTTTCTCCCAGCTTGGTGTTAGATTTGAGCTCCTTTACATATTTCTGTTTTGGGGAGGTTTGTATATGCCTCCAAATGTCTAAATTGTCTGTTAGCACTGGAACTCAGTTTCCAAAGTATCTCTTTATGTTTCTCACCAGCTCCTAATCTTTCAAGCTTTTCTGAATGTTTTGCTTTCATTTCTTCAGGCTGAAGTTCAGAATGCAAACGTGGCTTTTCCTAAGGATTACAACTTCTGTTTCTTATTCTCCTGCTGCAGTTTGAATTTTAAAGCCAATTCACTTAATCTCTGCCTCTTTAACCAATGTAAGTTCCCAAATTCGTCCATGCTTAACCTCAACCATCCTCAACCTGTCTTCTTGACAGTCTCCTCTGGTATAAGGTTGCCAGCACACATCTCCTAGGACTTGTCAACATGCCGCTCCCAAGTGTTGGAAGGTTCCTGTAGGTTCTCTTTCTCTTCTCTCCTCTCTTTCCTTTTCACTTACCCTGACCTTACTCAGTTACTAATCGCCAACTTCAGAGCTTTTCGTAGGGGTTTACTCCCTATGAATCTCGAATGCTATTCTACTTAAACTGCTCTTCAAATCTTCTTCAAACCTTCTTTATGCCGATCCTTATCCCACTGCTCTAGTGTCTTCTGTTTGCCTTCCACTCTGACAACCCAAACCAGCTTCTGATATTCTCTGCTCTCAGCTGGTAATTTATCTATAGTCCTTCTTTTGCAGGCTTCTTCTGATTACTGCAGCTTCTCTCTATAGTTCTTATTGTTTCAAGTCTGTTTAGACACAGTACTACCCAGGCTGGCTGTTAGGGTTTTTCTCTCTCTTTCACAAGCTCATCTTAATATAGCTAAGTGAGATGCTTCAGGATTCCATGAAGTACTTTGATGAGGTCATCTGTTGGATGGGATGATAATCAATTGTGTATCTTATCGCAGGTCCTGCAAGAGATGCCATCTGTCTTGGTGTCTGGATGCTATAGGGTCATGGATGGGGGCAGAGGTGGGTTCCTCCCGGTTCAGACTGGTTCTCCCGAACCGGTAGCGACCCTCTGGTGACATCACAATGACGTCACAGATCTGGTTCGGTCGGTGCCGGTCCATGGGCGCCGCCATATTTTTTTTTTTTGAATTTTTTGAATTTATTTTTTCTTCTGCGCATGAGCAGAAGCCAAGTTTCCAGCACTGCGCATGCATCGCCATCTTGTTTTCGGCTTTTTTTTTTTTTGCATTTTTTTTTAAATTTTTTTGCACTGCGTGGCGTGGGAGGAAGTGAACCGGCAGCAAGGTAAGTTAGAACCCACCCCTGGATGGGGGAGAACAGCCTCAAATTCTACTCTCTAAAGACTGATTTGCTGAAAATTGTGGGATTCTTTGGATCTCGACATTTTCATCTTTGGTTCTGGATAGGATAGCACTTCTCCATAGTATAAAAGTGGTGTACTTTTACAAGCGCATCAAATCTGTGTGCTCCTGGATCATGGTGGTCTTTTTATCACTTCTCATGCTTTAGAAAGCTTTTGGTTTGATCACTGCAATGTGCTTTGTGTGGGGCTGCTCTTGGTGACCACTTGAAAGCTTTGGTCCAGAATGCAGTGGGTATCTATCTATCTATCTATCTATCTATCTATCTATCTATCTATCTATCTATCTATCTATCTATCTATCTATCTATCTATCTATCTATCTATCTATCTATCTATCTATCTATCTATCTATCTATCTATCTATCTATCTGACTCTTAACACTACAACTTTGCACAGATCACAAGTTATTCAAAGCCAAATGAACAATCAAAGCAAAAACCAATAAAAGCAATGGGTGTATCTCAGTATGCCCATGTACTACCTTTATTTTGTGAGCTTCACTAATTACCAGTTGGCATCTGGGTGCAATTACTTATCTCTAAAGCCTTTTATGGTGCAGGGCCAGGCTATTTGCAGGACTGCCTATCTTCAATTATCCAATTATTTCTGCCTATCCAGTAAGATTTGACAGGACTAGTATTCTCTGGTTCCATCCACCCCTAACGCAGTAGCATTTTGCAGGACCCAGGAAATTGGCCTTCTCTGTTGCTGTGGACCCATCCTGTGGAAGAGCACTGTCCCCCAAGATACTATTGGCTTCAACCTTGCCAGACTTTTGAAAGGTATTAAAGACCTGTGGATTTTTTTTTCACTTCAGGCATTGGGTCTAGGAGTGATATGACCTGTTGGATGAATTTTTTTCCCCTGACACTTCATGCATTTGACACTTCTTTTGGTTTTTGACATCTTTTTGTTATTTGGTTTTATTGCATGTATTTATGTTCTTTAATTATGGATGCTGCCCTGAGTCTTATGCTAAACGAGTAGCTATACAAATTGAACGAACAAATGAATCAATGTACGAATGGATCAATGTAGCCTGAATTTACTTTTACTGTTACCTGGTTTATGGCTAGAGCCCAATCTTCATTAATCTCTTTATCAATCTCTGTCTCCTACTAGAGTTACACTGCTATTATCAATTCGTCCTAGGTCCTTTTTAAGGAATGGTGGCATCCAGGCCAGACATATGCATTTTATTACAAAAGAGTGCATCATTCTACGCATATACATATAAAATGAACTCAGTCCTTACACAAACCAGATTGTGAATTCTGATTTATTACATGTGTACTCTTATCTCTCTATACTTTTAGAAATGTACCTTATATGTTTACTTATATGTTTAGTAACTAATTCTAACTTTATTTCTTTACTTAAGCCTTAGATATAACTTTGGCATGTCTATTAGTTTCTTTCTCTACTTGTGCTGTATTCAGCTTCTTAAGCAAGCATAATTGCTTTTCCTTATGTCTCTTCTACTAACTCTTTCTTTACTTCATTGTTCTACTCTTGAACAGGAAACCTGATCCTCACTCCCCCTTTTAATCACTTGCTGGCCACATGTCAGCATTTTTCTTTCAAAGTATCCAGACTGTAGGGTTGATCATTGATTGCGATCTCAGTTTCCCTATAGAGTTTCTCATGGCTTGTTGCATATTTATTCCAAGAAACAATTGCCCATCATCTTCTTTATGAAAAAAATCAGGAGCCTGATACAGGTAGTCTTCGACTTATGACCACAATTGAGCCCAAAATTTCTGTTTGCTGAGCGAGTTGTTAAGTGACTTTTGCCCCATTTTTACTATATCTCTCCCACAGTTGTTAAATGAATCACTGCAGTTGTTAAGTTAGTAACATGATTGTTAAGTGAATCTGGCTTCCCCCTTGACCTTGCTTGTCAGAAAGTCACAAAAGGGGATCACCTGACCCCGGGGAACTTTGCAATCGTCATAATATGAGTCAATTGTCAAGCATTTGAATTTTGATCACATGTCCATGGGGATACTACAATGGTTGTAAATGTGCTACATGGTCATGAGTAACTTTTTTCAGTGCCATTGTAACTTCAAACAGTCACTAAATGAACTATTGAAAGTCAAAGATTAACCTGTGTCACCTTTTCTGACTAAGAAATTTGCTTAAAATTTGATTTGATGTAGGCTTTCAAAAAAATCCCAAACTCATTATTATTATTATTATTATTATTATTATTATTATTATTATTATTATTAT
>QLTV01001177.1:4201938-4219921 GCA_003457575.1 Thermophis baileyi | reverse complement strand
ACGAACGTATCTTTTCTTTTATGTACACTTAGAGCATATGCACCAAGACAAATTCCTTGTGTGTCCACTCACACTTGGCCAATAAAAATTTCTATTCTATTCTATTCTATTCTATTCTATTCTATTCTATTCTATTCTATTCTATTCTATTCTATTCTATTCTATTCTATTCTATTCTAATTCTGTTAAGAGCTCCACACTACACACTTTTTCTTTTGAGTATAGGCTGTCCTTCAAAACAGGTTTTCCATAAGGAGAAAAGAGTATATTGGTTTTCTGAATCAGAATATTATCCTTAAAATATATTTTACATGAGTCTACCATGATTGAGCTGCAAAAATCTGCATGACTACTAGATGGCAACAGAAGATGTGGGTTTCTCTTGTAGTGATCTAGTGGTTGTCCAGAAGTTTGAAACCTACATATGGCCATTCATATACACCTGGCTGATGGTTTCTGGGTTTTAGGGTGTGGAAGTACACTCAGAACTTCAGCTTTGCAGGGCTTTGAGTTTGATGCCTAACCTATGAACACTGACTTTCTAGAATGACTTCACTAAATAATTATTTATTGCAGACCATAACAGAAAACCATTACTGTTTGGCAGGCCTGTGTCTTTATTACATCTTCAAGAACACTTGTTCACACAATAATCTCTAATTGCTTAGAGAGATTGCACAATGCCATTAAGAAACCCAATAGCTATTATTTGTGCTAAAATATATGTCTATGTGCTTTTAGAATGGGCACATTATTGACACTTATCCAATGATTTAAATTCAGAGAAAATAAGGAAATTACCTCCACAGGGAAATGGCAATTCTTGGCCATTTAAATAAGTTGAGAAAGATCACAGCAATAAATTAATAAGATACAGACATTCAGAGACTGAGTCATAGCACTGGAGTATAGGCATGTATAAAATTATGCCCACACAGCAAGAGATTCAACATTCCCATTCAACTCTCACAAAAATTACCAACCAACAACAGTGGAAATATGTTCCATAGATGTAAAGCAACACCCCTGTCAGCGTTCCAATAAACACCCCCAACGAAATAAGACTCCAAGGCTAGAAGTTCCTCAAAGTTCCAATTGATTAGAGATGCCATGTTGGCAACATCTGGGAAAACCTGAATCTGAAAGCTTCCAGGTTTTCTCCACCCAAACGAAAGTTCAAGTCCCTGCCCAGCACCCACATGTCCATCACACCATCCAATCAGGCACCATCCAAAACTGAAGATGCCTCCCAGTCATTTCATCGAAGCTGCAGGGCACAGCGGCCTTGACTTTCTGGAAAGAATGTTATTTAGACTACTACATATCACCTACTGCATATAATCCCCCCTCCCATTTTCCCACAGTAGAAAATGTGGCAGGCCTGAATACGAAAAGGTAAAAGATGGCTTCCAGGCCTGACAACCCCACTGGTGTTGCTTCCTGTTGTTTAAATTATAAATTTTCATAGATAGCAAGCATCACAAAAATGTATACTCTTGTAAGGAACTGTAAAGTCTTTTGAGAGAGTTTGAATCAGCTCTGCTTTAAAGATCATTGATAAAGTTCAAATGCAAAGCATCATTTGTCAATAGTCGATAAATCTCTCTAATTATCTGTAGAGATCACCAAACTCTTGGCATTTTCTGAGACACCAGTGGGATGTTGTTTTGCATCCCACTTACAAATGTTGGGCAAACAAGGTCACAACCGACACATCCATTATCACCCCAGAAAAGAGATCATTTTGGTTTATGTTTCAAACAAGTGATCCACTGGAGAATAAAACTGAAATACTTCCATTCCTTCCTGTACTCATCTATGTCATAAGTAAGTGCATCTGCATGAATATGAGTGTCCTGCATTAATAAGGAGACTAGTGTCCAGTGTTTAAGTCTAATATTTGCTGGTTCCTAATTAATCAGATTACTAAAAATTGTCACTGAGTTCTGATTTTTTTTTTTTAAAAAAGCCAACAAGTTCTCAGTCTTTGTCAGGTTTGCAAAAGCAAAGGAAGTTCTAAAAAAGAAAGAATGAGCATAGTTTATGGAAAATTCACAATGTTTGAAGGAGGGATTAAAGCGGATATCTTCAGAATTTTCCTTTTGAAAAGGAAGGAAAAGGAAATTTGCCAAATTTCTAAACCATGTTTTGTAATTACGGACATCTAAAGACACGGACATCAAAAGACCATTAAAAAAAAAGATACAAACATTAAAAATGTGAAAAGCTTACCTAAATTAAAATTAAGAACTGAAGGAATAAGAGATTAAGTTCAGAGTTTTAACATTTTTTTGTATGGCTTCTTGAAACTGTGCCATTCTATTATCTAGATTTGAAATATCCATTTTTAATTCCACATGATTATGAGAAATAGCTTCTTGTAATTTTAACATAGATTCCTGCATTGTTAAGAGGGTAGTATTCATATTTTGTATGGCTAATGTGGTGCCAGTTTTATCGGCCGTCAACATTTCATCAATTGAACGTTGACTGGCTGGGGATGCTTTCCCTGCCCTATTACTATCTTCTCTGTACTTTTGTGGTTTTTACTAATCAATAACAATATATAACAATATATAATTTCACTATAATATTTGAGTAAGTTATTCAATATAGTATATTATATTGAGGCCGAGGTGGTGCAGTGGTTAGAGTGCAGCACTGCAGGCTACTTCAGCTGACTGCTAGCTGCAGTTCAGCGGTTCAAATCTCACCGGCTCAAGGTTGACTCAGCCTTCCATCCTTCTGAGGTGGGTAAAATGAGGACCCAGATTGTTGGGGGCAATATGCTAACTCTGTAAACCGCTTAGAGAGGGCTGTAAAGCACTATGAAGCGGTATATAAGTCTAACTGCTATTGCTATTGCTATTGCTATAAAAATTTCTTAAGGTATAGTTTAATATATAAATTTCTTAAATACAACTATTACAATAATATACAAAATATTATCTCTACTCTTGTTAACTATATTATAGAAATTAACTTTTTTATTTATTTATTTGTAATTGATTCAGATACTATCAGTCTAATCTACTTTACTATCGTTTGTTATAATTTAACATATATAAGGATATATACAAAAAATAATAATTAATTAATATATATATATATATATGTTTCTTATATATTTACTATTTTTAAGCAATAGATAGTAAATCAAATAGACTAAAATTGAAGGTAGAGGAAAGAAGTATAGAAAAGTGGGGGGGAAGAGGGAGTTAATTTAGTGGGGAAAAAAAGGAAGAGTCAAAGGAGAGAATGTGTTCCCCTTCTCGGCCTTTTGGCTAAGATCAAGTGCAGTTCAGAGTTTTAACATAAACATATTGTAAATCAATCATTGAAAATGGAAGAAGATGGAATTTCATACGCTACCATGATGATGGTATCTCAGAATTAAATTTGCATTAAATCACTTTCCATATGTGCAAGTATAAGTTGAAGAAAGAGGTGGGCTTCACATACTGTAACAACTGGTTCGCCCAGCACCGGAAATGTGAGCGTCCTCGCGCACAAGCTCGCTTCGCTCGCGCGCACCATCCGTACATGCATGCAACATCACAAAACACGGCAATTCACTCACGCATGCCATCCGCACATGCGTGCGATGTCAAAACCTCAGCGATATAGGATGGGATTGTACCCGGGCGGGTGGGCGGCCACCCGCAGGTCGCTACTACCAGTTCAACTGAACCGGTCCGAACCGGCTGAATCCCACCTCTGGTTGAAGAGCCATGGGCCTATATTGTGCAGAAGAAGAATCCTCTTTGAGGAATCTTCTCTAGCTTTCACTCCGTAAAGGATTTCACCGAAAATTATATTTGCTGAACTTGGGATTTCTCGTTGACCTACTTTTCAGCTATCACTTGCTATCTGTTCTTGATAGCGTCGCCAGGTTCCGTTTTAAATTCCTCTCATTCCTTTTCTCCCTGGGCCCAGGCCCTTGCCAAAATTTGTTGTTTTCCATTGATAGCCATATCTAGAATTTGCCCCTTCCTTTCATTCTCTTATTTCCCACAGTCACTCTTGTTATGTTCTTCTTTATTGATCTTCCTGATCTATATCCTCCATTACATGAATGGACATCTGTTTGCACAGCATGACTTCCCGTGTTCTTCTCCATCCAGTGAAACTTGGTCACACCCAAATTATTATTATCTGTTCACCACAACGTGAAGAAACAGCTGCAAGTTCTTTAGCTGTTGTTGGCCTTCATATGCCTTAAGTTTTTCCCAAGAACCTAGGATATCATAATGTATTGGTTTATGGTTACTATTATGATTCATTACTCAGTGAGCCAGATGTTTACATGGGATTTGGCATTTTTATCCACCTATTGAGTCCTGCTCAAGGACTTGGGATAGGCAAATGTTGCTATTTGATGGTGTCATCACAGGAGGTAAGCTATTCCAAATAAAATTGTGTTCCTTTTGCAATTGACTGGTGGTGAGTTTGTTAATACCAATGATGTTCAGTGGTACCCCAAATGTTTTTGGATTGCATCCAAGATGCTATCACTATTGGTACTATCTTTATCTTGTTCTACTTCTATTTGCAGGACATTGTATTTTGTGATTTTCTCCAATTCTTTCTGTTCTCTTCTGCTGTTTCCAGGTACTGCCACATCCATTATCCACACTTTTTCTTATCAACAGTTATTAAGTATGGGATGTTTTATGGCAGGTGCTTGTCTGTTTGAAGCCTAAAATCCCAGAGAAATTTAGCTTCTTTATTTTCTATTACTTTGCTTGCAGGCAAATGGTACTTCTTGCAGATCTTCTAATGCACCATTGTTGCTACATTGTTATGACATTTTTTTGTAGTCAGTCAGATCTTCTTGCAGCTGCTACTTCTGGCTTTGCATGCATTCAATTTTGCTAGATTTAGCCCCTCTGTCTCTTTTTCAATTTTCTTCTTCTTCACCATGGCCAAGTCTTTTTTTTTCCCCCTGCTATTTTTTTTAATTGGCCATGTACTACTTTGCCTTTCCGTGTCTCTCTACATTATATTCTTCTTTTTCAACAGCGCTTTTTGAATCCTTTACTTCATTGACACAATGTTTTAAAATTCAACCAAAATTAAGCCTGTTTGTTTCCATCCTTTGGTGAGAACTAAGAGTTCATCCCTTGTATGCCTTATCCCTTGCTATTGGAATGTCCATCCTCTTGACATTCAACTTCCTTTCCTTTTACACTGACATCCACCTATTTCCTAAAGTTAAATACATTTACTATGGTTTATCCTGATGGACTTTCCTTTTGTTGATTTTCTCCAATACATTTTTTTAGCATTTTTTATTCTTTTCTGGTGCCAGATATCTCCTTCACGCTATTTAACAAGTCGGCACACACAAGCAGCATAAAAACACTTTTATTACTTTCATTGTCTCTAATTAAGTAATTTTGTAACACTTTAATTATCATTGCCATCAATCACATTTTGAGAAGTTCTGTTTATTTGTTTTAAATAACTCTGAAATAATTTGACTTTGCAAGGACTTTTAAAGGGACCCTTCATCAACGTGGTGTCCCTTCAAAGCTTTGCACAACCCTATTCATGAAATCTATAATCACAATTGGGAAGGAGAAGGTGTTACAAAATCATAGTATCAGACTCCTGAAAGATACATGGAGGTTTTCTAGTCCAATCTCCACCCAAGGTAGCAATCTTCATACTATCCCAGACAAGTGGCTGTCTAAACTTTGCTTGAAAACATCCAGTGATGGAGTCTCCATGACTCCAGGAAGCCACAATGTTGAGTAGAGTCATGCTTGATTATTTCACACCAGTTTGATTCATCTCAATTCCACA
This sequence comes from Thermophis baileyi, assembly GCA_003457575.1. Classification (NCBI taxonomy): domain Eukaryota; kingdom Metazoa; phylum Chordata; class Lepidosauria; order Squamata; family Dipsadidae; genus Thermophis; species Thermophis baileyi. Next base: position 4,214,113 of record QLTV01001177.1, on the reverse strand, counting down.
CAAAAAGGTGCCATATAAGTAGTGAGTTCCTATCTTCTTGCCTGCCTTTTTTTTTTCTTTCATTGCACTAATTATCACAAGGGGAAACAATTGAACAAAAAAAGTATTCTCTTTTTCTCCACCTTTACTTACAAAAAAAAAAAAAAGTATTGGAAATATCAAAAATAAAATAAATTTTATAAAAAACTGTAATTAAAAAAAAAAAAAGTATTGGAAATATCAACACTAAGATCAATTTTATAGAAGGCGCTGATTTGGGCACCTTTCATTTTTACAAAAATAGTGCAGAAAATAAGTTAAACAAAATATGATATTGTGTAAATAACTCTGCATTTGTACTTTCTAACAATGCAATTTTATTACATTTAAATAAAATGCAGTTTACTATCTCTTTTAACAGTACTTTCTCACTCTAGATAGATAATAGATGATAGATAGATAGATGATAGATAGATAGAGATAGATAGAAAGATAGATAGACTGACAGACATGTCCACTATCTCTACCAATCTTTCTCTCTCTAGATATTTCTAGATAGAGCCGAGGTGGTGCAGTGGTCAGAGTGCAGTACTGCAGGCTACTTCAGCTGACTGTTCAGCAGTTCAGCGGTTCAAATCTCACCGGCTCAAGGTTGACTCAGCCTTCCATCCTTCCGAGGTGGGTAAAATGAGGACCCAGATTGTTGGGGGCAATATGCTGACTCTGTGAACCGCTTAGAGAGTGCTGTAAAGCACTGTAAAGCGGTATATAAGTCTAAGTGCTATTGCTATTGCTATTTAAAGTAATACATTTTTAAACATAATAGTTTATAAAAAAAAACTTTTATCTGCACAGTAGATATAAACAATATTTTAAAAATACTTTTGGTCACTTAAAATATTTTGAACTGCTGCTAGGCCATCAAGTTATATATACTGTTTACATACCAATGCACTCCATTAACTTTTGCTGGGTTGTTGAGTTGCAATATTTTATAGTTACATCTGAGTTCATATCTGATAAAATTTCAGTTCTTTCAGTTGGCCAACTGCAAAGTATGCCAAGAATGAAATCTTTCATTCTTGGAAAATTATAAAATACTCAGATAGACTAACTCTCCAAAAGATATACCATTTTTAGGTGGGACAGCTTATTCCCACAGCAGGCTCCAGCTGCAATCTGGGCTGACACGTGTTGTTGAAGGAACTTTAGAACGATAATATTATTGGTGCAAAGGGACAGAATTAGGACATGAAGTAGTTACACTGGGCAAATTTTATGACTGAGACATTTTTTTCATGGGAAAAATACGGTTTTGAGTGTTTCAGAAGCTGCCCCTTCAGGCACGAGGAGGAGCATTTTGTAGTACTTTGTGTAATTTGTGTTGTTTTGAATTTAATTGAGTTAGAATTCAAAAAAATACAGTAGTCCTCGCTTAACAACTGAAATTGGGACTGGAATTTCCATTGCTAAGCTATGCACAATATTACATCACTGCTTAGTGATGGCAATTCCAGCAGTCCTTGTTGCCATTATTAAATAAGGATAATGGATAGTGAAGTGAGGCTCTCCTTCCATCTTCCTGCTGGCTTTCAACAAGCAAAGTCAGTGGGGGAGCTGGAAGGAAGTTACAAATCCCAGGCAGCTCGCAAGCAAATTGGTGAGCAGGTAAGTGGCCCTTATTGGCTGAGGGAGTTGTGCAGGTGGCTGGTGTGGTGTGATCAAGCTAGGGTTGGAAGTGTCTACTGCCTGGTAGGAAAAGGTGTGCAGATGGCCAGCAAGGCACTTTGTGAGCATCTCCAGATCAGGGGTGGCTGCTTGCCAGGTTGGGGAATTTTACTGGAATGACTTGCAACTTTTCCTGCCAGCTTTCCCATTGAGTTCAGCTCATCTGTCTGGAACCCACACTACATATTGGACATTAATACAATTGAGAATGTCCAGAGATATTTCATGAGACGAGTACTACACTCCTCCGTTCGCAACAGAATACCTTATGCCACCAGACTCGAAATTTTAGGCCTAGAAAACTTAGAACTACGCCGCCTTCGATCTGACCTAAGTGTAGCACACAAACTTATATGCTACAATGTCCTACCTGTCAATGACTACTTCAACTGCAACAATACACGAGCTAACAATAGATACAAACTTAACGTCAACCGCTCCAAACTTGATAGTGGTCAAGTGGTCAATGCCTGGAATACATTACCCGACTCTGTAGTTTCTTCCCCAAAACCCCAAATCTTTAACCTTAAACTGTCTACCATTGACCTCACCCCATTCCTAAGAGGTCTGTAAGGGGCGTGCATAAGTGCATCAGCGTGCCTACCGTCCCTGTCCTAAAGTCCCCATGTATTCGAAAAATATGTACTCAAAACCATGTTTGTACTTATTATATACTCATATTAATGTTTATACTTTGCTGTAATCATATACATGCTTGACAAAATAAATAAATAAATAAATAAAATAAAGAGTTGGCTTGTGGAAAGCTGGGAGGAAAGGTCACAAATGGCAATCACGTGACTGCAGGATGATGCAACCATCATAAGTGGTTGCCAAGTGCCCAATGACACAACTGCATACTTTGAGGACCAGTTATCAGTACCATTCATTCAGTAACTTTGTAACTGAAAGGTTGCTAATGGCTATTAACTGAGGACTACCTCTAAATATTTTACTATGAATATTTGTAACTCAGAGTTGATCTGTGAGGTCCTTGGTGCTCTCTGAGCTTGGTTGTTTTCTTGCAGACGTTGCATTACCAAACAAGGTAACATCCTCAGTGCACCATGACCCTGGCACCAGATTTTCTGCCACTCCTTACATAGCCCCTGTGCATCCAACTAATTAAAAATGAAAATAATTTTAAAAATGAATACCCTGAGCTCCAACAAGGTCTCAGCGCTTTGTGAAACATCTCATACAATTTTTTCAGGAGAGTTAATGGATTGCTGCTCTCCCTTTAAATCCTAACATATATATTGGTCAATTAAATGTAAGTGCATAATGAGATCAAGGACACAGTCAACCGAAAATTATTTGCTGCAGAAGAGCGTAGATGAACTAGGGATATCACTTTCAGTATTTGCTGCATGCATGACATTGTAACAGGACAAATAACCTTAAGGAACAGGAGGGAAAGCTATAACCCAGGGGTCTCCAACCTCTGGTCCATGGCCTTGTGCCGGGCCCCAGCCTGTTGGGAACTGGGCTGCGCAAGCAGCAGGCGAGCACATGAGTGCACGAAGCTGCATTTTCACAAGAAGCGTGCATACGTGCAAAGCCATGCCCCCCCCTCCTGCCACTGCCAGTCCGCAGAGCGGAAAAGATTGGGAACCGCTGCTGTACCAACTCAATGGTCAGATAAAAGCAATCTGAATCCCAGGCAGAAATGTAACTGCAAAAAGCATCTCACACATGAACCCTCCTTAGCTGTATGAAGAAAAGGGAAGGATTAGGGAAACGCATTCCGACTTGCAAGATCCTGTTATTGTAACCTTATAATAAAAGTAGTATTAGCCTGCATACTTTTGGTTTCTATATTTGGTCTACCTTGGAGGGATGACAGACGTAGACATTAGCAAAATTAAGGCAAACCTACACAAGCAAAACCGCGTCTCCTTAAAAGAGAGAATTTAAGTTGGTACTTTTTGCTTTCCATTCAGTTTTTGGTATTTTTCTCCATTTTTGGCTTAGTATATAGTTATCTGCTAACTGAGGATTATTATATATATGTCATCAGTAATGGGTTGCAAATCCCGTCGCTACTGGTTCGCGTGCGCGCTTGCGCAGAAGTGTCTGGAGCCTCCCACCGCCGCCGCTACCGGTTTGTAGATATGGGCCGTACCGGTAGCAACCCACCGCTGTATGTCATACATCTAATACAAAGGGTGTTCTGACCTAGGCCTCCTAAAGTAAATAACACGGCACAAATGGCGTCTCACAAACCTCTCTTTTATTTGTAACGGCTGCTAATTATCTGCATTAGCAGTCGTCATAAGTCCAAACAAATTAAAGCAAGTCTTTTAGTTGTAACGGCTGCTAATTATTTTTCATTAGCAGTCGTCATAAGTCCAATCAAAGTACCTGATAAGAGTCTTTCAGGGAGAAGCAGATAACACATACATGAACCTTGCAAACTGCCAAGAACCAATTTGCAGGAAAACTTGACAAGTTCAAACAGGAACAACAAAACTGGATCCAAGTTGCAATGACAAGACGAGAGATGAACTACATTGCTTCCTGCAACTTACCCTTTCGTGTTCACCACTTATATAGCCTATGGGAGGGGCCAATTATCCCCAGGCCTTACTCCCGAGTAGTCCTTCTCCTCTATCACTGTTCTTGCCTGCTGGCAGCTCTGCCTCTACGCGTATTGAGACCAGGCTCCTCCTCTTCCTCTGCCTCGCTCATGTCAGTCTCTGGAGGTTCCGAAGGCAGGACCACAACAAAGGGGATGTCACTGCATAAATATCTATGCTCTCCTATCCTTTCTTCACCTATATGGTGCCACAAAATTCTTTTATAACTTTGCTGTAAAACAAAAACAAAAACCAAGATGGCTCTTTCTGAAAATAAATAAATAAATAAACACAACCACTTTGAAGAAGGTGACATGAGAATAAATGCAGTTGGAACTGAGAAAGGAAGTCCCTTAATACTTTCACCGGAGGTACATTTTCAGTATATCCTGTGCTGTACGATTTCCTTCTGATTATTGTATAAAGGCACCATATGTTTGGTGTCTCTTTTATTTAACTTGGATTTCAACAATGACTCACCGTGTTAACTTGCAAAACTAGACATGTTGATTTCCTGACCATGCCAAGTGGGCAGGATACCAATTGGCTAATGCTTATAGTTAGAGGGGGTAAATGTTTGAATAGCAGACAAAATTACACATGAAAGCCTCCAGTCTTAAAATAAAATAAAATAAAGGCTCCTTCTCACAATTATATTTTCAATGGCTTTTATAGTTAATTTTAAATTGCTTTTCTAAATTCAGTCCATTTAGAACTTACACCAGAGTTTGTTGAGGTTAAAGTGGAGAATATAATAGAAATTCTTTTCTTAGCCACTAAATTGAACATGTCTCCTCTATATACCTCCCTGTATTCTGCAGCAATGAGCCCTTCCATTTATATATCACTTCTAAGGAACAATATCGTTTGCAGTTGCCAAGATGGAGGCCTGTTCTATAGCTTAGGCCAGGGGTCTCCAAACCTGGCAACTTTAAGACTTGTGGACTTCAACTCCTAGAATTCCTCAGCCAGCCGTGTTGGTTGGGGAATCCTAGGAGTTGAAATCCACAAGTGCTAAAGTTGCCAAGTTTAGAGATCTCTGGCTTAGGCAATGCTGCATCTTTATGGCTGCAGAATAAACAGAAAAAAATCGAATAGAGAAAAAAATTGGAACAAGAGATGCCCTGGTGCAAAAATGAGTAAAAAAAAATGTGACCATAGCCAAAATATTCAGTTTTAATTCAAAGGATATCCTGTTACTATTTTTTTTAAGTGATGTCTTTTTTGAATTATGTTTGATTCCTCTGTATCGGGCTGATGACTTCACTGGCAATTCCATGCAGTTTTCTTGGCAACAGTAAGACAATGATCTGCTATTCTTTCGGTATGCTTTTAAAATCCTATTTTAGCCCACAGCCTTGACAATCCCTGGTGATCTCCCAACCATTAGTCCCTAGGTCTGACTCAGAGAAGGAGATCCACCTGTTAAGGCTACTGGAATTAAACATGTGAAACTTTGTGGGAGGAAAATTACTTGGGACAGCTTGTCAAGAAAATACCTTTTCAAGGATGGAAAAGAGCATCTGTTTGACTAGGCAGGGACCTGAGCTCCAGGTAAGTTGCTGGTTGAGCCTAAGAGTAGCATGTGAAACCAGGCTTCTCTGCTAACAATGCCAATCTCTTATCAACTACTTGAAAAATGTGAAAGATGGCTTCAGACATTTTGGCACCCTTGGCAACAATGAAGATGGTATATTTCCTGTCCCCAGTCTGACAGTAGAATGTACCACTAATATGGGTGAGAAGGGGTTGGGATAGACCTCCTGTCATATCGATCTACATCAGGGGTGAAATTCAAAAAATTTCCCTACCGGTTCTGTGGGCGTGGCTTGGTGGGCATGGCAGGGGAAGGATACTGCAAAATCCCCATTCCTCCCCACTCCTAGGGGAAGGATATTGCAAAATCTCCATTCCCACCCCACTCTGGGGCCAGCCAGAGGTGGTATTTACCGGTTCTCCGAACTACTCAAAATTTCTGCTACCAGTTCTCCAGAACCTGTCAGAACCTGCTGAATTTCACCCCTGATCTACATCCTTGTAGCACATCTCATACATTTCTACCTGAAGGGGGGTGGGTCACTTTTTAAAGCTGGTCCAGTTTGTAGCTCAAGCTTAGCAAGAGAGGACTAATTAAGATATAGTTCACATTTTTAGTTGTGTTATGATTTGTTTCAGCATAATGTTCTGAAGGAAATGCAATGTTTCATAACGTATGTTAAAATTTACCATTAACTCCCTTCTTGCAAGGTTTCCCAAAGAGATAAAACAAAAAGATTTCTAAGGGCTAACACCAGATGAGCTGAGCTTGTTGAGACACCTTAGTGCAGCGGTTCTCAACCTGTGGGTCTCCACCCCTTTGGGGGTCGAACGACCTTTTCACAGGGGTCGCCGCGCGCGCTAGCCCGCCATCTTGGAAATGCTCCCAGTTCGGCCGTGCCTGCGGGTCGCCGGACAGCTGGTAGCCACGGAAGCGGGAGACTTCGCCCACCCACCCGGACACCGCCATTTGAGTTCTTTTACCCTCTGCGCATGTGCAGAACGCTTTGCGCATGCACAGAGGGTAAAAGAACTCAAATGGCGGCGTCCGAGCGGGTGGGCGAAGTCTCCCGCTTCCGTGGCTACCGGCTGTCTGGCGACCCGCAGGCATGGCCAAACTGGGAGCATTTCACCCCTGATGCCACGCCCCCTTTGTCACCTCATCGCGCGTGGGGAGGGGGTGGGGGTTGCGGGGGGTCACGGCATTAAAAAGGTTGAGAACCACTGCCTTAGTGTGTCCTGCTATAGAATTCTTTAACTTTTCCACCAAGGCCCTTCTTCCTTCTGCCAAAACTCTAGGAGAAATAAAAAGAATGCTTTGGATCTTTTTGCTCAAAATGCAGTAATAAAGAACTTTAGGATTGCCTGAGTGCCAATCCTAAAACACAAGGGAGAGTTGTGCATTTCAATTCTTCAAAGACTTTATTTCATTTGATTACACCAAAGAAACTAAAAGTGACGGTTTCCTTGTCCAGCTGTGTCCAACTCTAAGAAATGCTCATTGGCATTTTTTAGCTGAGGGAGCCAGTGTTGTCTGAAGACATTTTCCGTGGCCATGTGGCCAGCACATGGAACTTGTTATCTTCTCACTGAAGTGGTACCTATTAATCTACTTGTATTTGCATGTTTTCAAACAGCTAGGTGGTAGGAGCTGTGAGAGGAACGGGAGCTCACCCCGTAGCGTGGTGCTCAGGTTTCAAACCCTTTCCAGCTGCAAAGTCAGCATCTTTAACTGCTAAGCCATCATGCCCCCATCTCCAAAAAACTACACCTCTGAATATACAAACGAGTTTATTAGAGAAGGGGTAATAAAGGGGAAAAGGGGGGAAGGCAAGAGTCGCAATCTCAGAATTCCAAATAAAATCAATAATGTCAGTCTAAGTTACATATCACCTCTTTCAATATGATTTTAGATTTCATAACATGTGCAAAATTTACTGTGGCAAGAAGGGTTTGAGAGATATGAGCATGGCTTCCTGCTTGGACATTGTTAGATAAACTCCTCTTTTTGCTTCTTCCAGTTTTGTGGAAAATAAGTGAAAATAAGACTCTTTGGGATATCTCAATATTGCTTTACCTAATCTAATAAAATCTTTATTTCTGCTCTCTAACCAGCAAATAAACAATAATGACCTGGCAATTAAATTCACCTTCCTAATGACTAAGGGTATCCTTGTAGCAAGATTGTGTTAAAAAGTCAAAATGATCATGCAGTCAAAAATCAACTCCTCTTTTATATCTCAAAGTATGGTTGTGGACACCATTGTGACTTTCTCGTCTCCAGTAAAAAAAACACCTCTTAATCACATTATGGTCGCCTGATAAAATTAACTAGTTTAATTTTAACTAGTTAATTAGTTTTCAGGTAGTCCTCAATTTATGGTCGCTTAGCGACTGTTCAAAGTTACAGTACAACCTACCCAGAAAAAGTGAGTTTTGATCCAATTCCAAAATTCTGACAGTTGGCCCCTGCTCTCTTGGTCATGTGACTGCTTTTTATGAGGAAAAGTCTGGAAGTTACTTCCAGTTTTCAGCAAAACAGTGCCATAGCCATAGCAGACTGTGTTTGTTTTATGACTACCGTATGGTCAAGACTCCATTATGGACATATCTTGAGGGCTACCTATAGTAATACAAGAATTCCAAGGGAAATGCCAGGAGCTGGGATCATGGAGATGTGTTTTAATTTATTCAGGCTTCTCAGCATAAGGTCAATTTATCAGATCCTGTGAAGAGGAAGACATAGATTATTTTTCATAGTCTTTTGAAAGAATTAAGAGTTACCTGAATTTGCACAACATAAGCTACAGTTCATGGTTTGAAAATCACAATGCTTAGATGCCAAACTGAACAAATAATGCCATAGCTTAGTTGGATATAAGAACCAGATCTAAGAATTGCAATTTTAAGGCCATGAGTATTTGTAGATTTATCTTGCATTTGGCTGACATTGCTGCAAAGAAACATTACAAATTACCACCCCTTTCTTCCACTAGGCTCTTTGTACATTTATTTATGAGTGAAGAAAGGGTTTCATATAGGATGCTGATCCTCCCAAATAAGTTTTATTTCACACTTGGAAATAACACCTGGCAGGAATAAAATAAGGTCTTTTTTATGGTAACATTTCTTCTCACAACTACCAACATCTACGTTGAATTAATTTTGCTATATCGTTGATAATTTGGAACCACTCAGTATTGAAAAATAGAATCCCTTGAATTGGAAAAAAAAAATTCTACAGGGTGAGTCACTTTCCCAGCAAAGGAAGAGTGAGCATTTCTTTCTGAAGAGACAAATTGAACAGATAGAATTCCACACATAGGACAGAAGAATCAATAGCGCTAATTAATTAAACACACTTCACCTTGTTTTTGCTTTGCTTTTCACAAGAGGAGAAATTCAAGTGGGTTTCACCCCCCCCCCCATTTTGTTATGATAAATATTTATTATGATCCCATGTATTTGCAGGCAGCCCTTGCTTATTAAATGTTGATTCTCTGTATGAATTCTATCAAATCTGAGGAAAGCAGATACACGCTGGAAGCTTTAACGAATGCTCTGGCATTGTCAAAGAATCTCTGCATCAGAATTCCAAGCATGCCGAGATTCTATACATAAACGGAGAGCCTCTCAGCTCCCAAGTAAGATACTCCAGGTGCTGCTGGTCATATGACTTTGCAGCTGCTTCAGGGCTCCGCGGCTGGGATTTTAAGAGCTGCCATGAGCTTGTGTGGTCCTGCAGGAACACAGTTTACGTGCAACACACAGAGGCACAGCTGCTGCCAAATACATGCTTTGTCCCTACTTAAAGGCAGGGCTTGGATCGCAGCTTAGGTTCTTGTACACACCCCCTTCTGTGCATGTGTATTTTCTTTCCATTTTCTGCCTTCTGTACAAAACAGAAACTATTTGCCTTGTCCTCAGGAAGGCCAATTTTGCTAAGGACAATATTAACCTCAAGTTGCCGCAGAAACCAGCTTGGTGTTATGTTTTAGATACAATCAATACAATCAGAACAGAGCTGGGAGGGACCTTGGAGGTCTTCTGCTCCAACCAACCCCCTGCTCAAGCAGGGGACCCTATACCATTTTAGACAGGTGGCTGTCCAGTCTTTTCTTAAAAACCTCCAGTGATGAAGCACCCACAACGTCTGAAGGCAAGCTGTTCCACTGGTTAATTGTCCTCACCGTTAGGAAGTTTCTCCTTAATTCCAGGTTGCTGTTCTCCTTGATTAGTTTCCATCCATTGTTTCTTGTCCTGCCTTCTGCTTTGTGGCAGCCCCTCAAATACTGGAGTACTGCTATCATGTCAGATAATGATGTCCCAAGCCTGCAACTTTCTTCAGAATGTTGGATCATGAATATGTATTAGCAATGGAGACTGTGAACCTACAGCAGCAACAGCAGCAACAGCAGCAGCAGGAGAAGAAGGAGGATTCCCATCTGAAAATAGAGAGAAACTCTGAATTTGGAGACAGAAACCCAATGCTGAACCCCTTTCTGGCTTCTGCAAAACTTTTGTAGCCCATTGTTCCCAGCGTTGGACCTTTACCAGAAAGCAAATCAAAGGTGGGTTCCTCCCGGTTGGGACCGGTTCTATAGAACCGGTAGTAACTTGGTGGCCTGGGTTGCTAGAACCGGCAGCAACCCAGGCCTGCCACGCCCCTGAACTGGTTCTTTTGGCGGCCCCATAGGTGCAGCCATCTTGTTTTTTGCTTCTGCGCATGCGCAGAAGCTTTTTTTAAGCACTGTGCATGCGCAAAGCGCCCGCGCCTGCGCGTCGCGTCACTGAGCAAACCGGCAGCGAAGAAAAGCAGAACCCACCCCTGAAGCAAATGTCCTTGGGTTTGATATGGAGATAACAGAAGTGACAACTAGATTATTAGGCTTCCTGGTTTTTTGACAGTGGAGCAAACTGGTTTCAAAGCCTACCTCAGCCCTGGAGCAAGCAGTCATTTATGACCTGGCTTTTGTTTCAATAAGAGGAAATGTATTTCAGAAAATAAAGTAGAAGGCCGGGGAAGGCTTCTATGCTTCCCTCATTTTGCCCTGCTGGCAGAAACCTGGAAAGGCCCAGAGTTTAGCCCAAGATAGCTCAGAGTCTCTCATATATGGCCTCCAGGTATGCCAGATGTGAACCAGCTGAGTTCTTGATGAAAGACAATCATCTACTGCAAAAGTTAGGAGACTTATTGAATATTTGGAAGTTCAGCATAAATAGTTGCTTCTGATTTAGTGTGTAGGTGTTGGTAGTTGGCCTGTGTGCATTCCTGCCTTTTGTTTCCAGGACTTCTGCCTATTCCAAGGTTTTTCAAGGAAAGATGGGATAAATTTGTACTTTTCTTGCACAAAATATGTGCTACTTAAAGAAACTCCGTAGAAAACAGGCTACCGTGAGATGTGGGGAATCTCTTTACAGGTGCACCTTCTGCTTTCAGTTTCTGTTGATCACAAAGATATTGTTTTACACTTAGAGCATTTCCAGATAACGAGATGAGGATTAAAATGCAGATTTTAATAGCGGTGTAGTCTTAAAGGATTTACCTTTTTATAGGTGCAATTTGTATTTGGATTACAAACATTAGCAAGTAGCAATCCAAATGGACTGCAGAAGCGGGGTGTTAGCATTTGAAATTTAATTAAAATCTAAATATTTAGATGATGCACTTAAGAATTGTTATGTTGGGCACACACTTCCTTGGAACTTTTTTTTAAAATGGCAAAAATAAAAAATGTGGCAAGAGGAGGAGTTTTCACAGCATGCTGGTCATTACCTTTACATTCATGGATTCCCAAATCTAAGTTTGCATGAAACTACACCATTGCAATTACTTAAATAATAACAGTCTAATCTTCAAAGCTCTGTCTACAGATGCTCCACAGTGTGAGGTTTGTCTGCATCTCCTACAAAAAGCCCAGTTTACAGATAAGCCTTCTTTATGCTCTCCCCCAGAATAATTATCCACTGCAATCTGAAATTCCTTTCTTTTGGTAGGCTTCATTTCTCTTGCTTGTCATTCTGTTCTCTTTATTGATGGTCTGGGGTTCCTCCTGACAGAGCATTTTATCAAGAAAAAGCAATGTGGAGGCATTGGGATCAAAGCAGGAGTTGAGTGCATATTCTTCCCTTCCTTGACAGAATCAATCTACCTGCAACCCTGCCAGCTGACTTAATTTATGGCTAAGATGTGCAAACATTTCCCATCTACCAGAGCTATTTATATTGTAACCTTGAAGAGTTTTTTGGTTTATCACTGTGCAATTCTTCCATGTTGCTTGATTTCATTAGTACAGTTATTTGCTCAATAAAAGAATGCTACTTGCTAATGAAAAGAAGATAATCTGGGGGGA